>JARHVA010003344.1:1747500-2035695 GCA_037957365.1 Torreya grandis | reverse complement strand
TCTTTTTGAGTAGGCTCAAAAGTCCTGATGGTCGCCCGTAACTATAGAGTAAATTTTTACTTTATGTTGCATTCAAATTTTCACTCGAGCACTATAGTTTTAGTTCCTGTATACCTTGGTCGTAACGGTAGAATTAGGGTAGAGCGCGAGTTCAATTTTTCATTTAAGTGTCAAGATGCAGTGGAGGCTGGCAAGTGTCGCTCTCCAAGCATGGGCCCCTTGTTCTCCTCTTTTATTTCTTTCGTCTCATTTTTCCTAAAGATTTGAACTCGAGTGAAAGCTACCAAGTGTCACTTTCTGACACATGGAGGTGACCAATTGGCATCCTCCAAGCCCATTTTTTATAACTTTCTAGAGAACCATAGATCATGCCACATACCTAATAGTGGTTAAGCGGAATGCACCATGTGCTAGCATCTATGTCTCATAAAGGCACCCACATTTCATTCTACCTTTTTGACAAAGGCTTTCAATGAGCAAAGTAGCAGAGAGAGCGAAAAGTGCCAGGTGGCAGTTGCGGAGGCCCTAAACTACCTTTTTGAAGAAACAACAGAAGTCACCATGTGTCAGCATCTGAGAGACTTTGATTCAATGCCTGGGTTCAATATAGAAAGGCATCATTTTATTTTGCTTAAGTGCCATAAAATAGCAGATGCTGCCAAGTGTCACTCTCTGAGTCCCTTTCTACTCCATCCCAGGAGGAGCAGAAGGTGCCACATACCCCCAGAAGGAGAAGTGAAAGATGCCACGTATCTTCCCAGAATCAATGGAGGTTTCCATGTGCCAATTTCTGAGAGACCATCTTTGAGTTTCATTGCTGAATAAAGATTGTGGTGGACCCTAGGTGTTACTTCAAAATTCTGCGGAAGCTGCCAAGTGTCACCATCCGTAAGAGTCTGATATGAGTCCTGAATAAAACTACAACACAGCTAAAGAAAGAGGAGAGAGCCATGTGTCTTCGTTGAATCTGGCAGAAGGTGCCAAGTGTCATTTTTTGATGCCTTCTAAGTAACAAGAAGATTTTCAAAAAATTGACTAAGTGTCCTCTCCCATTTCAAACATAACAGAGTGTTCCGTGTATCTGTTGCTACAAAGTGAAATGGAGGGAAAATTAGCTAGAGTTAATACGAGTAGTTGGAACAGTTTATTGGGTAGATTTTTGGAGCCCCCAAAGCACTGAAGGTGCCACCTGTTTGTCCCTAGTGAATGAAGGATGGAGAAGATTGCGCGGGAAAGGGGATGATGAAAGGAGTGATCCGAGGCTATAAAAAAGGAGGAATTGTGAGAGAAGGTGGGGGGGTGATTATTGTAGTTTTAAACTTTCTATAATTTTGACCAGTAACATCATTTGCTCTTGTCTCAATTTTCTTGAGTTATAAAGTTGATATAACCGTGCATGTTTTTGTGCCCTTTATGTGGCTGAATGAATTAAGGAAATTTGAGCTCCATGCCTTGGTTGGTGTTGTCTAGGTCATTTGAAAAGTAGTCTATACTGTAGATTTTTTTGTAGTTGTGATTAAGAATGTCATTTGCTTTTGTCTCATTTTCTTGAATTGGAAGGTTTACATAACTATACGTGACTTCTGCGCCTCTTATGTGATTAGAAAATTTTATTAAGAAGATTGAACACTATGCCTTTGTTGACATTCTCTGTGTCTCAATGAAAGAACTCCCTGATGTGAGCCTCTATTTCTGTTATTTCAACTCTTACATTGATCATGCACTTATCTGCTCTTAAATGTAATTGAATCCTATAATGGTATCACTGTGCTCAGGTTAGGATTAGGATTACACTCAGGCGCATCACCATAGTTAGGTTTTAATTCCTGCATTTTGAATTTATATTTAGTCTCCTATCCCTTTTCCCCAACAACCATACAAAAGAAGAGACCAGCTTCTCTAAAATTTGGAGGTTGTCTCAAGCCGCATTGTCCCACAACTTGAAACTTCCCATTGTTGATTGGTTAAGATCTAGCGCAATTTCAAGTCATCAACAGTCACCTTGCCAAGAAATGAGTTAGTGGGCTCAATAAGTTGATCTGACCTCAAGGACCTATTTATCAATGAGTCTTGCCTACATAGCCAATATTCCAAGGAGTACCTCAAACATATGTATTTCTCCCATATGTGTTTGATTGTGTGTGAACAATGGTGTATCTAATGTTATATGTAAGTTCATGTATTGATATAGTTTATAACTTAGAAAATACTTCTCATAGGCTATTATTTGAATGATTAAGACCTATAATATGAATTTTTCTTATGAATAATATAGAAATAGGGGAAAATACGGTAGTAGGAATTAGTTTTGTAAAGTATTAAATGAGCTTGAATATGTGCTTTCTTTGTATTTATTCGATGAATAATGGTTTGAATTTATTTTATATTTATACCACCTAGTTTGAAAAGTTCCCCACATAAGGGTTAATGAACCATAATAGGCTAAGTTGTACATTTCAAAAGATTTGAAAATTTAAGTGTTTAGAAGGCATGGACACATGCATTAGAGAAAGGAAAGTAGCTTCAATGTTACTATCCAATTTTGAATGCAACTATTTAGAAACATTGAATGTTACTAAATATTTGTAATTGAAAATTAAGGATATATATCAGAGAGAGAGAGAGAGAGAGAGAGAGAGAGAGAGAGAGAGAGAGAGAGAGAGAGAAGAGAGAGAGGAGAGAGAGAGAGAGAGAGAGAGAGAGAGAGAGAGAGAGAGAGAGAGAGAGAGAGAGAGAGAGAGAGAGAGACCCATCTATGGGTTAGTGTGCTTAATAAGTTGAGCTAACCTCAAAGAACCCTCTATCAATGAGTTTTTCCTACATAGCCAATACTCTGAGGAGTGCCTTTGACATATGTTTTTCTCTCCTATTTGTTTGAATGTGTGTGAACAATGGTGTAGAATGTTATATGCAAGTGCATTTGTTGATATAGCTTACAACTTGGAAAATACTTCTCATAGGATATTATTTGAATGATTAAGACCTCTAATATGAATGCTATTATGACTAATATAGAAATAGGGAAGAATAAGGTAGTAGGAATCAATTTTTTAATTGATTAAATGAGCTTGAATAGGTTCTTACTTTGTATTTGTTTGATGAACAATGATTTGAATTTATCTTGTATTTATACCACCTAGTTTGAAATTTTCCCCATAGAAGAGTTAATGAACCATAATAGGCTAACTTGTACATTTCAAAAGATTTGAAAATTTGAGTGTTTAAAAGGCATAGACACTTGCATTGGAGAATGGATAACCGCTTTGACATTACTATCCAGGTTTGAATGCAACCATTTAGGAACATAGAAGGTTGCTAAAGCTTTATAACTAAAAATTAAGGATACATATCAGAATTTAAGTGTATTGTGGGATAAAAGTGATCTAGATAATCCAAATAACAAGGTATTACTATAAAATAAGGGCCCAGTGAGGTGGCACATATAAACCTATTGGCTGCCAAGAAAGTCAAGACCTGAAGGGTGGAACCTTGAGTGATATTTTTAAAGTGTACAAGACTAGTTTAATGTATAATTTAATATTTAAGCATTTACATCCTTTGTTTCCCAACACCCATCCTCCCCCCTTAATCTAATAATGCATAATGATGAAATTAATAGGTTAAAAGAAAATAAACGCATATTATGGTGTGTAAAACACATCTTACATTGCTTGAGCCATGTTTGAATTTGTTGTATGTGTGTGAGCTAAAACCAAGAGCATGTTACAAGTATAATTAATGCATATAATGTGAAATGAGTAATTAAAATTTTATAAAAAGAAAAGAGAGCTTGGAAAGAGTACACATGTGTGTCGATGTAATCATGTTTCTCCTATATAGTTTTATTTAGTAATGATGCTTCCTAGTTGAATAATTAGGGAGAGTTTCACAATTTAAGTTTGGATATGTGAATAGGAGAATTGGAAGGTGATCATGCTCCTAATTTGGTGTAAGTGTGAATTGTCCCAAGTTCATCGATAACTCATAATCTCAATCACAAAACTCTAGTGTATCATATTATAGCCAATCTCACCTGATTCAAATGGTATAATCGTATTAACTTGTAATAATATAAAATAGTGCCAAATCCATTGAGATAAAAAATATTGATCATAGTAATCAAATAATTCAACTATTGTAGTAGATAAAAGCTCAAATGGTGCATCTTAGTAGATTCATTGCATGAATATTGGTATAATATGAATAATGTATCTATAATTTGGTGCATTTTCATGGCATAAGTACCTAAAATGAGTCTAAACATGAATTATCTATCATAATGTAACCTAATCTCTATAGAATGTGTATCAAAGATTTGAAAAAGAATGTTCCAAATATGGCCAATTGTATAGAATTTTTTCCCATTTGTATATCTAAATAATGTAAACTCAATCAAATTCCACCAATTTTGTTAATTGTATGTATGTGGAATCATGTCTCTATGAGATGCCACCCATTTTGAGGTGAGAAGAATGAATAAATGATAGTTACCTTATCTTAAAAGGATAAGACAACTATGTTGTATTTGTGTGAATTATATAGTAAAGAAGCATATAATAGTATCATGTTGAAGTAGATATATCAATGAATCTCACAATTTACATACATAATAAGTCCTAAGATGCATTATGTGTATCATGGAAAATTATAAAAGGTAAAAACCTCAAAAAATGGACACATACATGGGTACTAAAATGTCATGCAAAGTGGGGTCTACGGAGACCAAAAATAAAGTGCATGTTCAAATACCACACACTCAAGGGGAACACATATGCAAATGTCCACACACCAAAGAAATAATTAATATTCAGGGAACTGTGGCCACCAAAAAAGGAACATGTTCAAATGTTACACAAGCAAGATAAATAATAAAACAATAAGTACACTCATGTAAGCCATATGAAGAGATGAAGTAAATAAAATAGAAACAACTATCATAAGCCTGACATACTAATCCCTACATACATATGTTAGAAAAATGTCATGTAGAATAACATATAAAGTATAATTTGTAAGATATCAAAATGTCATACTAGTCCTTAATCACTCCCTCATTAACCTTCACTATCCCTCATCATCTGTAATCACTCCCTTACTATCCATAATCACTCCTTCATCAACCATCACCATCTGTTATCATCCCTAATCACTCCCTCTTTATCCCTCATAATCCCTAATCACTCTTTAATCATCACTTATCACTTTGTCATTGACCCTTACCATCTCTTATCATCACTCACTCACTTTTTATCTTATGTAAGTAATCCTCTTATAGGTTTACTTATCTAGGTATTTTAGGCCTCATTTAGGTTTTGTATCTTTCCTTGCTTGTTTCATGCCACATATTTAACTCCTTATACTAACATGAGGCTATGTTAATTTAAATTTTGTTACTCACTCAATAAACATGGTTTATTTTTTTGAAGTACACCACCTTTTCTTGATGTAACAAACATGATCTTATCTCAAGTCTGTTAGTTTTCTTATAGGTGTTAACCTTCCTTTGGTATCCTCTTTACTGTAATCTAGTACCCTTTAAATATAATATTATTCTTGAACACATATTTGAACCTAATTTAAATTATGTATCTTCCTAGTGACAATCTCCATCAAAACATTGATTTATGTCCATAGCAACTTAATTCTTGTAGACAACATAAAGTTCTATCATATCAAACCTTATTCACTAGGTCTATCACCTTTTATAGAAAAGATTTCACTGAAGATTGACTCCTGATGTCCCCAATAAAATTATTTTATTTTATTTGACTATTTATAAGATAACACATAATCTTCTTCCATTCTTTGTACTTAACTCTCACCAAAATATATCAAAATCAACTTTCTAGCCTTCTCACTTAGGTCTAATATGTTGTTTAATGGGTTATGGATCCAAGATCATATTAAAGTTAATCAAAATTATTTCATGCATTCATTTACACATTACATGACAAAGAAAGCATTATAAAATTTTCTACAACTTTGATTTTCAAGAGACTTTGAAGGACTACACTTTTAGCCCTATTTTAGGTCTATTTGAATTTTGTTAAAAAAAACATAGTTGTGAATATATTATCTTCTAGGGACTTTCAATTTATGAAACCACCTGGATCAGTTAGAAAACATCCTTAGACACATATATAAAAAATTTCAAAGGTTTCTAATGGTTCACTAGAAATTTATATGTGTTTTTATTTACTAAACCCTAGTTAAGGGTTTACATAGTCATCCATAAATCTATACCTAAACTCTACACCAGACCTAGAAAACTTTTCTCCACCTCTCATTCATTCTTATATTTTTTTTAGTTACTTTCTTGATTTCTTTGGGACTTATCATATCTTAATTGATATCTAAACTTGGTCTATTTTTTTGTTTCATGTACCTTAAGTCTCTCAATAGCCTATGACATATCCAAAACATGCTTGTATTATCCTTCCACCTATGTTGGATGCTTCTAAATAGGTTTTAAGTTATATTTACATTAATTTTAAGGTTAAGAGACATTTACTGAATATGTCTATATCTTAGTAACCCTTTCTATGGAGAGTGTGTATCTAGAGCCCCGAGCTAGAATAAATAGGTAAGAAAGAGATTAAAAGGGCAAGATGTAATTATATTACTTACATATATAGGTTGATATTTGGGCATCTAATAATCCAAATATTAGATTTGAGAACCCCAATTTATGTCTATTTAGACATGGACAATTGGATACTGGTTAATAATTCAAATCTCAACCTTGTATTTGACTTCTTATTTTATTTATATGTCACTAAGAGTTTGTCCATAGTAGAGTGGATTTACAAATAGATAGATATATAGTTACCAATCTGGAAGAGTGTGTTCCAATCCAATTTTTAGTAGAGTGTGTTTCCCAACTTAACTCTTGGACTATAGCCAACCATATCTATATCTAAATTGATTTATGAAGGTTATGAAGGGCATATGCCTTAATCCAGTGTATCAAAGAGGGGATACTCAGAGTTAACCCAAAAGATAAAAAGGGAGTAAGGCATAACTATCAAAGAAAGTTTTCCTTACCAATATATAACTTTGATTTTCTCCTAAATTAAGGAATAGCTATCAATGGAATTTTTATTTTTAATAGATAGTTTTGTTATTACCCTACATACTTACCTATGCCCTACTCAATAATGCAAGGGAAGATTGATTCTTGATATATAGAGGAAATGATTAAGGATGATGAGGGGTGGTGAGGGTCAATGATGGAGTGATTAGGGATGAGGAGGGATGAGGAGGGAGTGATTATAAATGATGAGGGATGATGAAATAGTGATTAGGGATGATGAGGGATGGTAAAAGTTAATGAGGGAGTGATTAGGGATGATGATGGAGTGATTTTATATGATGAGGGATCATGAGGTTCAATGATGGAGTGGTTAGGGATAATGTATAATGAGGAGAGATTGATTAGGGGTGATAAGGGATGAGTATGAAGTGATTAGGGATTAGGGAGGGATGATGAACAAGTGAAATTAATAGAAAGTGGTTGTTTGATGTGGATAAGTCATCAATGTGACATATGATACCCCAATAATACCACTTTGTATTCAATTTAAAGTGAGTGGTTTGTAAACTTCAAATTTTACAAAACTAGGACTCCTAAAAATGCCATCAAGCAATCTAGAAGGTACAAAAACCATTATATGGAGCACGTAGTCTTAGAATAGAAATGCCTTAATGGGTGAGCTAAATGACATTGAGCACCTTTACTTTTATTATACCCATTTATAGATAGAGGTCACCTTCACTCTTATGACTTATATAATAGAATATTATTGATTGGGACCTATCTATCCCCTTCCCTTCCCTTTTGTTATGTACCTAGGGATATGATATATTGATGTATATGGGTTGATGCAGATGCCAACATGTGGCACACATCCCCTTAGTTAGTTATATGGGTATAATATATTAGGATAATAGAGTAACTTGTGAAAGTAGTACATTGGGTAATGGTTAGCCTACATTGGGATTAGGAGGTTATCCATCCATGGGTTAGATAGATGTATATATATAGGAGATGATTATCATGGTAAAGATATCAAGTAAGCATTGAGTCTTCTATTGTAAGAGGATATTGGAGGTTGTCCCCTCGAAGAGACATTGTGGATTTATTCCTTCCTAAAGGAGTACTATATGGTGTTTCCCTGCCTTAAGGGTAATTTTGCATATATTGAATATCAAGATCATTACAAGTGGTATCAGAGCTTTGATTTGGGCAATTTGTGGAGTGAAACCCTAGTTTTTTTTGAATCATCAATAACTTTTGACTGGTTGAAAAAAATTCACAAATTTTTTACTAGATATGGAGAATATTTAAAATAAGTCACAATAAAAAAATTGAGATTTCGTGATTTGTTTTGAGGGTGTTATTGCTATTTTAGGGTTTATAATAATTTCTCTATGTATTTCAAAATATAGGGAAATTTTATTCTCAATTTTTATTGGAGATGTAAGTAGACATAAGAGAAACACATTCAAAATTTTAGAATTTTTTGAGTTGTTTGAAGTGATTTGTTGCAATTTTATGGATCAATTTTGACATTTTAGGGTTTCATGAACCTTAATTTTTTTTTTGGATCATGGAGTTGCAAACATTTTTAGGGGAAGATGATATTTATGCTAGAGAATGGTGGCTCCTTTTAGAGAATCATTTTACAAAAACTTTTGGGCAAAGATGAATACTTCCTTTTTTATTTGGGCCTGCACTACATTGGTTTGATCAATTAAGCTATACAGAAAGGTTTTCTTCATAGAAAGAAATGGAACAAATCTTTTTAGATCATTGGGATATAAAAAAAAAAGTAGAAAAAGAAGTAGTGGAAGAATAAGAAATAGAAAAAGAAGATGAAATAGAAGAATCAACAGAAGAACAAGAAGAAGAAGAAGAAGTAGAAGTAATAGAAGAAGAAGAAGAAGAAGAAGAAGAAGAAGAAGAAGATAAGGGTTCAAATAATTTGGCTCCAAAGAAATCTGAGTTAATTTTTCAATTTCATGGATGCATTCAAAAGAAGAAGGTGGTTGTGTCCATAAACCCTACCAGTAAGTATAACTTCATTAACATGAATGTGGCCAAGCATCTACATGTTCAAGCAAATAATATCAAGGAGGTTCAAGTAGATGGTAATAATATTTCACTATTTAAAGATTTGAAGCTCATTATGGAAAAATATGTTTTGCATTCAGATTTTTATGCTTTGGATATGGATGATATGGATATAGTTCTTAGATATCCATGGTTAGAGACTTTGGAAATAATGAATATTAATGTTCAGAAAAAGTTCATGAAGTTTTGGTATAGGAAAAAGGAGATCACTTTACAAGATATCATAGTGAAAAAGTCACCAATAACAATCCAGATAGATCATGAGGATGAGATTGAAATAGGTAATGAAGATCATGATGAAGATTTAAATGTTAAAGATAAAGACACACTACAAATGAGCACTTCATCTACTCAAGAGACAAAGAAGGAAAATGTGGAAGAGGTAGAAGCAAAGGTGGATAAGGTCAAGATATTGGAAAAGGTTGAGGTATATAGACACCCACATCATCATGAGAGGAAACAATCATGGAACCAGGTGAGGAAGTGTCATAACAACAATCATTTTATCTATATAGGAAATAAAATTTCCAATCATTATGGATATGCATGGAATCCAAATAAAAAATACTATGGCACATGGAATGAATGGGGAAATCACTATGACTATGCATGGAAGAATACCTACTATGGTCATGATTGGAATTAGAGAAGCGCAACGGAATATGGTACATGGAATAAAAAGAGGAATAATTATGCTTGGACATTAAAGCAATCTAATTATAATCATGAACAAAATCAGAGGAGCACAATATATTTTGGACATAAGCTTGGAGAGATATCACCTGCCAACATCACATATGGATGGTTAGATGATCGAGATTGGAGACAAGTGTGCAATGATTTAAGGCACACTCATTATTTGGTTTCTTCCTATGTTTCAGGGATGAAACATGTCAAAGAGGGAATTAATGTTATGTACCTAGGGATATGATATATTGATGTATATGGGTTGATGGAGATGCCAACATGTGGCACACATCCCCTTAGTTAGTTATATGGGTACAATATATTAGGATAATAGAGTAACTTGTGGAAGTAGTACATTGGGTAATAGTCAGCCTACATTGGGATTAGGAGGTTATCCATCCATGGGTTAGATAGATGTATATATATAGGAGTTGATTATCATGGTAAAGATATCAAGTAAGCATTGAGTCTTCTATTGTAAGAGGATATTGGAGGTTGCCCCCTCGAAGAGACATTGTGGAGTTATTCCTTCCTAAAGGAGTATTATATGGTGTTTCCATACCTTAAGGGTAATTTTGCATATATTGAATATCAAGATCATTACACCTTTCCTTTATCTAGATGGGGATGGGGATGGGGAACCTACCATTTAGACACAATAGATGAGACTGGTCAATCATCCTTAGTCACTCCTTTCTCTAAATAGGTTATAATTCCTCCTCTCCTTTCAAAATATTCCTTGGGTATTCAATCAAGTATTTAATTAGGTATCAAATATTAAATATATGGTTAGGTAAGATATATATAGTAAAGATTAGACATGGGTATTCAAGATCAATTTATGGCTTGGGTATTTTATTTGATAGGGAATACTGAAGTAGGTATGAAATAAGGATAGGTACTTAGGGAATAATCAAGTATAATAATGTTAGTAGGGCATAGTTAAGATCAATATATGGCTCAGGTATTTTAATAGGGCATACTCAAGATCAATATATGGCCCAATATTCAATTGGGTAGGGCATACTCAAGTAGGTGAAGTACGTAGGGTATAATCAATGGTATTTAAATATATTACATATATAACATGATTCAAAACTTCATTTCTAATTATATTTATTAGGAAACAAGATTCCTTTACCAATAAAAAATCTAAATAGGTTGGGTATAGCTAAGTAGGTAGGGAAAGAATATATGCAATCTATAAATTGAGAAGTAAGCTTCTCTCGATAGCTAAGAATTTATTCTAGAAAGGGAATGTGGTTATGAAAATAATAAATCTATATGTTGGGAAGGAAGCTTCCATTTCCTTATTGGGTAGGTCATAGCTAAGTAAGTAGGGTAAGAGTAAATTTATCTATAAGAAATAAAGCTTTCCTTGATAGCCATGCAAAAAAGCAAAGCTAGATACTAGGAAGGCAAACTTACCTTAATAGTTGTGCCTTACTCCTTGTTATCCATAGAAAAGGAAATCCTCCCTTGATATGTTATTAGGCTAAGCAAAGTTAGATATCAAAAATTCAAGCTTCCCTTACCTTATTCTTTGGCATAGATGAATTAGGTAGGGAAATATTTCATTGCCTTAATGGGTAGGGAAAGTTTGAGACTAGGGTAGGGCCTTCAAAATGGTGCCCCCTATATATCTATGGTGGGGACCCCATTACTATGATATTATTTGATATATTATATTGGGGATTAGGGAATACTCAAAGTATGCAAAAACACTAGTATGGCCTTTAGGGTCCACTAGTCTATGCCCAAGATATAGGTGGACCCTCCTCAAAACACTAGATTAAGGCATATGCCCTTCATTCCATTTATATTATAAGTTGTGTATAGATTGATTTGGGTTGTGAAACACACTCTATCAACTACCGAACCAGAACACGCTCTCCCATATTGGTGACTACCTATCTATCAATTTGGAAATTTAGTCTACTATGGATATATGGTCAATTATGGGGTTGGGATTGGAATTCTCAACTAGTCTCCAATCACCCCTACATATATATATATATATATATATATATATATATATATATATATATATATATATATATATATATATATATATATATATATATATATATATATATATATTATCAACTCTGGGATTGGAATTCTTATATGCCAAAATTCCAATCTATATAAGTAATACAATTTCATCCCTCCATTTTTTTGATTTCTTGCCTATTTATTCTAGTTCGTGGCTTTGGGTATACTGTCTCTCCACTGTTTGGGCATACATCACTATATATATCTTTGAATCCCAATAGACAATCAGACTATATCTATGAGTTCCTTATTTGAGTGAAAAAGGATGAGTGAAATAATAGTTTATTTAGGCCTTATTGAGTAACTAAAATTTGGAGTTGGAAAATAAACCAATCTGGCACAAGCAAGAAGTTACTACACCCACCATCAAGGTATTAGATGAAGTTATTAACGATGAGGAGGGAAGAGGAGGGATTGATTAGAGATGATAAGGGAGTAATTGGGAATGATGAGGGATGGTGAGGGTTAATGATGGAGTGATTAGGGAGGACGAGGGAGTGATTACATATGGTGAGGGTTAATAAGGAAGTGATTAGGGTGATGAGATATGAGGAAATAGTGATTAGGGATAATAAACAATGATTAAGGACGATGAGGGATGGTGAGAGTCAATAAGGGAGTGATTAGGGATGATGAGTGAGTGATTAGAAATGATGAAGAATGGTGAGGGTCAATAAGGGAGTGATTAGGGATAATGAGAGATTGATTAAAAATGATGAGGAATGGTGATGGTCAATAAAGGAGTGATTAGGGATGATGAGGGATGATGAGGGAGTGATTAAATATGGTGAGGGATGGTGAGAGTCAATAAGGGAGTGATTAGAGATGATGAGAGAGTGACTATAAATAATGAGGGATGGTGAGATTCAATGAGTGAATGGTTAAGGATGATGAGGGAGTGATTAGGGACTAATTAGGGATAGTGAGGGTCAATGAGGGATTAATTAAGGATGATGAGGGATAGTGAGGGTTAGTGAGGGAATGATTAAGGATAACGATAAATGAGGAGAGAGGTATTAAGGGTGATGAGGGATGATTAGGAAGTGATTAGGGATGAGGGAGGGATGATGGGCAAGTAAAATTAACACAAAGTGGTTATTTGATGTGTGCAGGTCATCAATGTGACCTATGCTACCCCAATCACACCACTTTGGATCAAGTTCAAAGTGAGTGGTTTTCAAACTTCAATTTTGAAAAACCAAAGACTCCTAGAAATACCAGGAAGCAATCTAGAAGGCACAAAAACCTAAAAAATGACTTTATTTTTACCAAAAATGGATATCAATTACAAAATTTATGACCTAAAATCCTTAGGTTCAATACCTAGACCCTAAAAATACTTAAGTATTGATTAGATTGGATTTTGAAAAAATATCTTCCACATCTTAAGGTGTGTAGCTATGAGACCAATTGTATCAGAAGTAGAGTGACCCTAATTCCTTATATTTACTAAAATAAATTTAAAGCATAATTTTATTGGTAGTTGTAGGTGGTAAAAAATTCACACAAGATATATTAGTAGTTGCAGATGATGTACTATCAGATAGTTTACTAAAATAAATATTAATTATAAGTTTACATTTATTATACTTAACATTTGTTTTAGTAAACAATCTACTAGTAGACCATCTACAACTACCAATATATTTTTTGTGCCTTTTTCATGCAGTATGATAGAAACACGTATGCATTCCTTTAGCTATATAATGTGTATACATTTAAGTTCAATGGTTCTGAGCCTAAATTCAAATAATGCATATGCATTATGTTCATAATGTATATGCATTAGGGAAATTGTCCATAGAAATTTCCCCCAACTGCGTGCACATATCCATGTCATGTGAATTATTTCTACATATATTATGTTTTCTAAATTATTTTATAAACATGCCAATAGGATTTATATCAATCATCTTCTATGGATTTTAAATATTTTTGACTTCATACATGGAGTTAGAGAAGGTTTATCCTATAAAACTAGGCAAAGTAAAGGAAAGGAGTAGTCATTGAACATTGTAAAGTTGATGAACAAATACATGCTCCACAAATAATTATTAGAGGATGTACACACCTCTTTTTTGGATATGGTGAATGATTTTAAACTCACACAACTGATAAATGCTATCATTTTATTGTCCTATGTACGTTAAATTTTTATAACTTCTTACATGGTGACTAAAAAATATATCTTGGAGGTAAATTTTTGCCCCATAGAGCTAGGTAGATTTAAAGAAAGGAGTATTCATTAAAAATGGGAAAATATGAACAAAACCATGATCCATAAATAATCCTTAGAGTATGTGCATACCTATTTTGTGGGTATGTGAATGATTTGAATCTTAGTCAACATCTACATTATAATATTTAGTTGGATAATTCTACTAGAGTAAATGTTGAGGAGGCTCTGAAATTTTGGAGGGTTGCACTCATTGATGGGATTAAATATGAGAAGTTTATAATATGGACAAAAACCAATATTTTTAGGGAACAAATTGATACTTACATGGCCATAAAAAGGGCATTAGTTGACTACATTAAATAGGGCATGAAGGATCATGAGAAATAAACCACAAATATGGATACTATCAAATTAGGGAAATTTTTAGTGGCCTATAAAAAAAACATGGAGGTTTCTAGGTGAATTGGTTTCAAAAGAGTGGACATTAGTCTAGAAAGAATATAATTATGTAGGTAAATCATGTGATGGAACATGATGAATCTTGTGTGGAATGACATAGTTACTACATAATGACATTGTTGTTACTAAGCAGCATCATGTTGTTGAATGGCAATAATGTTGGTGAATGATAGTTATGTTATCAAATGATAGTGTTATTTTTGAGTAACAACATGCTGTAAATAGAAATAATGTTGGTGAATGATAGCTATGTTATCAAATGATAATGTTACTACCAAAAGATAACATTTTATCGAATGATAACTATGTTGTAGAATGATAGTGTTGTTATCAAGCGACAACATGTTATCAAATGGTAATAATGTTGGTAAACAATAAATATGTTGTCGAACAATGGTGTTGATGTTGAGTGACAGCCTACTGGTGAACAAGCAATGATGATGAATGGAAGCTATGTTGTCAAATGATAGTGTTACTACTGAGTGACAACATACTATCAAATAGTAGCAATGTTGGTAAATGATAGTTATGCTATTGAATGACAACATTACTATTGATCGATGGGATGTTTTTGAATGACAATAATGCTAGTGAATGGTAGCTATGTTATTGAATGATAACATTGTTATCGCTCAATAGCATGATGTCATTCAATAGTAACACTATCAAATGGTAGCTATATTGTCACTTGATAATAATACTATCATTCAATAGTCAAATGATAGTTTAGTTACTAAGTGACATTCTAGATGAGCATGTGAATGCTCTATATGGTCATCTGAATACTTCAAATGATCATCTAAATGATCTAGATGATCATCTAAATGCTCCAAATGATCATCTAAATGCTCTAGATGACCATATAAATGATCTAGATGATCATATGAATGTTTTATATGATCATATAAATGATCCAAATGATTATTTGGATTAGATAATAGACACGATCGATAGGAGACAATAAATAGTGGTGAATTTCCTAGGATAAAGTGGCATATATTTTATTGGTATGGTTTAAATTCCTATATATGTGGCACTTTAATTTCAACATGGGGCGAGATGACCCTAAAAAATAAATTTTCTTATAAATTAAATACGATTTGGCCATGTTACCGATCCCATTAAATTGCTAAAATCATATTTTCAAAACTGAAATATTCATAAATTAACAAAAAATTGCCACTAAAAGTTTTCCTATATCAAAGTTTCTTAACTTATTGGTGTTTATATAGTGTTATATGGAGCTAACAACACATATGTCATCTAGGGAGATGTTAAACAATTGGGTTTCAATCTCAAGTGTGTGTTAGACCATGTGTGGACTCTCCTGAAAAGGTTGGGATGTTGATGAAATATTTAAGAGATAAATGTTGGATGCCATTTGCACTAAATTAGAGATTGATACTTCTACCTTCAATGTTACTTAGTTGGATAAATTTCTTGCTGCAATGGTGAAGGAAGATGAAGAAAGGGAGTGAGGTCCCAATGTTATGGTGTTTGACTCGAGCAATGATGATTCTATTTAATTTAGTATAGTTTTTTATTTTTTACTTTTGTTTCTAAATCTCTTAAAACCTTTAGTAAAAGATAGAGAATTTGTATTAAATTTTTGTACTTGATCACTCAAGGGTTTTTAATATTATTGTAATAGATAAAGTATAACATGTTTGCACTATAACTATTCTAAACTTTACCAACCTGAAAAATATTCTCACTCTAACGTGTGTAATCATAAAATTATCCTCACAATCAAATTAACTAACTTACTACCATATTTACAAAACCTTCCACAAATGTAATACCTTATTTATAACCACCAAAAGTGAAGCTCCCAACTCCTCCATTTGGAGCTTTTCCCTTTTAATCTCCTTTGTAAACGCAATTTTGAAGGTTGACAAAGAAAGGGTTAAGTATTTGCTTTATCTTATTGCATTTAAGATAAAACATACATAAAATATGTGTTTGATGTAAGCCATGGAGGACCACATTCATAAAATTAGCAAATTTCTTCTTCATAATATGAACCAAGCAATCATTAGACTATTGATAGATTTGTTTGATTCATAAAATGTCCACCAAGAATCAATAATTAATAAATGTAAACATTTTATATTATAAAGAACTAGGCCCAATACGACACTATATCCCTCAGCACTGAATTGAAGAAATCCTGTATCAAGCATGGCCCCATTGGCCCATGTTTTGGGAAATGGTAGTAGGTGAACGTCCTTTTTATTTGAAAGTAAGAGTATTAATCATATTAAAACACTGAATGTGCCATTCTACAATTCAATATACAATTCAGAGACAATGTATTGATGCTTCTACAAACCCGCCCCACTTCTTCACTGCAATGAATTCATGGCAATTTAAATGATAGGAAAAGGACGTTCTTTATTAAGACGAGTTGGGTTGGCAATGCAGACAAAAGAGACAAGACATGCCTGCTCTGATCTGTTTTATACCGTGTTGTTTGCGTAGCATTAATTAAATGTGGAAGAGCATGGATATTCATCTTTACCTGTCACTGCCAGAGCATGTCACCTCCCTCTGCCCACGTCTCTTCATTTTCAATATACTCAGATCCATCATATCATTCCAGAGGGGACCGACGATCAAGGAGAGAGGATAACAATTTCAAAGACTTGTCACGAGCATCAATCAAGTGAGAAGGAAGCCAATAATAATAGAAATTTTAATGATAAAACAAAATTTTAAAAATTAATTTTATCAAAAATATTTTGAAATTCTAATTTTTTATTATTCTATCGAGATGAGATTTGATTTAAGCGAACTTCTTTTCTCAAAACTTGAATATTATTAAAATATATATCTTCACTTTAAGGATGGGCTCACACAACTTTCAAATTATATTTGATTTCAATTATCTTAAAGTTTTCGGATATAAATAAATCATTGTATTCTTGAGATAAATCATATTTTTCAGATTTATTTTCTTAACAAATAAAAATAAAAATCATTTTGTATTTAGATGTCCTCTTTAATATGAGATTAGAGAGTGATTCTTTTGTCTTTTAAGAGACTTTCCACATCATAATGGATTATGAGAATCAAAGATGCAAGGCACTTTTTATTTAATAGATATTTGATCTTCGTCAATCTTTGACCATATACTTTATTTCTACACTGCTTTGCATTTAAAAGATTGTTTCTTTTCTTAATTTTCTTTTTGAAGATTGAGTAAGAAATTACCTCATGACATAATTATACATAGAGTAAGATCAATATATTTTTTAAATGTAAATTGTTTTTACTTTTTAGATTTGGTAGAATTGAACTCGAATTTCTTATTCTTTAATTTATATTGTACTTTTTAAATTATATAGATTAATTTTATCTTTTTGTGAATATTGATATCACTGATTATTTATCTTATATATTAATATTCAATAAAATTCTTTTAAATTCATTATAATTAAATTATTTTTAAAAATATTTTAAATTTTCATATTAAATATGTTTAAAAAAATAGAGAATAAAGTTGAAAATGAATCTTATAATAAAATAAAAAATATTAACAAGCATAAATTTATAATTATAACATTTTGTTTGGCTCTATTTGGCTTGACTAATTGAAAATTGAAAACCTTTGAGGAAAAAATAAAAATTGAAGCCCCAATTTCTTGATTTTATATACTTATATGTAAATTATAAATATATAATACAACATACAATTAAACTTTTTGAGGTATGATAAATACTTTTTGATGTATAATAAATGTTAAGAAAATATTTTTATAATAAAAGATGTAAATAGAAAATAATTGATATTGATTGTTTGTTTTTATTAATGATAAATGATGTTATTTTGAAAGGGACCCTAAGGCCATTTTACAAATAGTAGACTAGGCCTACATGCCCAAGTGAAATAATAAAGTTTTTATAAAGAAAATATAATTTAAAAAATAACAATTCAACAACATTGTAGCCTCAAAATAATGAACCAATAGTTAAAAGATAGCGTAAACATACAAAACAAATAATAAAGGAAGGAGAAAACTACAAGAGAAAACAATGATAACAAAGGGATAACAAGAGGACAATAAAATCGATGCACTCAAAGGAAGAAAAGAGATATTAATGGAAAGACCATCACCAAAAAGTTCTTGAAGGAGCATTGGTAAATTACTCATATGCCAAAGTTAGTCTTCTCCCTCATCTAGAAAGGAGGTCCTCCAACATCCATTGAGCTCTATCACAAATCAAATACTCCACTTTTCATATCGATACCGATTGTTATTATATGTATTACTTAGAAAAAACTTACATTGACATTCAACTATGCATTCCATATTATGTAAGTTTAGTCTTTCAAATAATTAGAATTCTTAAAATGAGTAATTGAACATTTTAAAGTAATTTAAAGTATAATATTTATTCTTAAAATTATTATTTAAACTATATAATTATTCTTAATTTTTTTTTAATATTTAAATATATAATTATAGACTAAATTAATAATTAAGTATACAATAATTATTAAAATAATCAATTAAGTAAAACTCAATAATAAATTAATTTTCCTTTTTTAATTTGTAACTACACATTTTAAATAGTAAAATATTAATTCATCAAATATTTAGATGTTTAATTACACATTAGTTTCGAGCCATCCTATGTTGACCTTTATTTTATGAGTAGTGGATTACAAGAACCCATCTCTCATGAGTATGAATGATCCACCTAACACTCATTGCATCTAGGTGATATTCATGTGAGTGAAGCCCTGGGACTTTTGGGAGGTCACCCATCATGATACTACTATGACTCGAGTGTGCATGATCAAAAATTGGGTTCTGATAATGGTTCCAATTTAGAGTTTCAGTGGTGGCACACTGTAGAGCTCTTTGAGAGCTTTCCAATGCATTTTTCAAAATGTAAATTCAAGTTTGGGAGCTCTTGTTATGGCTATTTGAAGATGGTCAAAAAATGTCACTTACGACATGTGGCACGTGTTTCAATATGGATTCAACGTTTGGCATGAGGACCAATCAGAGGTTGACACTTGGCAGATTGAAAGGTTTGTAAATTGATAGATATTTGATCTTCGTCAATCTTTGACCATATACTTTATTTCTACACTACTTTGTATTTAAAAGATTGTTTCTTTTCTTAATCTTCTTTTTGAAGATTGGGTAAGAAATTACCTCATAACATAATTATACATATAGTAAGATCAACAAAACATCAGAAGATTTTCATATATTTTTTAGATGTAAATTGTTTTTACTTTTTAGATTTGGTGGAATTGAACTCAAACTTCCTATTCTTTAATTTATATTGTACTTTTTAAATTATATAGATTAATTTTATCTTTTTGTGAATATTGATATTATTATCTTATCTTATATTTTAATATTCAATAAAATTCTTTTAAATTTATTATAATAAAATTGTTTTTCAAAATATTTTAAATTTTCCTATTAAATATGTTAAAAAAAAATAAAGAATAAAGTTGAAAATGAATCTTATAATAAAATAAAAAATATTAACAAGCATAAATTTATAATTATAACATTTTGTTTGGCTCTATTTGGCTTGACTAATTGAAATGAAAACCTTTGAGGAAAAAATCAAAATTGAAGCCCCAATTTCTCAATTTTATAGACTTATATGTAAATTATAAATATATAATACAACATAAAATTAAAATTTTTGAGGTATAATAAATACTTTTTGATGTATAATAAATGTTAAGAAAATATTTTTACAATAAAAGATGTAAATAGAAAATAATTGATATTGATTGTTTGTTTTTATTAATGATAAATGATGTTTTTTTGAAAGGTACCCTAAGGCCCTTTTACAAATAGTAGACTAGGCCTACATACCCAAGTGAAATAATAAAGTTTTCATAAAGAAAAGATAATTAAAAAAATAACAATTCAACAACATTGTAGCCTCAAAATAATGAACCAATAGTTAAAAGATAGCGTAAGCACACAAAACAAACAACAAAGGAAGGAGAAAATTACAAGAGAAAACAATGATAACAAAGAAATAACCAGAGGACAATAAAAGCGATGCACTCAAAGGAAGAAAAGATAGATTAATGGAAAGACCATCACCAAAAAGTTCTTGAAGGAGCATTGGTAAATTACCCATATACCAAAGTCAGTCTTCTCCCTCATCTAGAAAGGAGGTCCTCCAACATCCATTGAGCTCTATCACAAATCAAATACTCCACTTTTTATTATACATATTGATACCGATTTTTATTATATGTATTACTTAGAAAAAAATTACATTGGCATTCAACTATGCATTCCATATTATGTAAGTTTAGTCTATCAAATAATTAGAATTCTTAAAATGAGTAATTACACATTTCAAAGTAATTTAAAGTATAATATTTATTCTTCAAATTATTATTTAAACTATATAATTATTCTTAATTTTTGTTTTAATATTTAAATATATAATTATAGACTCTAAATTAATAATTAATTATACAATAATTATTAAAATAATCAATTAATTAAAACTCGATAATAAATTAATTTTCCTTTTTAAATTTGTAACTACACATTTTAAATAGTAAAATATTAATTCATCAAATATTTAGATGTTTAATTACACATCAGTTTTGAGCCATCCTATGTTGACCTTTATTTTATGAGTAGTGGATTACAAGAAGCCATCTCTCATGAGTATGAATGATCCACCTAACACTCATTGCATCTAGGAGATATTCATGTGAGTGAAGCCTCGAGACTTTTGGGAGGTCACCCATCCTGATACTACTATGACTTGAGTGTGCATAATCATAAATCTTACCTTATAATTAATCCCAATTAGCTTGCAATCCCATTTGTAAAACCTTAAAAATATGTTGTAGTTATGAACCATTCATTATGGAGCTCCCTAGCTCTTTAAATATGTATAGAAAAAATTGCCATGTATAAAACTATGTGATATGGTTTTGGGATTCAACTATGTATTTTTGAGTCATCCTACATTGATCCATATATTTGATAGGGTAGAGGAATGCCAATTTACAATGTTTGGTACAAGTCAAAATTGTCTTCATAATTCAAAATGAAATGAGAAACGTAATACAATAAATAAGCCAAGATATTACCATTCAATTCACATTCAAGATGTCCATTCATATTCCTACATGACTCTTGAGTTGTTCACTACAAGACATAATCATTCCTAGAATTACTCATAGGAATAAGAAAATGTTATATACAATATTACATCCCTCCTAATCCACAAAGGTTATTTTGAGCACAAGCATTCCTTTGAAATTTTTATTTTTCTCATCCAAGCATTTTTGTCATGATGTCTGTTGGTTGTTGTATTGTAATAAAATGTTACGACTTGACACTGCCATATTTCACATAGTGCTAAATAAAATAAAATTTGGTATTGATATGCTTGGTTCAGTCGTGAAAGACTAGATTCTTTGTCATTTGAATTTTGAAAGTGTTTTAAACCATGAGAAGTGTTAACGAAAATTATTGTTCCTTCAAATTTGAATGAACCCTTCGAAAATAAAAAATCTCTCTAGTTGCCTTTGAAAAGGCCATATACACTGCTTCTGCTGAATAATTTTTGGTAATGATTAAATCTTAAATTTCTAATTGACAACTATTGTTCCCAAATTCAACAAAAAAATAGTGGTGGATTTCCCATCTTCATGGTCACCAACATAGTTAGAATTTGAATATCCAATTAGTTTAAAATATCCTACCCTAGAGTATTTGAGCTCAACATTTTGTGTTCCTTTGAGATATCTAAGGACTCTTTTTTTGCTACCCAATGATTGTCTCTAGGTTTTTGCATGAATATTGAAATAACATCAACAATAAATGATATATATGATCTTGTTTTGGTCACATAAATCAGACTTCCAATGAGTTGTTTGTATTTAGTGGCATTGACCAAATCTGTTGTATCTTCTAATGTCAATTTTAGATTATATTCCATGAGTGTGCTGAGAGGATTAAAAATTTTCATTCTAAAATTGCTCATAGTGTCACCAATATACTTATGTTATGTGATGAATATATAATTTTATTTTTTAATGACTTCAATACCCAACTAGTAACGATGATAACCCAAATCATTCAATTCAAATCTTTGCATTAACTCTAATTTGAACTTTATAGTGTACAATTCATTGTTCCCTATGATAAGTAAATCATAAACATACACACCATGAATACAAATATTTTGACAAAAAGTGTTGGATCTTCAAACTCAAAATGATTGAAGCTCAAGTTCATGAGGTGCTTAGTTTGTTTATCATACCATGTTTGATGGGCTTGTTTCAAACCATAGTTTTTTTTTTCAATTTTGCATAGCTTGTGCTCTTGGTCATTTACTTAAAAACCTTCAGGTTGTGTCATGTACACTATTTCCTTGAGGTCACCTTTTATAAATGTAATTTTGATGTCCATTCAGTGAAATTTTCATCAGTTGTGAGCTACTAGAACCAATATGGTTTGAATGGTAGTCCATTTGGTTTTAGGTGCAAAGGTTTGAATAGTCAATTCTTTCCTTTTGAGCACATCCCTTTACAATAAGCCTAGCTTTATGGTTATCAATTGAGCCATCAACCTTGTATCTGTTTTGGTAGACCCACTTACAGGCAAT
Source organism: Torreya grandis (assembly GCA_037957365.1). NCBI lineage: Eukaryota > Viridiplantae > Streptophyta > Pinopsida > Cupressales > Taxaceae > Torreya > Torreya grandis. The sequence goes on along the minus strand of JARHVA010003344.1, from coordinate 2,012,557 downwards.
TTGTTTGCAGCCATATGGAGGATCAACCAATTTTCAAGTCCCATTTTTGAAAAATGCATTGTATTCATCTTTCATTGATTTTCTCCAAGATTCAATCTTCTTAGATTGTTTGAAAGATGTTGGTTCTAAATCAAATGGAGCATTGAGTTCTTCTCTAGACAATCATTCAAGGTGATGTTTTTAATCTTGTCTGGAATTTATTCAAGGAACTTATTTGATTGTGATGAAATGTGTACTTTTAGTTCCCATTTTCCCAACTTCATTAGGTCTGACATTGGCCCCACTTAGACATAGTTTTATGTGGTTTAGGTGCTTAAATTTCATCTTATAAATTCTCTTCACTATTTTTCCTATGTTATTGTGGCTCATGTTTATTTTTTGATAAATTTGAACTTTCTTCTTTAGGAGGAGTTTCATTCTTATGTATAGGAGATAATAAAGAATTTATTGGTTCTCAATTGTATGTCCCCCTCTCATTGTTTGGAACATCCAAATCACTCTTGTTATAGGCATCAAACTATGCATATTTATCAAGTCAACTCAATTATTGATCAATTTTGAATTTTTCCATTGCATTTTCATGAAAGATAACTTCTCTTCTGATAATAAACTTCTTATTTTCTCATCATATAGCTTGTATGCCTTAGAGGATTTAGAATATCCTAAATATATGCATATGCAACTCTCACGGTCCAATTTATTCCTATTATCTTTTGGAATCAATGTGTAATAATTTGATCTAAACACTTGAAGATGTCTCACTAAAGGAATATGGCCACACCACATCTCATACAACGTCTTGAATTGAAGGGATTTTGATGGTGACCTATCTTGGAGGTATAATATTATTTTATCCACCTCAACCCATAGTGCAGATTTACCAAACACAACATAGCATGTGTATACACTCAATTATCACCACTGCCATGTTGAAATTACAAGTCATAATGAATTCCTATAATAATTCACAAAATAAATCAAAATCGTCAAAATGCTTTAATTCATCCACACACGTCACATGTAATTCTTGATTTACATTAATATGTCCCTAATTAGGGCATTATCCTGTACATAATTATTATCTTATTATAATTCATCTCCAGTCAAATTATGATCTAGCAAATTGACATTTTTGGCCAATAGTGCATGGAAATTAATCAAATTATAAAACATTCAAAAAAACTTATTAGATTCACTTAACTAATTAAATAAAATTAAATGCTTAAGTGAAAATTTATATAAAATTAGTTAATATCTAGTTTTGAAAAATGAAAATTAAAAAAATAGCTTAAAAATGAGATCATCATAACATCATTAGTCACAACATCAAAAATGCAAGCCATGCTTAATAAATGTAATAAATATATGATTTGGCAAGCCATGCCTATTAATTACTCCCTTCTTCCAAAATATTAATTCGAACATTAATTACATTTGGTCTCCAAATTTGAATCAATCTTGGACCACACATCTTGATCTTAGGATGGATGGTCGGTATAATTATCAAGTTTTATTATGCAAAGATATAATGCCAAAATCATGATAAAAGATTCACCATTTCTTCATCTTAATTGATTAAAACCATTGGTTGACAAGGGGATACCATTGGAATGAACAAAGTGCATTGCCAAAGACTCCTAGTTCACAAACCAATCATAAACATTTTCAAAACAATTGTTAGGTGGTGTCTTTAAGGAAGGTAAATGTCTTGTTTTTCTTCTCTTATTGATTTCCTTGTCTAGTAATTCTAGCTCACCTTGGGGAGAATGCATAGAGTGTTAGTTCTTAAATTCATTTTGGATTTCATTCACTAACATCATATTAACCCTCTTTATTTCTTTTTCTACATAGTGCCACACCCAATGAGATTGCACCTTGCACAAAACTCCTTTGGACATTTCTAAGTCTATTAATTAAACAATCAACCCATCTTTTGGTGTTGATTTACTTCTTTTACTTCTTAAATTCTTTTATTTGTGTTTTTTGCTAACTGAGAAAGTTGATCTTGTAAAAAAGTGAAGTATCCTTGTGAAATGGTAAAGTCACCCTATGTATCAATGAAGGTACCCTAGGAACCAGTTAATTTTATCACATAATCGATGAAAGCATCTTGTGGATTAGTGAAATCATTTTTATCATTTTCTATCATTTTTATATGTTTGACAAGAATGGAAAAATTACATTGAAAATAATAAAGTCAAACTGAACATCGATGAGGTTGAAAAGAAAACAAAAAAGTCGCCTCTTTATTTCCTATGTGTTTCATGAAAAAATAATGAAAATAAAAGTGAAAACAATGAAGTTGCAATACAAATAGCGAACTCAACATGTAATCAACTAAATCATGAAAGGTAAATTGTGCTTTCTATTGTGTTTTACAAAAAATAACGAACTCATTTGGTAATCAATGACATCATCTTGTTAATTGTGAAATTCACCAAAGTAATATTACGGTTTGCTATAGAAGGACAAAGTCAATTTAAAATAAGTGAACTCATTTTTTTAAATGGTAAATTTGCCCTAAGTCAAAATTCTAGAGAGTTTGAAAGAGTTAAAATTAACTTTCTTGGATGGTTATAACCTTTGTTTGAAAATTTATTTTTTTGTTTTTCAAGTTTTAATATATATTTAATTTGTTTTCTTTTTACAACTAACCAAAAAAAGGGAAAAATTCATTCATGTTTCAATTTAGTGCTTAAGAAGGAACAAACACCATTGATATTGTGCTTTTAAGATCATTTTACTTTTCATTCTTTACTTAAGTTGTTTGCATTTCCATTTATTATTGTCTTATCTTGTTTTCTCCCAAAATATTAATTGATGTATGTTCTTCTCTTTCCCATTCATGGGGTCCTAAGAATCACAAAACAAGTACATCTTTCCATTTTTCATTTTTTTATGATTTCATGGGGTGAATTTCCTCACCTTCCCACCAGTATTTATGGGTGTGTTGACCTAGGAAGTGAAATCCTAGAATTGTACCAACCCCATTATCTAATTAGGTATGCACATTGGATAAATGATAATGATATCTTAGTTGGTATGCACTTTATATCCTAATTACAATGGTATCACTTCACTAAAAATCCAACAGCTAAAGTGGTGGTGAAAGGACTAGACCCTTTAGTGAATGGCCCACAAGACCTCACATTCAATTTATGGATTATTGTAAAGTGCCCATATACCATAAGTATATTAGGATCATTTAGTTTGAAAATGAAAAACATAAGGTGGAAAGCCACATTTACCATAGATATCTCACTAACATAGGGGTGCAAAGGTTACCAACCCCTAAAGATTACCTTTTACATATGAAATTTTGAGAGAAGAGGGAGGGGTTTAAAAAACCTACAAATAACATGTAATAATTTGTTTAATGAACCTTAAATTTTATCCTCTCAAAAACAAGTATATCGAAAGGACTCAGTGACTATCTCTTAACCCATGTCAGTTTTCACGTGATTGCTTGAAGTATTTTTTGTTAAAACTTATGTTATATTGATAACCTTATTTGAAAATAAATACACCAAGTTCTCTTACCAAAAAATTTCAAACATATTGTCACATATTTGAACATTAAGGCATTATGCTACCCATTTCTATTCTAAAACGGGACATAGGTTGTCTTGTGTTAGCCTACACCCTAAGTTACAAAGAACCATTTGACCTCCTTTCATTTCCATTTGATACTTTTATGCTATCCATATTTCTAAACCAACCTTGGTCATTTTTGTAGTGTTTCATTTATAGTGTTTCATTTAATACTTGAAACAATAGCCTTCATCTCATTTGGTAAGGTTATGCTGCCCATTCCATTTCTGATTTAGACTTGCATTTTTTGTGTTGAAATAATTCCCAAATTATGAACCATTTGAATCTATCCCAGTCTCATTTCAAATTAGAATAAAATACCAACCAATGTTAGGATATTTTCTAAGTAATTCCAATTCTGAAATATGAAGACCATTTATCTTCATTATAGTTTCATTTTGGACTATGATTATATTGTGCCAGACTATTTAACCCTAAAATGAAATGGTTGTGATATGCATTTCACTTTAATCTTAGGGTTAAGAATATAGAAATGAAATGGCACAAGGGTGATAATCAAAGCTATAGTAGGATAATTAAATGCTAAACTTAGATATAATTATAAAATGAGTTTATTATGTTGAGATAGTATAAACATAGAAAGTAAAACTATGTTAGATATATAGATGATAAATAATAGAAGTAATCAGATTGTTTTGATGTTACTCCAGTTCTAGATTTATAATAGGTTGAAATTAGGTGGGAAGATATCTATAAAATAGTTTTCAAATTTTGGATCTAGTGTCCCCAGCTATCTAGATAGTTACATCATCCCTAGATGGTTATGTCGATACTATTGTTTGATTCTGAAGATAATGTCATGTGTTAAATACCTAGATAAATAAGATGCGACCACCTAGATTATTTTGGGTTTGGATTCACCTTCACTCTAGTGCAATTAGATATTGGTCATGGATAGTTTCCCCTTGTGAAATGGAAAAACCATATCTATCCATCTTCAATGTGACCTTAGGGAAAAATAGGTTAGTGTAAATACAATGTTGAGCTGACTCCAATAACCCCACTTTTAAAAGACACTACCTACATAACCAATACTTCAAAGAGGCCTCAGACTAATGTAGTTCTCCCCTACATGTTAGCTTGTTTATGAATCATGCAATGTTTGAAAATCAAGTACAATAGTGACCTAGCTTGTAACTTGGCAAACTAGGTTCTTGGGTTGTTCCTTTAGTACCTTAGACTCCTAGATGTGCAATCCGTAAGATTGGTTTAAAAATAGGAATAAATAGGGAAATTTTGTTCAATTTAATGCTCTTGGAATGTTCTTTGGTCTTTTTGATTTTTCATAGGTGAGGAATGAATGAGGGTTTATCTTTTATTTACATCAATCCCTTTGGAGTAATAACTTTCATTAAAGTACTTAGGCCAACCATTGGAATATGCTTCATTTTCAAATCAGATGACTTAAGGCACTGGACACCTACACCAGGGTAGGACAATAATGTTGATGATATTTTCTACCCTATATGTTAGTGTATAAGGAGTAGTAAAATAGGTATAGGATCATAACTTATATATGTGTAAGATAAGTAAATTTTAAGAATTATGGGTAAGATATAATGTTTGTGCCATCAATATAATACCATTCAAACTAAGAGATAGGATAAGAGAAACAAGATAAAGTAGATGTAAGTCTTGAAAAATAAAGGAGAGTGTATAACTAATAGGAATAGTCAAGGTATGAGTTTTCTAAGTGTACAATACTGAGGTGATACATAATCATAAAATATCATCTACATTCCCCCCCCCTTAATCTAGTAATGAAAATTCTAATTTAAAGGAAAGGAATAAGTACCTGGGTGTGTGTGCACAACTTGTCTTTGATTGAGTTAAATTTGAGTTCTTTATCAGTTATTAACCTATAACCAAAAGCATGATATAATTTAAAATTAGTGCATATAATTTGCATTAAAATTAATCAATTTTTTTTGAAAGTGAAAGAGCAAGGTTTTGGATTACACTTGTTTGTTGATGTAACTATCTTACCTATTTGTAAGTTTTTTTCTAAAATATGTATCATTATAAGGCTTTGAAAGTAAGATTAGGATAAATATAGTTAAATCTTCAAAGTTCATTTATCCAAGGAGATATAGAGAGAGATTGGAAGGAACATGCCCCTAATTTTAGAGAAAAAGTGAGCTGCCACCTGGTAGTTATGATTAGCACAATCGTACAACCCAATGATACTTTTAATCTGGTGAAGTTAGATGATCGAGTACAACTTGAAAACCTGGAAATATTGAGTGATTTAATCACCTAAACCATTGTCAGGATCCTACTCCTTAAGAGCACAATTGATTACCTTTGTATAAGCAACTAAACACAGAATTTAACCAGAAGTAATATGTAACTAGAATTCAGAAACAACACAAAATATGAGAGACAATACAATATTGTATTAACACTCTTCTAGAAGGAAATACAATGAATAAATCACACTCTTCCCACACCTCTTGGGTGTACAGTAATTCTCCCTCAAGAGTTCTCTCTCAATCAATTACAAACCAACTCAAACACAGAGTTGCTCCCTCCACCAATAAGTGACAATCAACCCAATGGTTGTTGTTGCCTACTTCCAGTCCGTACCGGTAATCAATGACAATCAACTCAATGGTTGCTTTGCCTACCTTACATACACCAAGTAGATCTCCTTGATCTTGCTCCTTATTGTGTTAAAGATCTCCTTGATCTTGCTACCCCGTAGATCTAACTGACCTTACACACACACACACCCATAGATCTCCTTGATCTTGCACACCCTGCAGATCAACTAACTTTGCTTACCATGTAGATCTCCCTGATCTTGCTACCTACAGATCAATTGATCTTACACTTGGAAGGATCTTGTCCTTATCATTGTAAGTCCTTCTATCCTTCTTACAATACAGCCCCATGGGTCTCTTAAATAGATCCCATACAAAAAATAATTAGACTTCCCAATTACAATAATTAGAAAAATAGACTCAAGACTAAAATTAGTCTTTACATGCAAAAAAATTGTACGTCTAAAATTAGACCAGTTATGGAACACACAGGTGACCGACGTCGGTATCTGTCTATCTGGAGATGACCGATGTCGATCAATTCATAACTGATGTCGATAGCTTCTGGTCTACCCCTGACCGATGTTGATTGGCATGACTGACGTTGGTTACTGTGACACTCAGTAACCTCCATATTTGCATAATAGTGAAGCTTTTATCTCCACAACTTAACAATCTCCCACTTGGAGATAAATAGCTGGATCTATACCTATACTTGTACATCCTCTAATTTTGTTTCCTGGCTTGTATCCCTCTTCAAGTTTAGTCTTGAAGACCAATAAAAGTTGAATGAAGATTCAACTTCTCATTTGTTCCTGAATTTGTTAACATTTTCGTAGGGCTCTTATCCTTGCTAGCCACTGTGACTACAACAACCTTCTGCATCTCTGAAATCTAGCTAACTGCCATATCACCAATAGTGAACATATATCTTGTGGTGCTTCTCCTATCATCCAAGTCACCTGCCATATCCGAATCTACATACCCATGTAGAGAAGTGCTTGACCCTGCATAGCATAAATGTCTGCTGCTAGTCCCTCTCAGATATCTGAGAATCCACTGAACTACTTTCCAGTGCTCCTTTCCTAGATTGGCCATAAACCTGATGACAACTCCCACTTCTTGGGTAATATCAGGTCTAGTACATACCATGTACCCCACCTCATCATGTGATTTAGGACACTGTTCATAGCTCAACTTGAACTGCCCAACCATAGGTGTGATTATCGGTTTTGCATCCTACAAATTGAACCTCTCCACTACCTTATTCACATAATCCTTTGGAGACAAAATCAACCTGTGACTTTCCCTATCTCTATAAATACTCATGCCAAGGATTTTCTTTGTTACTTCCAAATCCTTCATGGCAAACCTCTTAACTAATTTTACATTTAGCTTAGCAATCTCCTGCATGTGTGACCCTGCAACAAGCATATACACTACATATAGTAACAAGATAATGTAGCTAATATTATCCAACCTGGTAAAATAAACACAATGGTCATATTGACATTGACTAAAGCCATGCTTTGGCATACACCTGTCAAAACTTAAACACCATTGTCCTGCAGCTTGCTCAAGACCATATAACCTGGCCTTCTGTCTCACGTGTCCATTCTCTCCTTTCTTTAACCTGTAAATCCATTCATCTTTCAGTGCTTTCATCCTGGCTGGCAACTCTACCAAATCCCATGTTTGGTTCTCTTCCAAGGAATCAATTTCCTCATTCATGCCATGCTCCCACTGTTTCCTGGATTCTACCTGCATCCTCTTCAAAACTTCCTAGTTTTCCACCATTAGTGAGCAACAAGTAGTATAAAGAAGGGGAATAATGAATTTGAGGCTTACTTACCCATTCAAACCTCCACATGGGCATTTGAGACTCCTTGAAAGCTTGTTGTCTGCCCAAAATTTGTTCTAATAGTGACCAATCTCGGTCACCTCTGGCCGACCTTAGTCTGCACCCGACCGATGTCATTTCTACCTGATCACCAACGTTAATTTCCTAACCGACGTTGGTGTCCACCTGCCTGACATCACCGACTTTGGTCTACACATGACCGACATTGGTTCCTACCTGTTTGACATTGGTTCTCACCTGATTGACGTCAATAACTGTGTTTTCTTGTGAGTGATGATTTTTACCTGTGAGCTCATTTTGGATCATAACCTTGTCCAAATCAACACTGCCCTACTCAGAATTATTCAGCCTCTTGAGCTGATCTCTGTCCATCATCTTCTCCTTGAAAACCAAGGCTTTCTAGTTCTTAACTTTGTCAAAAAGATCATATTTCCTCTTTATGCAATAATGTGATCCTCCAATAGAAGCTACCTTCTTCTTTGTTGACCTAGTTTCAAGAAACCTCACTTTCTTCTGTTGCTTACAAAAATCTCAATCTATGCTTTTCAAATCTAAAAGCTTACCATTTGACTTAAGAACATCCATTCCCTTCTCACTCATGTGACCAAGCCTACAGAGCCACATCTTTGCATTTACATCTGAAGTAGATAAAACAGAAGGAGAATCAATAATACAAGTAGATAGATAAAGTGTACCTACTTTCTTACCTCTTGCTAATACAAGTGCACCCTTAGAAACTTTCCAAGATTCCGCTATGAGAGTAACTGTGCAACCCTCATCACCCAACTTTTCTACAAAAATTAGACTCCTCTTCAGGATTGGGACATGCATGACATCCTTCAACACCCATATGTTGTCAGTCTACAATTTCAGCTGCACTTTTCCTTTGCCAACCATTTGACAAGGCTCACCATCCCCTAAATAAATATTTCCAAAGTCTCCATGGACATAATCATGGAAAAATACTTTATTTGGGGTTGCATGGAAAGAGGCAATAGAATCTAAAACCCAAGATTCTACTTTATCCAAGAAACATATAAGAGCATCCCGTGCAACAATACCTGCATCATTTGCTTCTTTATTTCCTTCATGCTGATCTTCTACCAACCAACAATCTTTCTTTACATGCCCTTTCTTTCCATAATTGATAATTCTTGCCATTAAATTTCTTCATTCTTAGTTTACTTTCTTTTGCCATTGCTTTACTGCCACTCAAACAAAAACCCCTGTGAGTGATCTGTAATCAACAAACACTTAACACACTCTAAAACCAAGGTGTTATTGAACTAAGCTCTAATACCACTTGTCAGGATCCTACTCCTTAAGAGCACAATTGATTACCTTTGTATAAGCAACTAAACACAGAATTTAACCAGAAGTAATATGTAACTAGAATTCAAAAATAGCACAGAATATGAGAGACAATACAATCTTGTATTAACACTCTTCCAGAAGGAAATACAATGAAGAAATCACACTCTTCTCACACCTCTTGGGCGTATAGTAATTCTCCCTCAAGAGTTCTCTCTCTCTCTCAATCAATTACAAACCAACTCAAACACAGAGTTGCTCCCTCTACCAGTAAGTGACAATCAACCCAATGGTTGTTGTTGCCTACTTCCAGTCCGTACCAGTACCCAGTGACAATCAACTCAATGGTTGCTTTGCCTACCTTACATACACCAAGCATATCTCCTTGATCTTGCTCCTTGTTGTGTTGAAGATCTCCTTGATCTTGCTACCCCACAGATCTAACTAACCTTGCACGCGCGCGCGCGCGCGCGCACACACACACACACACACACACACACACACACACACACACACACACACACATATCCTTGATCTTGCACACCCTGTAGATCAATTGACCTTGCTAACCATGTAGATCTCCCTGATCTTGCTACCTGTAGATCAACTAATCTTACACTTGGAAGGATATTGTCCTTTCCTTTACAAGTCCTTCTATGCTTCTTAAAATATAGCCCCATGGGTCTCTTAAATATATCCCATACAAACAATAATTAGACTTCCTAATTACAATAATTAGAAATGCAAACTCAAGACTAAAATTAGTCTTTACATGCAAACAAATTGTCTGTCTAAAATTAGACCAATTCTGGAACACACAAGTGACTGACGTCAGTATCTGTCTATCTAGAGATGACCAAAATTGGCCGATTCATAACTGATGTCGGTAGCTTCTGGTCTACCCCTAACCGATGTCGGTTGGCTTAACCGACGTTGGTTACTGTGACACTCAGCAACCTCCACATTTGCATAACAATGAAGCTTTTAGTTCCACAACTTAACAGATAAATCTTCAAAGTTCATTTATCCAAGGAGATATAGAGAGAGATTGGAAGGAACATGCCCCTAATTTTAGAGAAAAGGTGAGTTGCCACCTGGTAGTTATGATTAGCACAATCATACAACCCAATGATACTTTTAAGTTGGTGAAGTTAGATGATCGATTCCAACTTGAAAACTTGGAAATATTGAATGATTTAATCACCTAAACCATATTAAAAGTTGAACCAACTAATGTAGTATATTGGCTCAATATGGTACATAAAATTTTATAGTGTATTAGTACATGAAATGGTTTTATAATCTAAAACTAGTTTGTATTTTTGGATATGTCTCACACTAAAACTATGTATAATAATGGTACCAATGTATAGAATTATGCCAAAACTATGAGTTTAAATCATATAACTATGTGCTTTATCCAATCTAGATAATTGTGTAAGTGTGGATGATACTTTCGAAGCATGCCCCCACCATATATATGGATAAATTAAAAAATTGATATAAATACCAATGTGGAAGATATGTTTTGAAAACATGGCCCACCATAAACTAGATATGTTTAAAATTGTATAGGTGTGGAGAACATACTTCCTAATAATTCCCCCACTAAATTTTTGAATTGATATAAGTACCAAATATTGAATGAGTATAGAGAACATGCTTCCAAATCATTCCCCCACTAATTCTAATAATTGTGACAATTATGGAGAACATGATTCCCAAGAATGCATGCACTAATATTCCCCCCTTTGAGGTGAGTTAAAAATATAAAGTGGGAGTTAATTCAACTCAAAGTGGTAAGACAACTCTAAAAAATATGAATGCAACCATGTAACATATAAAAGGAATATGCCTAGGTAAATGTAACATTAAAGCGAATATAACCAATGCAATCACATATAGGCCTAATATGCATGATAAATATCATGGAAATGTCTAGATAGTAACGGTACAAGATCAAAAATTAAAAAAAGCACACACACAAGATCACTCAAAGTACAGTTAAGAAGAAATGGTCCAAAGAGACTGCAAACAAGGGGCATGTTCAAATGTCATACAATCGAGGGGACATGACTTAGTTAAATCTCCATGAAAGAAAGAATGACATATTAAAATTTCCATACAAAAAAATTTACATATGAAAATGTCAATTAAAAAATGCATAGGCATGGGGGCCACAAGCAAATGATCATATTCAAATGTTTGAAAAAATAAGACGACACTCAAGGAAGTGCATAAAGTGAAGCATAAGAAAGCAACATAAACATGTGATAATGGTCCATGGATCCAATGTGTTAGAAAAGTATCTCAAGTGTATAACATATGAAGTACCCTATGTAAGATATAATCATGGATAATAATAATGTGTAAGTACATATGTAAGCTCAAGCATGATAATTTAGTGTGATCATCAAATCATATAACATGCATATCAATATTGAAGAAGTGAATTCCTATAATGTCCATATGACATGAGTAGAGGGAAAGCCCAACATCCAAAATAGGAGTGTATCATGTATCTTTGTATGCTTGTATCACACCCAATGTAGAAGTGTGACACATATGTGTATGTAGGAGTAACTGAGTATGTGGTCAATAAATATGGAAATAAAATATGGATGTTAAGGATCCAATAACACATGTAAGTGTCAAAAGTGTTTTTTTTTAAAGCTTTTTATTTGTTTGATATGTTTGGAAGTTTTTGGAGAGACTAAGCTATGATCCTATCTAATGGATGATAATAGGTATCTCCCCCATTTAGTGCCTTGTAACCTTAAGTTGGATCTTTTACATTTTTTGCATCATGATTGGATAGGTTGAAAAGGTACATAGCTTGTTCCTCCTCATGGTTTTCATGTGTAGTGGAAGATCTATTTCTATCATTTGGAATATGGATTTTTATTTCATGAGAAAAGGAGATACCTTGTTGATTTTGGTCAATTTTTTCTTCCATTTTGTATTTTGTATAGCCAAAGTGTTCCAAGTGTAAATGTATATGGAGATGTGGTAGGCATAACCCAAACTCATGCTGAATTACTTAAGGACCATAAGCAATTGGTATTGTTATGTTGCCTAAGGATTCTTTCCACCTCCTTTGTTTTATAAGTATGTTAGCTTAAAGATCATTTATTTTAAGCATCTTCTATTGAAAATAGTTTTTTTCTTTTATAAGATCAATATGTTTATGCCAAAAATAAGCACCACCCATGTATAAGTTAAAAGTTAAATCTTGTTGGCATGGATGCTTTTTGTGTTATGAACTTTGAGATTCTTGCATAAAATGTGGACCTTGGATTGGACCCATGTTGAGTAACATTTTTGAACTAGTCATATAAAGATTAGGAATACCATATTTTTGCTTATAATGTTCCTTAGGTAAGCTATCTCCATCATTTATGTGAGGGATAAAGCTTTTGTATTTGGAAGGAGATATGTTAAGTTTTTTTGAATGAGTAATTATGGAGGAGGCATATCTATGCACATCGTTATGTAAATGGGTAACTGTTTCATATTGTTTATGTAATGTCATTTTATTTAATGGGGAAGAAGGCATCTAGTAAAGATAAATTACAATTCCAAATTTCAAGGTCTAAATGCTAGCACATATGATGTACTTTTGAATCAAATAGTATAATCTTGAAGGGACTCATCATCACGTTGTTTGAAATAGTGAAAATACTCTAATTTAAGTTTTGGCACCTTATGGATATTGAAAGCCATGAATAATGTATTCTCCAATTCTAACAGTATGGAACCCTTTGGTAGACTATAGAACTAATTTTGAGCCTCATTGGAAATACTCATATGGAAAAAAATTAGCAATAGTTTGTCATATTATGCCCATTGGCCAAAAGAATGTACATAAATAATCATGTGGTTGAATGCATCCTTATTTGTCAAAAAGATATGTAAATTTAGTAATTAAAAATCTTGTGGGTAAGAATATTCAAGTATACATTACACAAGAGGTTGATTATTTAATGGGGTAACATGTGCATGATCATTATGGAAAAACTTTTTTATTTTTGGAGTATGGAAACTTGATTTTGAAGGTCCCCAATAGTGATCATCATAGACATTAGATATTGTATGGGGATAGAGGTGTGTTTCATAGGCGTTATCATTGGTTGCAACCCACCACCTCTTTTGAATATATTCATATGAGTATGTTCATCCTTAATTTATAACAAGTACAAGTTCATTATCACTAAATTTGGGATATCTTGGTAATGGTATGGGACCTTTGAATTTTGGTACATTTTTTATATCATTTGAATACCTTGTACCATTGGAATAATTTGTTTAATTTTCGTTTGGTATGGTTATAATAATTTGGAAAAATTTGGTAAGGATAATGTTTTTGATATGGAATTTTTAAAAAATGAAGGTGGGAAAAAACCATCACCTTCAAATAAAGGTATATTATTTAGAAATGTAAGAATTTTGATGGATTTAATGAATTTGATTGAAGGCATGTCCCCCCTTCTAGTTATTTGTATATCATCCATAATTTTTTTGTGTAGTTGTCAAAAATTTTGCCTATCAAATGAAAGAGCCTCTTGGTTACATGTACCCACTTCTTTGGTAAAATGTATATGCTTGATTTTTGGGTGAGTCATGTATTTGTTTGAAAACCCCAACCCTTATCTTATTTATATTTTTATTTTTGAGAGATATAGGGTGGGTTATACCTTGCTCATATTTTCCCAATCCTTGGCCTTGGTATCCATACTTTTGCAACTATCGAGTGCCAAAATCATATAGTGGTTGTATAAGAAGTATGGGTAAAGGCTTTGTATCTTTCTTAAGATGGATGAACTCATCTATTGAAGTGGTGGGAGCATTGACCTAAATAGAGGGATAAAAACTACCACCATTTGAAGCTTTTATATTACATGATTTAAAACTTGGTCGAAGGTAAGAGTATTCAAAACTAATTCCTTCCTTGAAGGATAATTGGCTGGTTTCATAATCATAGTCATCAAAGAAATCAAAATCATCCATGACAAGAGATATGAAGTACATAAATATTAGCACAAACTAGGTAATAAGCATCCCAAATGGTATGCTTAGGGATTTGATGTTCAAAGATCAGGTTCACCAAATGTTTAAATGAAATGGTTGTGGTATGTATTTCACATTAAAATTAGAGTTAATAATATAGAAATTAAATGGCACAAGGATGATAATCAAATCTATAGCAAGTCAATTAAATGTTAAACTTAGATATAAACATACATTGAATTTATTATATGAAGATAGTATAAATATGGAAAGAACAACTATGATAGATATAGAAAAGACAAATAATAGAAGTAATTAAATTATTCTAAAGTTAATTTAGTTTTAGATTTATAACAAGCTAAAAGAAGGTGAGAAGATTATTTTAGAATAGTTGTTAGATTTTGGATCTAGTGCCTCTAGATATCTAGATAGTTGCATCAGTGCTAGATGGTTACGTCAATGCTATTGTATGAGTTTGATGATAGTGTATTATACAAAATTACTAGAAAAATAGGATGTAACCACCTAGATGATTCTAGGTTTAGATTTGCCTTCACTCTAGTATACTTGGATCTGGGTCATGGATAATCACTACTTGTAAAATGGAAAAATCCTAGCTTTCCATCTTTAATATAACCTTGGTGAATAATGGGTTAGTGGTCATATAGTTTTGAGCTAACCCCAATGACCTCGCTATCAAAGGACACTACCTACATAAACAATACTCTAAAGTGGGCCTCAAACTGATGTAGTTATCCCTTACATGTTGGATTATGTGTGAATAATGTAATATGTGTAAAACAAGTACAATAATGACCTAGTTTGTAACTTGGAAAATTGATCTCTTGGGATACTCCTTTAGTACCTCAGACTTGTATATGTGCAGTCCATGTGACTAGTTTAGAAATAAGAATAAATAGGAAATCTTTGTTCAATTGAATGTTCTTTGGTATTGTTACTAGGTATTCGTAGGTGAGGAATGAATGAAGGTTGATCTTATATTTATATCAATCCATTTGGAGTAATAAATCACATTAAATCAATTAGGCTGACCATGAAATACATTTCATTTTAAAATTGGATGACTACATTCATAAATACTTTCATTTATAGATTTCCTAGTTTATACTTGAGTGTGTTTCATGTGCTTTCTCTATTCGAATGTGTTTGATTATGCCATTAATTTTTGACTCTACATCACTTCTATTCATTATATGCCTTGGACACGTGACCATGTACCTTATGTGTGCTTTCTTGATTATGTATGCAGACATTTGAACATGTCCTTTTATGTGGCTCTAAGCCAAAATGATTTTTGATTGTGTATATGGACATTTAAACATGTCCTTATATGTCTTCTACTCTCATATTTAGTGACATTTTCCCATGTCCCTTGTGTTATGGCTCCTTGGACTATTTTTTGGCATGCCTCATGTGTTTTTTATGTATGATTTTTTTTATACATCTTCACCATGACACTTGATTTTGCTTGTTACACACACCAGTTTTCAATGCCATGAGGGACCTCATGCATCTACCCTTCCTACTTGGGTGTCATGATGAACATCATTTCCTATCCCCCTAAGTCTTGTTTTAGTGAATTTCAGCTTATATTTCGAGAAGGGAAGAAAGAGAAACTAAATAGGGTATGGTTGTAAAACCTATTTGATTGTGCACATGTTGAATTAGATGATTGTGAAGAACTCCTCTTTGGCTTGGGAGGATGACCTGAAAATAATACAACACTAAAGAAAATGGTTGGTTAGATAGATAGTTGGGTAGATTGCCTAGTACTAGCTAGATCCCAAAAATAAGAGCTTCTTCAGGGGTTGTCAATCCACATATTTTAAACAATTAAGTTTATAAAATAGAATGATAAAGTACTTGTATCAATAATCAAAAGTTACTAAAATTAAACATAAGAAATGCCTGATAAATAAATAAACTAGAAATGACTAATATAGCAATAAACAAGTCAACACGAATGCTAAATGGGTCAAGTGAGCTTCAAAAAATCAGGTAGGGGTCTATGAATATTTATGGACATAGAAAATTGGATTTGGTTGAGGGTAAGAGAGTGAAAATAGCTTGTTTTTATTTTCTACCATAGTGATTGTTAGTGGTTCAGGTGACCATCGATGATTAAGGTGACCATTGGTGGTTAAGGTGACCATCAACAATTAAGGTGATCATCAGTGGTCAAGCTGACCATTGGTAGTTACTATGTGTTTATTGAAGGTAATAAATGAATAGTTGACAAGACTCTAAAGTTGGATTCCAAGAGATGGGTTGGTGTTGGGTTGATTGTGAAATGTAAATAAAGTAAATGAATATTAGAAAATAAGTAATTATCTTTTAGAAGGATGATCAAGTGGGTGTTTGAGGTGCTTAGCCTATTGGTGGATTCTAGCATGATTTTGATAAATTAATGGTACTTGATGCTTGGGTAAAGCAGCAATGGAAAGTTGGCTCTCTGATGTGATGGCTAGATTGTTGATGATGATTAACCTAAAAGAAAGAAATTCTGGATGCATGAGCTCTTGATAACATTGTAGATGGATTTCACCTCCTTATTCCTCTCTTCTTATAGGCAGAGGCAAGAGGTTCAAGTGGAGGTTCAACTAGGCTATCTAATTATAACTCACTTATGTAATGGCTTGCATGCATATTTAGATAAGGTATTTTTAGAAAATCAAGGTAGATGTTTGCATGTTAGATTTTGGAATGGTGGACCCTAAATGTCAATGGTCAATGGCCAAGGTAAATAATGGGTAAAATAGTAGGTTAAGTCAGTTGGTCAAACTAACCATGGTTAGGCTTGGTTAGGAGTCAAAGGGTCAAAGTGGTCCCAAGGGGGTCATAAGGTGGTTTAGGGGTGTTTTGACATTCAAAATCATGGTGTACAAATTTTTGGTGTTTATATTTTTCCCCTTTTTATTATGTAGCTTTGAATCAACAAGCTATAAAACAAAAATGGATTATTGGTCAAAGGTCTAGTTGCCCTGAGTATGGGAGGAGGTGTTCTCCCTCAAACCAAGAGTTGATGAGGTAAAATAGAATTAGGTGTGGGTTTGATAACTAGTGGAGGTTGATGATGAAGGTGGATGTCATGAATTTGGGTGATAGGTTGGGCACTAAAGTGCAAACAAATATACAAAGTGTGATAAAAGGTATGATAGCCAATATCATGCATTGACTAGGTTGTTATAGTTGGTAAAAATAAAAGTCAGTGCTAGAAGGACAAGTGACAAGTAGACCATATGACTGCATTTAGGCATGGTGGCTAGGTACATGCATAAACACAATTCTCCTAGGTAATGTCTATGTTTTGGTGGGTATCCAAAGCATGAAGTGATCCTGGTAAAAAAATAAACTGGGCAAGTATCATGGGTATCTAAGGTAATAAGTGCTCCTGATAAGACACAAGTGGGTCTAGTATGCATGAGGTTTCATAAGTTTAAATGTGTATAACATGGAAATGTTGTGGCTATGGTAAAAGGACTATACAAAAGTCATCACAAAATGCATGTTAGTTGCACTAAAATAGACCAATGGTAGTATGATAAGGTGCTTAGGGTGGGTAGAGAAGGTAGTCTCCATGGGTGGGTGATTGGATTTGGTTTTGCTTTAATAGGCTACTGATTAGAGGCATAAGGAAAAATTTTAAGACCTTGATCATTGATGATTAGGAACCCAAGGAGTGATCATCGATAGTCACCCTAATCATTGACAATTAGGTTGTAAACCCTAAAAGTCTAACTATAAAAAGTGAAATTTATTGTCATTTTGCTTCATTTTAACCTATTGACTTGGATTTATGGCTTTTGGCATTTATGGTGAAAGTGTTGATGGTGATTACTAAGAGTTGAGAGGTTATTGAGTTAGATCGAGTGGACCTAGGAGATTAGTGAGTATGTAAGGAGTAGGTAGATGCAGATGAGGATGTGTAGGGGGTCCACAAATTCCTCCTTAATGACTGTCAAGGCATGAGGTAGGGGATGCTATTCAAATTGGTAGATTAGTTTGGTTTTACATACGTCGGTGTAATTGATTTATTTATTATTCTATTGGGTTGGGGTTTATGTTTTTTCCCTAAGTAGGTTTTGGGTGAATTTGGTAAAATTGGGTATGTGATGTCTAAATTTAGAAAGGCATGATAGTTAAGGGTAGGTATCTTCTAGGATTGTGGGATTGGGTAGAAAAATGCTAGATTGGTTGGTATTTTTTGGGTAGGTTTAAGGTTTTGGGTGTTCCATTCATGGAACACCCATAGTGACCATTGATAGTCGAGTCTGACCATTGATGGTCAACATCTATAGGAAGATAGATTCCTGACCATTAGTGGTCACCATGACCATCACAAATCATCTAGTAAAGAAATGGTCTTTTAGAATTGTTCAAAGTATGCAAGGCATTTTAGATGGTAATTTGTCGATATAGGTTGACCCATATGTTAGATGATAGATTTGGTGGGTTGTGTAGGCTGAAAGTGCTTAATTCATAGGTAACAATAGCATAGGTGTCTAATCTTATTGATATTGATTATGTGCAGGCATGAGCACAGATACAAATATAATATTTACTGTCATGTATCTTCATAGATGTTCATCATGAGATAACCCCAACCAACTGGGCACATATGAAGGAGGTTAGAGTTAGAGTGATGAGGCACTACCAACATGTACCCCATGATGCATCCATTGTCATGGCCCTCATTAAGAGATGGGATTCATCCATAAACACTTTCCTATTACCCACTGGCAAGCTCACAATCCTACTAGAGGATGTGCACTAGATTACATGGTTTCTTTTTTGGAGTGAGTCAATATACCATATTGAGTGGGAGGAAAGGGAGGAGCTATTGGAGCTGATGTATGGGGATGCTCATGATCATGTCAGATGGAATGATAAGGGTTTCAGCTATAGTATGTTATACCAAAGGGAAATGGGTGAGAGGACACTTGTGACCATGATGATGATGGTCATTTTATGTTTTTCACTACCTAACTCGAGTAGTGGGAGATTCCCATTTTTGCTACTAGGGGTGTTGGATAAATGATGTTGGGGAGGATAGTGTTTGGCTAGGTACTTATGATTTTGGTATAGATATATAGGGAGTTTTGGGGTTTTAGGGCCCACAAGAGATATGGCATTAGTATCAATCTGGTTCTACACTATTGGGCCTATGAACACATCTAGGTACTAAGGCTAATGGGGTTATCATGGGTGGGATACACTCAAATATATTTTTTGATTGGTTTTATGTGATAGAGAGGTGACTTCAATGATTCATGTGTAGGAGTAGTATCCCATAATCTTGATTGGTTTAGGGGAACTTTAGGTGCACTAGTGATTGGAGACATCACCTAGAGACTATATATTTAGTTTCTAGTATGGCATGTCTATAAGAGGTAGACATTCTCCTTGTAGGGTTATAGGTGGATCCTAGGTAGGAGGGATGGGGAGGTAGAGATTATTCCATTTGATAGGGTTCATAAGTAGTTTGGCCTTATACAAGGTATAATAGGCACATTTCCTAGGTATAAGTGGGATGATGTAAAGATCTTGTTACTTGAGTTGCATCTCATGAAGATGCTATTAGATCAATAGGAGCTACCAGCTAGGCTATATATTGATGGTGTTAGCTTTGTAGATGGGTACATGGCATGGTACCAAGATCTATATAAAACTGTAGATTTTGGTGATGGTGACAGTGGCAAGAGGCTAATGGATGTGGACCCAACTAGGAGAGGAGGCCAGAGGGAACAAGTATAGGGGGATGGCCTTGATGCATAAACACAAGTGGTGCTAGTTGCAACACAAGCATAGGTGGTAGCATTATAGGGGAAGGTGGCTACATTATAGGGTCAGCTAGATATTGTGATAAGTGAGAGGGATGAGGTGAGAGATACACTACCCCAGGTCACTTAGGAGAGAGGTGCTCTATAATAGGCTAAAGGAGTAACAACAACACCAATAGGTCTAGTAGGTACCATTGATATATAGAGGTATATATCCACCATCCATGAGTTACAATACTATGAAGTGATAGTCTTCACTCATTATCTAGTGAAGCCCTAATGGGGTGAGTATAAAGCTAGGCTAGTAGGTGGCACATGTGTAGTGACACCTTGTTAGTGGGTCACATCTACAACCCAATAGGTAGGTACCTTAGGATAGGCATCAAGAGGTAGTAGTGCTTCAAGAGGCAGTGGTGCCCTAAGGGCATAGATGTGACATAGTTTGGATATAGTTATATATTGTTGTATATCATTTTAATTCTAGCCTGTGAGCTGATGTGATGAGATGTACATTTTGAGAGAGAGAGACATGTATATTTCTTGTATACATTATGATGTTATTTGACTCATGATTTATATATATTATCTTTGCTTATTTCTCATGCTCATGGTCTATGGTTTGATTTGATGTTAATGCTTATGATGTGATGTTTATAGTGATTATGGTTTAGGCTTATGGTATGGATGCTAGACACTGATGTAGACTCATCGAGCTAGGCATGAGATGTATTTTATTTATGGCTATGATTTATGCCATATATTTTTATGACATGTTAAATTTTAATGATTATATGCTTCATTATTTAGATTTAGACATGTGATGAAAATGGTTGATTATTTTATTGCTCATGGACACTATGATGTTAGTATGCTTGTTATAGTTATGCATTTGCTTATGACACATGTGAATATGCTTGTTAATTTATTTTAAGATAAAATACATGAGGTATGGTAATTAACAACACTAGATGGGAAAATAAAGAAGATAATCAAGAGATAAATGTCATAATGAAAATATCTACTAGTCATGACAGGATAGGAAGAGGGAACGGTGCTACTCTTTGACAAGGATGAAACTGAAGTTAGATTGGATTAATGAACATAATCCATTTGAATTATTCACATTAGCATTTGTTAGTTGGTTAAAAAAGGTGTTTGGATCAAATAATGTTAAGTAAGCTCAAAATCCCTTGCTTATAGTGTATAAAGGGGGGATGGATGAAAATGGAACCTTTGTGTGAGACTAGCATGCCTCTTCTATAGGTTTTCAAAGGATCGGTATAAACAAGTCTATGTCATACAAAGTGTACATTGATCGATGTGGGAAGTCTACCCATGAAAGCTAATTATGGATTTCAATATTTAGTTTGCTTATGAGAGCTGATTGCAACTTTCAAAATTATTATGTTTTCACTTTTTTCTTGATAATGGGTCTTTTTCTTATTTTCTTAGGAGGGTCAAGGAAGCTAATAAATGTGAGAAGCTTCAAATAAATTGCTTGCTTTGAAAAATACTTTACTCATCCATCCTTTGAGGGAGTGGTATAAGTTTGTGTGATTTATTTAATACTTTTGATAGGTGTCCTTCAAGGGAGTAGTCCACCTTATGTTAAACAATTTCAAATATGTTTTCAATAACGGTCCTTCAAGGGAGCAGTCTGTGAATGCTTAGGAATGACCCATGATTACTATTGGTTTGGATTTTGATTTTTTCTTGTTTGTTTTTTGTTTGACATAGACTTATTTATATAGGCTTAAGGGTTCACCTTTATGAAGGCAAAACTAAAAGCATAATAAATTCACGTAGGTGAAAAGAGGTTTAGGTGACAATGATCATGGAAATCCATCCTAAAAAAGGGGGTAGAGAGTACCATAAGAATCATGCCATGGGTAGAGCCATGGTACCCATTGTTTAAGATTAGGATATGACTATGATAAATAATCACATGGTCTAGTTTTAATCAATTTCCCCTAAAATAGGGAAATGAATGTGGTTTTAAAAGAAAGGGATGAGCATAAATTAAACAAAAGGTGATCCCAATCCTCTTTAACAAAAGAATGGACATAGCTGCAAAGCATTAAGGGGTTCAAGTTTTGGGTTGACTTCAATAGATGACAATTGGTAAGCCCCTTATCCATACTTGTGGGTTATGTTATAGGGTCCAAGCCAATTGAAACCAAACTTTCCCTACTTGCTTTTCTCCATATTGATGAAATGTTGATTTTCATTTAAGACAAGATCTTTGATGTCAAATTATCACACTCTAAGGTATTTATTATAGGCATACTTGACATTCTCTTGATAGACATGAAGATGGGTAAGGGCAGAAAATTGATGATCATCAAGTAGCTCAAGTTAGGCTAAATGGTGTTGATGATAATCATTCTTAGAAATGAAATCTTGCAAATAGATGAGAAGAGAAGGTATTTGGATTTCAAGAACCAAGATAACCTCTACTCCAAACACAAGAGAGAAATGGGTAGCACCTGTAGGGGTTTTAATGCTAGTATGATATGCCTATAAGGTGAAAGGGATGTGGGAATGCTAATCCCAACCAAATGCATTACCATTTTAGTTATCATGTTTTTAAGTGTTTTGTTAGAGGCCTCAGCCTGTCCATTCACTTAAGGGTGATAGGGTGAGGAGATACTTAAATTAATGTTGAATGTATCACATATACCCTAGACTTGCTTGTTATTAAAGGATTTAACATTATCAATGATAATCTTGTGAGAAACATCGAAACAGCTGATGATGCGATGGTAGATAAAATTAACAATCTTCTTTGCTTTGGTTGAGACTAGAGGAATAGCCTCTACCCATTTGGTAAAATATTTGGTCATAGTGATGATAGAATAGTGTCACTATGAAGAATGGGGGTTAATTTTACCAATAAGATCTAGACCCCATTGTGAAAAGGGCCAAAAATTAGTAGAAACATGAATATGGCTAGGTGTATGATGTAAATTGGCATATTGTTGATATTTAACACACTTTTTCACATAATCACAATAGTATTGGTTAAGGGTAGGATAGTAATAGTAAATTTAAAGGATCCGTTAAGCTACAAAGAGGCCACCAAAATGTCCTCCACAAATACTATTGTGTGTTTCCTTGATAGCGTCAGAGGTTTTGTGACTACATAGGTAACGAAAGAGGAGACCATCAAAGCCACATTTATAAAGAATTTCTCCCACAATGGTATAACATGAGGTAGTCTAGATAAATTCTCTTTGATCATTCCTAAAAAGGCTAAAAGGAATGATAGCAAATTTAAGGTATTTGAAGGTCTACTGATACCAAAGGTCAAGTTTGGTCTCTTCCACATTGAAAATGGTGGGAGAATCTAGTTTGACATAAGAAGGCTAGGTAAGTCTATGGATAATGATGGAAAGCTTAGAGTTAGAGGCTATAGATGGGATATAAGAGGTGAGGGAAGCTATGGTATCAATGAACTTGTTGGTAGATCATGGGGTTGACTAGATGTGGTAGTATTCAAATGATGCTAAGAGTTCAACAAGTAGTTGTTTGTACTATTGTAAAACATCATTCTTACATTGGTAAGATTCATTTATTTGATTGACCACAAGTTTGGAGTCACCAAAGATATTTATTTTTTTAACTCCCAAGGCTAAATCAGTCTGAAGGCCTATCATTAGGGCTTCATACTCGGCCATATTATCGGTATATTCAAAGTCAAGCTTGAAGGACAAATAAAGAGGTTCACCATCAAAGGGAATAAGGATGATACCATCTCCCCCACCACATTGACATTTTGATCTATCAAAGAACATGGTGACTTGATAGGTGAAGTTTGCTTGAGAGTGGGTCATGATAGACTCATTAGAGAACTCAAGAGGAGGAGGTTGGTTGTCTGCTAATGGTACCTTAAAAAGTTGGTCAGCAATGACTCTCCCTTTAATTAACATTTTCTTAAGGAACTTAAGGTCAAATTATGCTAAAAGCATGAGATATTTGGCTATATGTTGGTTTTTGTATGGCTTGGAGTGCATAAACTTGAGTGGGTCAGTATTGGTTATGACATAGGTTTTTATGGTTAAGAAGGTAGTGGAAAAGTTTGGTGGCCATGAATACTAAATCTAAGCAAAGTTTCTCAGTGTGGGTATACCAAGTCTCATACTCTACAAGCATGTGAATGATGTAGTAGATAACTTGCTCTCTGTGTTGCTCATCCCGATGAGCAAGCATTGCTCTTAGGGAGTGGTTAGTGGTGGAGATATATAGGTATAAAGGTTGGTCATCCTTGGGAGGGGTGAGGAAAGGTAGAGACAAAAGGTACTTTTTGAGTGAATCAAAGGCCTTTTGACTGTTGTTATTTCACTTAAAATATACATCCTTCTTCAGAAGGTGGTGGAAGGGTTAGCATCAGTAAAAAAGTTGGGAGATAAAGAAAAGAATGGATTGGAGCTTCATATGTAAACTATAGAGTTACTTGAGGTTGATTGGAGGAAGCACGTCAAGGATTTCTTTGATTTTGGATGGATTAAATTTGATTCCCTCAATGGAAATGATAAAGCCAAGGAGCTTTCCTAAAAAGACCCCAAAAATACACTTCTTGGGGTTGAGGTGGACATGGTAATGGATAAAGCACTCAAAGATAGTCTTGAGAATGACCAAACGATCCTTTCATAGTTTGTATTTTCCAAAAAGGTCATCCACATATTCCTATACAATCTTGTGGATAAGGTCATGAAAGATGTAAGTCATGGCACATTGGTAGGTTGCACCAATGTTATTTAATCTAAAAGGCATGACTATGTAGCAGAAGGTTCTCCATGGGGTGGTAAAGGTGGTCTTGTGTTGATCTTCAAGAGTAATTAAGATCTGATTGTAACCCAAGAATCCATCCATGAGAGATAACATCTCATGGCTAGAAGTAAGATCAACTAGTTGGTCGATGCTCAATAGAGGAAAGTCATATTTGGGGTAAATGATGTTGAGGTCACAAAATTCCACACAAATGCATAGTCCCCATGTGGCTTTGGTAACAGGTATGACATTTGAGACCCATTGGGGATAGTCAATGGGTTGAATGAAATTGATAGATAGGAGATGTTGAAGCTCTTCTTCAATGAGAAGGGATATATGAGGGTGCATGCATAAAATTTTTTGCTTGGTAGGCTTGGGATCATGGTTGATGACTATGTTATGGGTGGTTATGGTAGGGTCAATTCTAGGCATGTCAGTATAAGACCAAGAAAATGCTATGTTGTGGTCTTAGAGGAAGGAGGGGAATTCCCAAAGTTCCTCAACATTCAACAATTGGACAATTTTGACAATATAGGGGTTGTCTAGAGTACCCAAGCTGATATACATGGTAGATTCATTTAGCATAGTCTAAGTCTCAGGAGGAAGGGGTTTATGGATGGAAGAATCTGGTATACCAAGGTAGGTGAGGATGGAATCATCATCCTAGCACTAAATAGTCTTATTGGTAGGAGAGTCATCTCCTATCATTTCAAGATGGATCAAAGTGATGGTTACAATTGCCCCTCCTTTTGATAAGTCATGGGTCTGAGACTGATCATGTTGACAATAAAAAGTTAGGTGGGATGATTTCATCATCCTCACATGTAGGTAGAGGAGAGATCATTGAGGAAGGGGTGTCTTCCATAATAATGGTGATGGTAGGTGGTTTGGTTTTCTTCTTAGTGGGTAAAATGAAATTGAGGCCATGTTTCTCATGAGGCTTTCTAATATTAATGAAAATCAACTCATATGGGTCATGCTCATATCATCTAAGACCAAATCCTTTTCAAGCACACATATGGATATATGTCTTGGGCAAACTTAATATATCTAGATAGGAGAAGCCAAAGGTGAATGGTCAAGGTGAGAAGGAGGTGGTAGAAGCATCAAGTTTTTTGTCAAGTCACCCATAGATGGAATGGTTTTGACAGTTTGAAGGTTCAAAGGGAACACTGGCTCTAATATTGGGTCCATATTTGGGTTAGTGGTCAAGTTTCCCATACTCTTTGGGAGTAGGGAATGTGTCAAGGGTGAGGAGGCAATATTCCCTCAGTAAACGATGTTAAAATGTGGATTTCAAGTGGTCTAAGGTGGGGATATAATCAGAGGGGATGGATGAGCTAGTTGATGCCTCATTGGTAGAAGGATGTATGATTTCCTCCTTTAT
Organism: Torreya grandis; assembly: GCA_037957365.1. Taxonomy (NCBI): domain Eukaryota; kingdom Viridiplantae; phylum Streptophyta; class Pinopsida; order Cupressales; family Taxaceae; genus Torreya; species Torreya grandis. The sequence continues at coordinate 1,986,265 of JARHVA010003344.1, read as the reverse complement.
AGTTAAGGGATTGTCTTTGGTTAAGGAGGGTATGATAGATGGAGGTAGGAGAATATCAATAGGTCAATAAGTCATATTTCATGTCAAGAAGGGACTTGGGTAAAATTGGATAGTGATAACCTAACCTTCATGCTCAAATTTAATACAATGATGAAGGGTAAAGGAGATGCAACCCATGAAGCGAGTCCAAGGTCATCCTAGCAAAACATTATATTAAGATTTGTCTTCCACTACATAGAAGATTTTGGGGAGCATGCAAGGCCCTACATGGATATGAAGGACAACATTTCTTAGGGTAGTGGTCATGGTGTTGTTGAAAGATTAGAGGATGGTCAAGGTTTTAGACATGACATTGTATAGTAGGTTGAGTTATTTATAGGTATGGGAGGAGATGATGTTAACACTAACTCCCTCATCAATCATGACCCATTTGATGTGAGTTTTGTTGATGTAAGTAGTAATAAAGAGAGGGGGATCTGGGTCATCAAGATGGATACAAGGCATTTCCAAATCCTTGAAGGTGACAAGGTTGAAAATTTGGAGAGTGCCAACAAAGGTTACTAGAGGTTAAGGGTATTTAAGTTGGACCTCTATTGATTAAAATTCCTTGATCATTTCTTAGTGATGATGAGGTGAATTAGTAATCAACTCATATAATCTCATCTTCATCAGATTTTGGAGAAGATATTTGAGTACCACTCTCTTGATGGATTTGAAGGGGTTGGATTAGGAGGCACCTAAGATAGATACCTTAGGTTTGGATGAAGGTGAATATGTTTGGGTAGGGTTTGGTTGGGAGATAGAAGATGGGTATGTCCATGGGATGGACACTCTGGCCTTCCCCTTATCCTTCTATTGAGTGTGTGATTATGTGACTGCATGGATAGTATGGATATAGGGAAGAGTTAGGGTAGGAGATGGGTTTGGTTTCTCATCACTCTGAGGTGAGAGTGGGGGATTGGGTAGGCATTGGATAGTGGTTATTGGTTATGGGATTAATAACAGGCCCATGGGAGGTTCCTCTATTAGTAGATCATCCTCATCATATAGACTATGGATAATGGTCTGAAGAGCCTTGCAGTTCTTTATGTCATGGCTTGGTGTCCTATAATAGGAGCACACATGGTGGTTGTTATACTAGATGGGCATCAGACTGAGAGGGTCAAATGGGCTGATGGGAGGTAAGGTCAAGCAAGTGGCTTGTAATAACCTTTGGAATATGACTAAGGCTCAACTAAAGGTGGAGAGGTTTTAGAGGTTTTGGTCTTGGTTGGTAAGGTGGAAGTCCTTTTAGGATCGAGTTTGGTGATGGAAGGTTTTGGTAAGGTGGTGCATTTGGTTGGTGGTTTTGGTTTTGGTAAGCTAGAGGTTGATAAAGTGGAGGTAGGAGGTTTCAAGGTAGGTAGTTTGGTCATTACTGGTTCGGTGAAAATAAGTGTGTCTGAAAGCAAGTGTGCTAGTGTAACTAGCAATAATGGTTGGGTTTTGGTTTAGATGGTTAGTTTCTTAATTAGAGTGTAGGGATGAGGTTCTAAGATAGAGGGCAAGGTTGAGAGAGGTAAGAGTTTGGCCCTCCAGCCCTTTGGTCGATTTACTTCCTTAGCTAGTTTGGTTTTATGGTTGGTTGTTGGGTTTGAAGAGGTATGCTCCAGTTTCACATAATGGTGATTAAGGCTCTATGTAGGTAAGGTGCCAAGGTTTTTGGTTGGTTTGATCAGTTTGGTTGAAGAAGGTGATTTAGTTTTTTGGAGTTTAGGTACCTTAGATGGTTGAGGAATTGTTAGGTTGGTAGAGGTTTTTATTAGTTTGGTTAGTAAGATAGGGGTTTGGATAATAGGAATGGTGGGTTGGTTTGCTAAAGGTGTGGTTGGAGGTTCTTGATTGGTGATATAAGGTATCCCTAATTTCTACCAAAAGGTGGCTTGATCCATGTTAGGGTTGGAGACAAATTCTAATTTTTGCACTGTTAGGATCTTACAACACAATTGATTACTTTTGTATAAGCAACTAAACATGGAATTAAACCAGAAATAATAAGTAACTAAAAATCAGAAACATCAAAGAATAGGAGATACAAGAAACAACCAATCTTGTATTAAACTCTTCCAAAAGGAAATACAATGAATAAATCTCTCTCTTCTCACACCTCTCAGATGTAAAGATCTCTTTCCGTCAAGAGTTATCTCTCTCTCTTACAACCAATTCAATCCTTGAATTGTCTACACCCTTGCAAACTATATGAGGATCTAACCCTATTATATAGAACTAGGATTCATGAGCCATGCATTCTCCACCATTAGATGCACCTCTTAATCAAAGGTTCAAATCTGTCCTGCCAAAAATAGAAAAGTGGACTCAAGACTAACAGTTAGTCTTTACATGCAAACTCACTGTTCTCCTCAAAATCAAAATTTTGGGAATGCGCAAATGACCAATGTCAGTCTCTATCTTTCTACATATGACCGATGTCGGTCGATCCATAACTGACGTCGGTCACTCCTGACTGATGTCGGTGACTGTGTAACTCCAACAACCTCTACATTTGCTCATCTGGTGAAGCTTTTAGCTCCACAACTCAATAATCTCCCACTTGGAGATAAATAGCTACACCTATACCTGTATAGCAACATCCTCTAGCTTATTTCTCCATCTTCAAGTTCAATCTTGAAGACCAACAAAAGTTAAATGAATATTCAACTTCTCCTTTATTATCGGCTTTGTTAACATATTAGCAAGGTTCTTATCTGTATGGATATTTTCTAGCTTCAACTGTCCATCCTCCAATACCTAGTTTCTATGCAAATCCATTTACTACTAACTTGGTGTTATGTCTCATTTATCCATTCTCTCCTTCCTTTAACCTATAAACCCATTTGTTTTTTAGTGATTTCTTTTCGGCTGGCAACTCAACCAAATCCCACGTTTGGTTCTCTTCCAAGGAATCAATTTCCTCATTCATGCCATGCTCCCACTATTTCCTAGATTCTACCTACATTGCCTCATCAAAACATTCTGGTTCTCCACCATCAGTGTGCAACAAATAGTATAAAGAAGGGGAATAATGAATTGGAGGTTTACTTACCATTTTAAACCTCCTTATGGGCGTTTGAGACTCATTCACAGCTTGCTGTCCACCCAAATTCCTTTCTGACAGTGACCGTCCTGGTCATCTCTGGCTGATGTTGGTATGCACCCGACCGACATCGGTTCCACCTGATCGACGTCAGTTTCTTCTTGACTGATGTCGATTTCTTCCTGATTGACATCAAATTTTGCTTGACCGACATCAGTTCCTACCTGACTGACGTCGATATCTGTGTTTTCCTGTGAGTGATGATTTTTACCCATGAGCTCATTTTGGATCATAACCTCTTCCAAATCAAGATTTCCCTACTCAAAATTATTCAGCTTCTTGATTTGATCACTATACATCACCTTCTCATTGAAAACTACATCACAGCTTCCAATAATTTTGTTTCTAAATTCCACAACCGAAATTTGAAATCTCCAGAACCATAACCAATGAAAGTGTACCGCATAGATTTAACATCCAGCTTCTTTCTATTTTCTTTATCAATGTGCAAAAAAGATTTAGAACCAAAAACTCTAAGAAATGAAATATCTACCTTTTTACTTGTCCACGCCTCTTCTATAATTCCACCATCCAGTGAAGTAGAAGGTCCTCTGTTAATTAGGTAAACTGTAGTATCTACAGCTTCTGCCCAAAACTGTAAGGGCAAATTAGCATGCAACCTCATACCCTATGCATGCTCCATTATTATTTTATTCATCCTTTCAGCAACTCCATTTTGCTGAGGTGTCCTTGGAACCATCCTTTCCTTGCATATTCCATTCATAAAATAGTAACTGTTGAATTTATTACTGCAGTACTCACCACCATTGTTAGATCTAAGGCACTTCAATCTCAAACCTGTTTCATTCTCAACCAAAGCTTTCCATTTCTTAAATGTGTCAAAAACATCAGATTTCCTCTTTATGCAATAAACCCATACCTTTCTTGTAGCATCATCAATGAAAGAAACATAATACCATGATCCTCTAGTAGAAGCTACCTGAGCTAGTCCCCACACATATGTGTGAACAAGCTCCAACTTGTGCTTCTTCTTTGTTGACCTAGTTTTGAGAAACCTCGCTTTCTTCTATTTCCCAAAAATACAATGCTCACAGAAATCTAGATCTATGTTTTTCAAATCTGAAAGCTTACTTTTGACTTAAGAACATTCATTCCCTTCTCACTTATGTGGCCAAGCCTACAGTGCCACAACTTTGCATCTACATCTAAAGTAGATAAAATAGAAGGAGAATGATCAGTAATACAAGTAGATAGATAAAGTGTACCTACTCTCTTACCTCTGGCTAATACAAGTGCACCCTTGGAAACTTTCTAAGATTTAGATGTGAGAGTTACTGTGAAACCCTCATCACCCAACTTTCCTACAGAAATCAGATTCCACTTCAGGATGGGTACATGCATGACATCCTTCAACACCCATGTGTTGCCATTCTACAATTTCAGCTGCACTTTTCCTTTGCCAACAATTTGACAAGGCTCATCATCCCCTAAATAAACTTTTTCAAAATCTCCATGGACATAATCATTGAAAAACTCTCTATTTGGGGTTGCATGGAAAGAGGCACCAAAATCTAAAACCCAAGATTCTACTTTATTATCCAAAGAAAATATAAGAGCATCATGTGCAACAATACCTCCAACTTTTGCTTCTTCTTTATTACCTTCATGCTGATTTTCTTTGTTATCCTTCAACCAACAATCTTTCTTTGCATGCCCTTTCTTTCCACAATTCCAACAGGTTATTCTTCCATTTCTGGATTTGGATCTACTTCTCATCTTTGACTTTGACCTTGATCTCCCTTGCTTGCCCTTCTCTCTTTGCCTTCCCTTGCTTTCAATACTTAAAGCATTACCTGATATTTTTTCTATACTTTTCTTGCAAATTTATTCAATCAAGATTACACTAACAACATCATCAACTTTCAAGATATTTGAAGCAGATGCAGTATTACTAACTTCCATTACCAAACTATGCCAACTTTTAGGTAAAGAGCATAAGATTAAGAGAGCTTTAATTTCATCATCAAAAACTATTTTGACTGAATTTAATTGATTTACTATTGCATGGAAATAGTTAAGATGACTAGATACCGATCCACCTTCTTGCATTTGCAAATTAAATAATTGCTTCACAAGATATACCTTATTTGAAGCTAAGGGTTTTTCATATAAATTTTCTAAAGTATCCATTAACTCTACCATTGTTTTTGCTTGTGATAAGTTAGAAATCACAAAAGATGCCAGGCTCAACCTTATAGATCCAAGAGCCTTTCTATCAAGAACATTCCATTCTTCATCTTCCATATCTATGGGCTTCCTTGAAACCCCACCCAATGGTAAGTACAGATCTTTTTGATATAGATAATCTTTAATCTGCATCCTCCATAATTGATAATTCTTGCCATTGAATTTCTCTATTCTTAGTTTACTTTCTTCTGCCATTGCTTTACTCCCACTCAATCAAAAACCCCTATGAGTGAATTCTATAATCAACAAACACTAACACGCTCTGATACCACTTGTTAGGATCTTACAGCACAATTGATTACTTTTGTATAAGCAACTAAACATAGAATTAAACCAGAAATAATAAGTAACTATAAATTAGAAACAACAAAGAATAAGAGATACAAGAAACAACCAATCTTGTATTAAACTCTTCCAGAAGGAAATACAATGAAGAAATCTCTCTCTTCTCACACCTCTCAGATGTACAGATCTCTTTCCCTCAAGAGTTATCTCTCCCTCTTACAACCAATTCAATCATTGAATTGTCTACACCCTTACAAACTATGAGGATCTACCCCTATTATATGGAACTAGGATTCATGAGCCATGAATTCTCCACCGTTAGATGTACCTCTTAATCAAAGGTTTAAATCTATCCTACCAAAAATAGAAAAGCAGACTCAAGACTAACAATTAGTCTTTACATGCAAACTCACTGTTCTCCTCAAAATCAAAATTTTGGGAATGCACAGATGACTGATGTCAGTCTTTGTCTGTCTGCATATGACCGATGTCGGCTGATCCATAACCGACGTCAGTCGGTCCTGACTGATGTTAGTGACTGTGTAACTCTAACAACCTCTACATTTGCTCATCTAGTGAAGCTTTTAGCTCCACAACTCAACATGCACTAACTTAAAGAATGGTTTGTAGACTGGTTTTGTTCCCTAGACAGTGGAACTAAAAGATAAGTCCATAGGTTGAGAAAGGGGAATGATGACCTTATCCTTTTCCTCAATCAAAAGATGCAAGGTTTAGATGGGTGACTCCTCTATGGGAGGTGCAGACATGGTGTCTTTCACTTTGGGAATGATCTCTAAAGGGGTAGTAAATTGCTTAGTAATTAAGGGAGAAGGTAAATGGGTGCTTTCTCCAATATGTCAGTTGGAGGAGGGGTTAATGGATCCACTACCTCAAGAAGTGGAGGAGGAGAAAAGGGTGTTTCCTTGGTTTGAGTCTCCAAAAGAGGAGAAGGTAACTCCACTACCTCAACAAGGAGAGAGGGAAAAGAATAGATAGGTTGAATGGTAGGTTCTTTAGTAATGAGTGTGCCAAGAACCATGTTAACAATATGGGCATCATGAGAACACTCAACCTTGTTACTCTCATTTTTGGTAGGTGCATAATTGGGGAAAGGTTTCCTAAAGATGTCAAGGGATTGGTTTTGAGGTGCGTTAGGGTTATCAAACACAAGATCCCCCTTGTTAATGAGAGATTGGAAAATGCTCTTGAAGGTATTACACCTACTAACATTATGCCCAACTACTCAATGGAAAGCACATAGATCATTCTCATTATACCAACTACGTGTAAGATGAGAATAATAAAATTGCTAAGGTGGTTTGATAGGAGGAAGATGTATGATGTTGGCCTTCAATAACTTATCTAGGATTAAAGCATAAGATTCTACAAGTGGAGTAAATTACTTCTAGGTGTTCTAGTTTTGGTTTCTCATGTTTTGACTTGAGGAACTAGAGGAATTTGGTTTATTTATAGATGGTGGAGAAGCAGATTTAAGGATAACCATGTTCATAATTCCCTTACTCTTGGTATTGTTATTAGTTTGCTTGCTCTATTTAGAGGAAGAGGCCTCATTGGTCTTGTACATAGAGTTCTTGTTTTTCATGTTTAGCTTTCCTTCATCAATGACTCTATTTTCTAACTTACGCACCATAGTAAAAGTTTCATCAAAAGTGTTGAATATATAGGCATGTAGTGTAGAAGAGATGTGCTTGACATATGCCTGAGCAAAAAGTTCTATCAGTTTGGGTTGAGCTAAAGAGAAGGAAAGATGATTGATTAAGATCTTCTAATGAGCTAAAAAATCACCAATAGATTCATCATCAAATTTTTGGATAGAGTAAAGGTCAGTGATGAAAACCTTCTTTGAGATATTTATTAAAAAGTGATCCAAGAAGGTTTGGGTCAGTTGGGTGAAGGATAACAAAGAGTGTTTTGTTATGGAACTATACCAATCTAAGGTTAGACCAGACAAGGACATAGGAAAAGTATGAAGAATGAGGTCATCATCATAAGTAATCAAATATAATGCATGCCTAAATACCTTGAGGTGCTACTAGGTATCTTCCTTACTCTAAAACTCAGAGAACTTGGGGAGTTACCACTAAGGAGGATATGGTCTGATAGGGATAGATGGGTGAATGGGTTCATTATAGATCTAATCATATGATAGGACATTGTGAGCCCTAGAGATATATAACTCTAGAGTGATCATCTTATCCATGAGAATCTTCATTAGGTCTACTTGGGGTTGTGCACCTGAAAGGTTGTAAGATGCATACTATTTTGGTGGTTGGGTGACATATGGATAGTCGGTAAGAGGTTGGGAAGCTACCACATATTGGTATGCATAGACTGGTGGTTGGGTGGAAGACATATAAGGTTAGGTGGATGTGGGTGGTTGGGTAGTAGGTAGAGGTGCATGCCCTTGTGGGTTAGGGATGTGACCTAGGTTTGGTATAATGGAAACCTATTGGGTAGGAGTGGTGGTTAGGTTGATAAAAGGAAGGGTGATGACCTTTGTGGTGATTGGGGGTAAGGTAGAAGGTATAGGCACCACAAGATTTTGAAGTGAGGTAGTGATTAGTAGATTATAGGTAGCTAAAAGAAGTATGGTAATGTTAGTGGTAGATACTTCCATGGTGAGAGGAGTATAGGTGGCTACTGGTTGGGTTGCCCCTAAGGTAGAGTGTTTATTTGTGGGGGTGGAAGGTATAACGGTTTTTGTAGGTTAGTTATGTTAGTTTTCCATAGTAGTATCAAAGGGATTATTTGTAGATGAAGAGGATTGGGTAGTTAATGGTTGGGTAGTGACCATGGTAATATAAGTGTTTTCCATGAGGTAGGAATGTATGCCATAAGGTGGGTCTATATGTGGAATCAAATTAGGGGTATGATGAGACATAGTGTTAAGGTAATGCTAAAGGGCCATAGGGTTATTATCTAGGAAGGTTGCAATGTTTGTATCTCCTTGGGGAACTTCTTGAGGGAAGGAGGACTTCTTGAAGGGTGAGGAGATTATGTTGGTTCAGAGATATAGTCCATGGGTGAGTAAGTATAAGAGTCTGATTAGTTTGGTGATGGGTTTTACTCTGCTAGATCTTTTCGCTACTAATAGGTTAGAACCATCCAAGTTAAGGGAGGGAGAATACACAGATAATCTCACCGCTCAAACAGAGAGAAGATAAGAAATGATAGAGAAAATTAATCACACTCTAAAAAGTATGTTAAATCTTAAAGTTTCTTTTTAGTCTCTATTTTGGCTTATACCTTAAGCTTTCAATAAATTGTGTGACTAAAATTGGCTTATAGAGCAGGTACTAAAAAGGAAGTATATGGTTGGTTTCAAATTTTTTTAGGCTCTCAAAAATAATCTATATTAGGAATTAATATGTGGATTGGTATTGGGGACTACCCCCTCACTTCACATATTGTAATGATAAGGGTGTCGATTGCTTAGCCAATATATATCAATTTCTAGAGTTTATACTCAACCAAAAAGTTGAGTTGGTTTTCCCCTTGGTAATGACCTCCAAGTAGGATTGTTGGGAAAGGGGTAAGGTGACCACTAGGTGATGAAATCCTAGTCAGGTCTTGTTTCAATTTTGTTTTATGTTTAATTGATGAGTGTGGTTTGGTTTAGTGTGTACAACAAAAGTGATGATATGATCGAATTAATTTAATTTGTGTGAGCTAAAATTGCAAGAAATCAATGTATGCAATCAATTTTAAGCCCAAAATAAATTGTGGTGTTATTTATGAGCACATAATAAAGAGAAAATTGTATGGATGCAAACAAGAGAAAACACGAGTAAAGATTCAAGGTCTAACGAGGTGTGCCAAAATGTTTCAGTGAATTTCAACTTATATTTTGATAAGGGAAGAAGGATAAAATAAATATGGGTATGGTTGGAAAACCTATTTTATTTTATATACATTGAATTAGATAATTGTAAAGAAATCATCTTTGGCTTAGGAGGATGACCTGTAAATAAGACAACACTAAATCAAATGGTTTGTTAGATGGATAGCTGGGTGGATTACCTAGTGCTAGCTAGATCCTAGAAGCAAGAGATTCCTCAAGGGATGTCAATACACACATTTTAAACAATTAATTTTATAAATATAATGATAAATTACTTGCATCAATAATCAAAAGATAAAAAGTTGAAAACAAGAAATGCTTGATAAATAAATAGACTAGAAATGACTAATATAGTAATAAGTAAGTCAACACTAGTGCTAAATGGGTAAAGTGTGCTTCAAAAAATTAGGTAGGGGTATGTAAATAGGTAGGGAAACAAATAATTAGTTTTTTTTAGGTAAGATAGTGAAAATAAGTTGTTATTTTCTACCATAGTGACCGTCAACAGTTGGACAGACTATCGATGGTTATTATGTGTTGACTATAGGTAATAAATGACTAGTTGATGAGATTCCAAAGTTTCATTTTGAGAGATGGGTTAGTTTTGGGTTGATTTAAAAATGAATATAAAGTAAATTAATATTAAATAATAAGTACTTATCTTACATAAGGATGATCAGGTGGGTGTTTGAGGTGGTTATCCTGTTGATGGATTATGGCATGATTTCGATAGAGTAACGATACTTGATGCTTTGGTGGAATGGTGGTAGAAAGTTGGCTCTCTGATGTGATGGCTGGATCATTATATCACTGATGATGATTGACCTATAAAAAAATAAAATTTGGATGCACAAGCTCTTGATAACAATTGTAGATGGATTTCACCTCCTTGTTCCTCTCTTCTTATAGGCATAGAGAAGAAGTTCAAGTAGGGGTTCCACTGGGTTGTCTAATTATAACTCACTCATAAAATGGCTCTCATGCATATTTAAAAAAATATTTTTAAAAAATCAAGGTGGATGCTTGCATGTTAAAATTTGGGATGGTAGACCCTGACCATCGACGGTTATGGTGACCATCGATGATCATCCTAATTGTTGGTGATTGAGGGCCAAGATAAAGAAAGGGTAAAAGGGTAGGTTAAGTTAGTTGGTAATAAGGGTTCAAAGGGTCAAATTGGTCCCACAAGATTCCTAAGGTGGTCTAGAGGTGTTTCAACATTCAGAATTATGATGTATAGATTTCTATTTTTTAAACATATCTACTTAGATTTATTGTTATACACATTTATTACATCTATCTTGACACAATTGTGTAATGTTATATTAAACATACATCTTACACTATACACTTATGCTCAGATGTTGTTATATTGTGATGTTATGTTTATGCATTGTATTGGATTATCATGCAGTTATCATATATGCTCTAGCTCACACATTTTGTAGATCTATTTCTTTTGAGGACAGTTCTTACATAGGTTTCAAAATTACCCTCAAAAGAGAGAGAATTCATAGGGGTTTGTCACAAAGATTAGTGTCCTAAATTTATATTTATAGATCATTTTTATCACATAGGGTTAGCTTCAGTAAATCAGACACAAGGAAAAAAATGACTTAGAAAGTAATTCAGTCACATAGAATTCAGACGAGACAAACATTAGATTCCATATTAGAACACTAGTGCCATATGGTGATACTATCCATTACATTTCACTACTATTTATTAGCCCTAATTTTAGGGTAATCTAGATTATCCAGAATAGTACACTAGGTACAATACAAATTTGCACATATACATCTATTAGTTTGATAGTCATGTTTATAATTTTGATAATATACGCTCATTTTAGATTAGATTCAAACCAGTTACTCAAATTAGGGGCATCTTGTGTGGCATGATCATCCCCACATTTAGTTCATATACATAAATATAGTTATTATAACTTATTTCAAAATCAATATACTCAAATATCAGATTGGGGGTATGTGCATGACACAAAGTTTCCATTTTCTTAGTTACACACAAGTTGATCAGATGAAATGGAAAACTCTATATCATTCTATATGTTGTATACATTTGATATCATATTCTATGTTTTCACCATTTTCATGATTCATACATCTATAGTGGTTGGTATTCTCAAGTGGCCCATAGTTGCCTAATGTATCCAAGTGGCCATGAAGTTGATATACACAGTTAGACATTTTCATCACTTTGCATAGTTTAGTTTCAAATTCATATACTACACATGAGTGGTAAATGATGGAATTCTAGCCTACTTGGGTTCTTGATCTACCCACATGAGAGGGTTAGACACACTTATAGTCTAATCCAAGATATTCATAGGTCATGATCCACCAAGTAAGGGTGGGCAATGATGGAGTCAAAATTGGATTGAGTTCTTGAGCCACCCACATATGAGGATTGAGAAAGTCATCAATTCAGTCCAAGTTATTCAATTATTTGATCACCATATACATGCCCACATAGGTTTTCACTAGGTTCATGCATTGGTTCACATACCCAACAAGGTATTTGATCACCATATACATGCCCACATAGGTTTTCACTAGGTTCATGCATTGGTTCACATACCCAACAAGGTGTATTCATTCCTTTCCTCTTTCCTATCTCTTTACTCAACTTTACTTAATTACTTTATTCAACATAGTATTTTACTTTTGATATTTATTAAATAAGGACTGATTTATGAATGTTTCATTACAAGTTATTGTTTTGGATCATGTTTCACATATGTAGACCCAACTTCACATACTCATACTCAATTACATAGACTTCACTTTCTAGGTAATTCTAGGTACATTTATTTATCCTTTGTACTAGCCATTTCACTTTGATGCAGTTCTAGCATAAAAGGGGGGAGGGGAAAATATAATCACCTAAAAATGGTATCTGGATGCTAAGAGTGTTTCTTGAGATAACCTACTCCTAACTTATCCCTAGGCCTATCCTAGAGACTTTATCACACTTTTTCAGCCATTATGCAAACCACAATGTCTCTAGTCAGGCTCAAACATAGTCTTTAGACATACATTCCTAAATCCTAACCCATTATGCCCGATAGCCTATTAGCTAGACACTATTACCATATTAAGGACACTAAAGCCACATTACACTAGCGTACTCAACATGGTGCTAGTGTCCACAACATGGTGTTAGTGTCCCTTGCCCTAATTCTCTCAAACATATATATTTTCAAATGTGTAACCCTCCTAAGGTCAACCTAAGCACATTTTATTATCCATACAAGTTATGTAAAACTATAAATACAAGACTATTAGACCTTTATTGACTAGATGAAAAATAGATAAAAAAGGCCTACTCAAACAAGAAACAAGTTGAGTAAAATCACAAGAAACAAGTTGAGTAAAATCAAGGTTATTAATCCCTATTCTACCCTACTTCTGCATACTACCATCTACAACTACCCTAAGCCAAATTTCAGATATTTTCAATCTCAATCACACTCAAGGTATTCAAGACCACTATAATTAGAGCATTCACTTTCACTTGTACTAAACACTAGGTGGGAGAACTACATTGAGATTGATCCCTCCACAGAGTATTGGTATGTAAGCAACTCTCTTCACATCGGGGTGTTGAACATGTCTAGCCTATGCTACTAATAAACACACATTTTTAGCTCATTCCATAATTGAAAAGATTATTAGGGTTTAAAACTTAAATCATATATTATAGGCACAATACAGAGTTCCAAATTTCATGCATGTAGGATCAAAACCCAGAAACATAGACATAGGTAATCCCAAAAATTAGGAATAGTCCTACAAAGAGGACACTAGTGACATTTTTATGACACTAGAGCCACATGGTGCTATATTCTAGGTGGGGTGATATTATCTAAGGAAGAATATGACTTAGGGACCCTATTCATGATAGTCAGACATGTCCATAACCTATTTTTCAACACCCACATATTCTGTAATAGTTATTTTATAGATAAGTCTCTATTTACACATATTTATTATTATTTTTAGAAAGTTAAAGCAAGTCAAAGTTTGTAACAAATTAGTGGTTACTTATTGCATATTATTTCACTAATTTAGACAACTAAGCCCTTTAATCTAACTTAAAATTTACTTATGAAAAACTAAAAAGGTTAAATCACCACCATTCTTTCACTTTTCATGCGTATTCTTATTCAACATCCTAAAAATTATGATTTTGAATATTATTATTCAACATCCTAAAAAACTTAAGCTCACTTTTAGACTAATCCACACTTTCAGTTTAGTTGTCTTTTCTTTTTAGATAAAACCACTCTTTTTGGGCTATCCTAGTCCCTAGTACTATCCACATCTTCTTACCAAATAATGGCTATTGGCTCAAATTCAAATTCACCAAATGGGTCATCTTACATGTTTTTTTGATTTAAAAACACTTTTCTCTTAATTTGAAATAAAAACTAATAGCAAAACAATTTTCAAACCCCATCCAAAGGAATTCTAAAATGACCATTATAAATCCAAATTATCAAAACATTATCCACTAGAATCTCATATGATTAAAAATCACTATAATATCTTACTACACATTAAGATAAAAGCACATATTTTATCCAATTTAGAGTCCACATAGTGCTAGTAGCTCTGAGCTAAGTTTGAATACACCTCCAAAGTCATAGGTCATTTTTGAAGCATCTAATCATAATAGGATTACACCAACATTTATAATTGTGTATTAATCTTTCACACACACCACTTTATCATGGGATAACTACATAGAGTTTGATCCCTCTTCGAAGTGTTGCTACATTGGCAACACTCAACAAGGCACTGTTGAGGTCAAACACAAATTCAACCAATAACCATTTTTATAATTCATTCCATTTTGTCTACATGACCTTTGAGCTATGGTTTTGATGAAAAATAAGGTACACAATGGCTTTCACAGTAGATTTCACATAACACATACACATGTTGGTCATGTGATAATGCACAAATCTAGATTTTCATAGAGGGCGACAATCTAATAGAAGTTGCATTCCCTATGGACTACAACACAAAACAACCTTGTGTAATTGGTATGCCTCATCTAGAGATTAAGTGAAGATTTTTTATTGATTCATAATTAGATAACACATTCTTACACTCAGATCTATACTCACATACACAATCTACATTATCAATTTTCATCTAAGTAATTTGTGCACGTTCTTTTCCATTTTTATATATTTCTAAATATAATAAATTATAAATCGGTGAATGCTTAATATATGCATATATTTTCACATTAAGATTTAGTTTAGTTCATTTTATCTAGTTAGGATTTAACATCTCCTATTTCCAAATTTTTGATAAAACATAATGGTGAACCCATCTATTGATTGAATATTTCAAACCCTAACCATATATGTTTCTAGGGTTTATTTCCTTATTTTTATTGTTTGTAATTATTGTTTTAGATTTTTTAAATTTGGTAAATTCTTTAATAACAACAATATGCCAAGTTTCAATATCATATTTTAAACAATCTAAGAAAATTATTTCTACTTATCTTAACAAACATATAAGATTTAGATATCCTCAATTTGATCATAAAAAAATTACATAATCTCTTACTTAATTTGATGACATACATAAACAATAATTAAAAGGTTTTCTTTCTCAAAATCAAGATATACAAGACATGTTTATAAATATTGTTAGAGACAAAATCTAAAAGAAATCTTAAGAAACTTAAACTGCTATGGGTTCGTTACCTTTCTCTACTATATTTGATACAACCTTTATATTTCCATAAACTATGGGGAAGCTTAAGGGTTTCAAAAAATCAATGTGCATGATCCTACTTAGTCACTGGTGACACCACATTTTTTTAGCACACATTCAAATCCTGATGTATAATACCTTATGTAATATGTTTAAACTCTACAAACTAAGGTGTTACATGTAGATAGAGATATATCTCCTACTACCATGGTAGATAAGGATCAAAAGACATTTTCAAGAAGAGTTTGCTTCCATTTCTACATGAATATTTTATGTTTAATAATTTTTTACCATTCACAGAATTGTGCCATATAGTTAAGGAAAGAAAGGTCAAGTTATTAATAATGAACAAGCTTAATTATATAAATGAATCCTATTTGTACTTATCATGATAAGAATCCAAGTAAGACACCATACAAAGTGAGACCAACTAAGAATAAAAGTGATCAAAAGGAAACATTCAATGTAGGTTCACAATCTACTTCATGTATTGTATTATCAACTTCTCCAAGGATACAATTTACCAACTTACTAGAATCTCCCTACAAGGTATTGCAAAATTTATTGGAATGTAACATCATATCACTCCCTCCCATTAAATAGGTTGATATGACTAAGACTCTTTCAAAAGGATTTGATTATAATGATTTTTATGATTATCATAGAGAACTAGGGCATACTAACAAGAGATGCATTAGTTTAAGACATAAGATTCTGAACTTCACAATTGAGAACATTAATGTTGTGAGTGTACCTAATGAAAGTACAGAACAATAACCAAGTCAGAGTATAATAATGAAGATATTTAGTGATCATTTTCTTGAACATACATGTTAATAAGTAAAATAAAATAAAAAGTGCATTAAGTGTATAATGCACATCCTCCAATAGTTGCTTACCATCTCATACTGAGCCACCACATCCCTTGAATGACATAATTGGTACATATCATGTTTTAGTGCCATCTAGATTGCTTATCACTTTCACAGAGCATGAGATAGTCATTGATAATTGTGATTTTCACTCTTTATTCATTCAAGTTTACATTAATCATCAACCTATACAAAGTTTCATGGTTGATAGATATTCAACCATGTAACAGCTTAGTTTATAGAGTTTAACACCTTAATATAGTTTAAACTCTTAATGTGATCATGGTAGATAGAGATATATCTCCTACTACCATAGTTATTAAGGGATTCAATGATCACATTAAGAGTTATATTGGTGATAACACATTGCCATTACATGGTGGTCCAACACATGTGGCCACCAAGTTTATAGTAGTACCCAATGTAGGTGTATTCGATATGTTATTGGGATGCCCTTGGATTCAAAAAATTTGCATAGTTCCTTCTATAGTACACAAATGAAATTCCTCTCAATCCACCATTTGTTTAACCACTTCATCCCACTACAACACAATTCCTTCACTTGAGTTGTAATGTCATGTCCCCTTTTCAGGTGACATCTTCAGACTTGATAATTAGCCTATTATGCGACCTTCGTAGGCTGATAGGATGGATAGAGGGTCATGGTGGAGATTGGCTTGGCTTCGATTAGCAAAATTTCTATAGTTGGCTTTCATTCAAGGTCTTTCAGACATGTTTTCCTGAGCTCCTATTATTTAGGGACTTCTGACATGCAGCGGAGCACCCTTATTTTGGCATGATCATGTGCGGAATCACTCCCTAGTTCACCAGCTTCAGACAGTTCAAGGATCCGACATGTATTGAGGGAGATATTAATATTTGATTAATTTAATCAAATATTAATTATTTGGTCTAATTTTAATTTAGAAACCCTAATTCTAATTTAAGAAAACCCTAATTAGGGCAAGCATATCTTTTTGAGGGTATAAGAGGTTCTCATGGGAGAGAGTTGGATTATTCATGGATTATTGATTTTGATATTGAAGAATTCTTCTGTGAAGACTGAGCCAAGGGTTCCAGGATTCCATTTGCAGTGAAGAACATCCACTCTTCATTGTGTACGATTCAGAGGCTATGAGATATCAATTGATCTATTACCAAATTGAGAGATAGCTTCATATAGAAGTTATCACAGAGGTTTACAGGTTTGAGAGATAACTTCACACAGAAGTTATCATAGTATTCCATGTATTTCTTTATTTAGTTTTGATTTAGTAAATTATATAGATAGAGATCTTGAGATCAGGTATCCAGAATATAGGCCATAACATATATTTTGCTTCTATACAGAATCTGTACTGATCTGTGCAATTTCATACAGTTCAGTAGCAGGCCAAAATAGCACCACAGAGGACACATAGACCGACATCGGCATCCCAGTGACCGACATCCGCTGACTGAAGACCGACATCGGTAGAGTGGCCGACTGACAGAGATCAACGTCGGCAGTCTATCGACCGATGCTGGTAGTATAATGGACTTCGGTGACAGTGTGTCGACACAACAACCTGAGAGACATTCTAGATTTGTAAAAGATCAGGTTTTGAGATGATATTTGTATTACTTTATATGCATGCTAGAGATTCATTGTTGTAATCATTTTAAAGAATAATAAGAGTAGTGATTTGTCAGTTAAGAGATTACTATGGTTTATTTGTTTATTTGAAATTATCTTGCAAAATCATATCTTTATTCATGCAAAATAGCAAAATACAGAGAAACAGTCAGGAAAATATTCCATTTCAGAATTGAGGGGAAATTGGGGATATTACAGTGGTATCAGAGCTTTTGTCTTTCTATATTCCCTATTGGTAGGGGATATTACAGTGGTATCAGAGCTTTTGTCTTTCTATATTCCCTATTGGAAAGGGGATATTACAGAGGTATCAGAGCCAAATGTCCTTCCATCTTATTGGGTAGTTTGGGTTAGATTGATCTGTACAGTGATAGTTCTAATACAGTGGTATCAGAGCCAAATTCCTACCATCCTGTTGGGCAAACTAGAGCTTTTGTCCTGCCATCTTGTTGGGTAGATTGGACATTGAATTGGTTAGTAAATCATGGGTACTTTGAGTACTCAGAAATAGTGGGACAAGGATATGAAGAAGCTGAAACAAAGTTTGAATATGTTGGCTGAAACCCAGAAGAGGATGAATAATTTTTTTTCAAACCCTACATTCGAAGACAAATTCACACGGTATATGACAGGGAATGAGGAGTGGGAGTTATTATCCCCTGAGGTTCAGGAGAGTATGTCTTTTGATCACTTTGTTAAGCTAAGGAGAGAGCACTACAGATCAGTTAGATAGGATAGCAGCATGCCCCATGATTCTTATGAGATAGGAGATGGTGACGATGAGATAGTTTCAGTAGCAGCTTCTTTAGAGTTAGATGAAGATGAGTCTGATGCTTACACTCAGAGTGTAGAGGTGTACTCAGATGTTAGTACACTAAGTGTTGATGATCTATCAAATATGGCAGAGATTGTAGAAGAGTCTTAGGATTTGATTATTACAGATGACACCTAGGAGAATGCAGTGGACAATTTTGAGGACTTAGTTTCCTCGGCAATTTCTTTCAGTATGGAGGAGTTGGATAGAGATGATACAATTGTTGATACTCTGTATGTTGATATGAGCTATGGAGTTGATTCACAGAGTATGGATGATAGTACGCCAGAGATCAATGCTTTTGAGTCTACTCTTTTAGACCATGCATCAGAGGAGGATTGTAGGAGACAATCTAGCCAGTGCCACCATGTGTCTAGTCAGCTGAGAGTTAATGAGTGAGACATTGCTACCACTTTCAAGCATTTCAATGATGCTCATCAGTTGTTAGCAGTTTATGGATGGGGTTCTCCTACTAGCATTGAGAAGGGAGGCTATCTAGATTTTGAGACAGGATTATATGCAGTTGGTAGCTAATAGAGATTATCTTATGGAGTGGGGCAGCATAGCATATGATGCATTATTGGTTAAGGAAGATAAGGTGAGTGAGCTTACTCAGCAACTGTCATGTCCCCTTTTTAGTCGACATGTGCAGAGTAGATGATTAGCCTATTATGTGACCCTCGTAGGCTGATGAGATGGACAGAGGGTCTTGATGGAGCTGGGCTTGGCTTTCGTTTGGGCTCTTTAGGACATGAATTAAAGGAGATATTAATATTTGATTGATTTAATCAAATATTAATTATTTGGTCCAATTTTAATTAATTATTAATTAATAATTATTAATTAATAATTAATTAATAATTAATTATTAATTATTTATTATTGGGTCTAATTTTAGGATCATCATTCTAATTTAAGAATTGGTCTAATTTTAAGACCCTAGTTCTAAATTAAGGAAGCCCCAGTCTAATTTAAGGGAATCTAATTTTAGCAAGCACACCTTTGGAGGTGTATAAGAATCTCTCATGGAAGAGAGTTTGTATGCATAGATTATTGATTATTGAAAATTGAAGAAATTCTTCTGTGAAGACTGAGCCAAGGGTTCCAGGATTCCATTTACAGTGGAGAATGTCAACTCTTCATTGTGTGCGATTCAGAGGTTGTGAAAGATCAGCCGATCTATTGCCAAATTGAGAGATAGCTTCATCCAGAAGTTATCACAGAGGTACAGATTTGAGAGATAACTTCACACAGAAGTTATTACAGATATTTCAGGTATTTATCTTTATTTAGTTTTTGATCTAATAAATTATACAGATAGAGATATTCTATATTAGAATAGTATATCTTCAGATCAGGTGGTTCAACAATCAGGGGTTAAGAACAGATAGGTTGGCGGCCGTACTAAGTCCGTACAGATTCCCGTAGATATCGACACTGGCAGACAGAGATCCCCAGTGACCGACATCGGCCGTCTGAGGACCGACGTCGGTAGATAAGGACCTACAGAGATCGACGTCGACAGTATTTCGACCGACGCCGGCGACTATGTGTTCGACACAGCAGGCCGAGACGAACCAGATTCAGAATTCTTTCCCAATTTACACCTAATTTCAAGGTTTTAAGACCATATCTGTAATATTCTTTGGTTTGCATAAGAAAGGACATCTATTGTAATCAGCTGGATGAATGATAAGATCTGTGAATTGTTTATGCATGTTTGAATCTATTCTGCAAATTATATCTTGTTCAAAGCTTTATATGTTTCTATATTCCCTGATTGAATGGGATATTACAGTTATTCAGAGCTTTTGTAGGAGAAAAAAGAGCCCCTAAGTAAGGGACATCACAGTGGTATCAGAGCTAAATCCTGCCATCCTGAGGGTTTAGAAATTTTATGCAGCCACAAGAGTTGCGACCACACGAGTATTACACATGCAGTAGAGCTTTGCTTGAAGGTACCTAGCTGTTAGAACAACAACAGATTACCATGAGTGACAGACGTGAGGATAGCCCACCCAGGGGCCATAGGTATGATGCTGACCAGGACACCAGAGAATTCCATCGTGCTATGATGTCAGGTCAACAGCAGATGACTCAGACACTACAAGCACTTACTACTATGATAAGGGGAATGAACGCAACTGATAGACAGAATGGGGAACAAGGAGATAATAGGAGTGCTACTATTAATCAGAGACCACAGTAGACCCATTCCAGGACATCAGGTAGACCTACACGCCCTACGTTTGTTCAAGAGGAACCAGACGTTCCAGCAGAGGAGGAGGCAGGAGATCCTTCATTTACAGATATTTTCATGGCTGCAGATGAGGAGTGGAACTTATTACCTCCTCATGTACGAGAGAGGAAGTCCCTTGATCTTTTTATTAATCTGAGGAGAGAGCACTACAGATTGGCTAGATAGGACAGAAGACCTAGACACCAGAACAATGATCTTAAGCATGCTACGAACAGGCTCACACTCGTGATGTTTGACGGAAGTGGTAAGGTCACAGCCCAGGCTTGGATTAGTAAGTTGGACACCTTTCTCACATTGCATCTGATGGCTGAGGAAGATGCTATCAGATATGCAACACTACATCTTGAGGGAGTAGCTCACGATTGGTGGCACCACGGGATGGTGACACTCCATCATGATCAGATCACCTCTTATCAGGAGTTCGTGGACAGGCTAGTAGAGCATTTTGACAGGAGGGATCCAGAGTCCTATTTTCGAGAGTTGGCACAATTACGTCAAAGTGGCAATCTAGAGTCTTATATTGGTGACTTCCAGAAGTTATCAGTTATGGTTCTTGACATTTCAGAAAGGCGACTGGTGGTACTTTTCATGGAGGGACTAACAGAACCATTGAGAGGATGGATCAAAGGCTTTGATCCTCCTTCCTTACAGGAGGCTATGAAGAAGGCACGCAGTATGGAGATGGCAGCCCCATCAAGTAGATCTAACTCCAGAGGTACTTCTTCATCTAGAGACCATAAGCACTCCAACGGGGATACAGAGAGACTGGATTTTAACATAGATAAATCTAGGGTTAAAAATGATTCAAAAGCCAATCCAGCAGCACCACCTTTGGATCGTGAGGTGCTTAATGATCTACACAGGAAGAAGCTTTGCTTCTACTGCAAAGGTCCATATGATATCCATCATGATTGCCCTTTGAGGACTAAGGGCAAAGCAAATTGTGTGATGTGGGCATATTATGAGGATGCGGAATCAGAAGAGTTCAAATAGCAGGATAGTACTAAGGAGGCAGGGGCTTCAGAGCCTAAGGCAGATGCAGATTTAGAGCTTCATATACAGGAGGCACGCCTATCTAGCATTCAGTCAGATGAGTCATTCAGACTCTGAGGAGTTTTGTCAGGGCAAAAGGTTACCACCCTTCTTGATATAGGAGCTACACATAATTTCATAGATGTTAGATTGGTGGAGGAGCGTGGACTCACTACCGAAGATTTTGAGGGAATTAGAGTTAAGGTAGCCGATGGTCACACTCTTAGGTGTGAGCGCATGATTAGAGATCTCCCATTGCGCTTGAACAACTATGAGTTCAAGGCTAATTATTTTGTAGTGAACATGGGGGACATAGAATTAGTCTTGGGTATGAAGTGGCTTCATTCATTTGAGGAAGTTACTCTTCATCTCAAAGATATGGAGGTTCGTTTTCAGGTTGATGGGAAAACACATATTCTTAAGGCAATACGGGGCAGCAGCTTCAAGCATATGTTTTTTCATCGGATGGAGATGCCTATACTACATGACATGATAGAGTGCGATGATGAGGGCACATTGGCACCAACACAGGAGAGATATGAGGACGAGCGTTGTCTTGAGGTGAGTTCAGTTCAAGAGTCAGCACATGTGGTAGAGGCTCAACTTTCTTTTACAGGGGGGTCACATGTTGATGACAATATGCGTACAGGAGACAGAGGTGATGTGACGCCATTGGATGAGAGTGGTGATGGACAGGGCCTGGAGTTTGTGTTGGTTGACAGCACTGTAGATCGAGACTTCATTTGGGATTTGGGTATTCAGCGATTGCTTGAGGGCAAGCAATTTCAGGAGGGGCGGATTGTCATGTCCCCTTTTTAGTCGACATGTGCAGAGTAGATGATTAGCCTATTATGCGACCCTCGTAGGCTGATGAGATGGACAGAGGGTCTTGATGGAGCTGGGCTTGGCTTTTGTTTGGGCTCTTTAGGACATGAATTAAAGGAGATATTAATATTTGATTGATTTAATCAAATATTAATTATTTGGTCCAATTTTAATAAATTATTAATTATTAATTAATAATTAATAATTAATTATTAATTATTAATTAATTATTAATTATTTATTATTGGGTCTAATTTCAGGATCATCATTCTAATTTAAGAATTGGTCTAATTTTAAGACCCTAGTTCTAAATTAACGAAGCCCCAGTCTAATTTAAGGGAATCTAATTTTAGCAAGCACACCTTTGGAGGTGTATAAGAATCTCTCATGGAAGAGAGTTTGTATGCATAGATTATTGATTATTGAAAATTGAAGAAATTCTTCTGTGAAGACTGAGCCAAGGGTTCCAGGATTCCATTTGCAGTGGAGAACGTCAACTCTTCATTGTGTGCGATTCAGAGGTTGTGAAAGATCAGCCGATCTATTGCCAAATTGAGAGATAGCTTCATCCAGAAGTTATCACAGAGGTACAGATTTGAGAGATAACTTCACACAGAAGTTATTATAGATATTTTAGGTATTTATCTTTATTTAGTTTTTTATCCAATAAATTATACAGATAGAGATATTCTGTATTAGAATAGTATATCTTCAGATCAGGTGGTTCAACAATCAGGGGTTAAGAACAGATAGGTTGGCGGCCGTACTAAGTCCGTACAGGTCCATACAGATTCCCACAGATACCGACACCGACAGATAGAGATCCCCAGTGACCGACATCGGCCGTCTGAGGACCGACGTCGGCAGATAAGGACCTACAGAGACCGACGTCGGCAGTATTTCAACCGACGCCGGCGACTGTGTGTTCGACACACTAGGCCGAGACGAACCAGATTCAGAATTCTTTCCCAGTTTGCACCTAATTTTAGGGTTTTAAGACCATATCTGTAATATTCTTTGGTTTGCATAAGAAAGGACATCTATTGTAATCAGCTAGATGAATGATAAGATCTGTGAATTGTTTATGCATGTTTGAATCTATTCTACAAATTGTATCTTGTTCAAAGCTTTATATGTTTCTATATTCCCTGATTGAATGGGATATTACAGTTGTTCAGAGCTTTTGTAGGAGAAAAAAGAGCCCCTAAGTAAGGGACATCACATCAACTCGATGTGACTTTTGAGATTCTTGAGAGTACGTAGTGGACTTTCAAGGAGTCACAATTTCATTTGGCTAAGGTGACCATGGAGTTAGAGTGACTTCAGTCTTTACCAGAGTTGGTACAGTCACAGGGTGTGGTATTTGGGGACATGAGGGTGCCCATGGTCAAGATTGTTAGAGATAGTGGGGATGAGCATATATATATCCTCGATGCTAGTATTGGTTCATTTCTACTGAAGTTACATTTAGTTGAGTTGGGAGCAAGAGTTGATGAGATATGTTGATCACTGTAGAGGTACAGTGTGTGGATTGTCCGCACTTGGCATATTTCCATTTAGGAGTTATTGCAGAGTTGGAGTATGCGTTCCGCATAGCATGGCAGAATGTGTACATGGTATTTGTGATTTTGGAGTTTGGTTGACTTGCATTCACCAGTTTGATTTTGGATTCCTCTTGGTTATATTTCAGAGGATATTATAGGAGCTTGCATTGATTGTCATCAGTATATATCATGACTACATTTGGGATCCAGGTGGATTGATTGGTTTGTTGTTTTGAGATTGCTTGGGCACAAGCAATTTTAGGAGGGGTGGATTGTCATGTCCCCTTTTTAGTTGACATGTTTAGACTTGGTGATTAGCCTATTATGCAACCTTCGTAGGCTGATAGGATGGATAGAGGGTCGTGATGGAGCTTGGCTTGGCTTTGATTAGTAGAATTTCTATAGTTGGTTTTCATTCAGGGTTTTTTAGACATGTTTGCCTAAGCTCCTATTATTTAGGGACTTTTGACATGCAGCGAAGTACACTTATTTTGGTATGCTCATGTGCAAAATCACTCCCTAATTCACCAACTTTAGTCAGTTCGAGGATCAGACTTGTATTGAGGGAGATATTAATATTTGATTGATTTAATCAAATATTACTTATTTAGCCTATTTTTAATTAAGAAACCCTAATTCTAATTTAAGAAACCCTAATTAGGGAAAGCACATCTTTTTGAGGGTATAAGGGTTTCTCATGGAGGCCATTATTGAATATGATGAATGATTATTGATTTTGATATTGAATAATTCTTCTGTGAAGACTGAGCCAAGGGTTCCAGGATTCCATTTGCAGTGAAGAACATCCACTCTTCATTGTGTGTGATTCAGACGCTGTGAGATATCAGCTGATCTATTACCAAATTGAGAGATAGCTTCATACAAAAGTTATCACAGAGGTTTACAGGTTTGAGAGATAACTTCACACAGAAGTTATCATAGTATTCCAGGTATTTCTTTATTTAGTTTTGATTTAGTAAATTATACAGATAGAGATCTTAAGATCAGGTATCTAGAATATAGGTCACAACATATACTTTGCTTCTGTATAGAATCTATACCAATCCATGTAATTCCATACAGTTTGGTAGTAGGCTAGAATAGCGCTATAGAGGACATAGAGACCGACATCAGCATCCCAGTGACTGACATTGACTGACTGAAGACCAACATCAGCAGAGTGGCCAACTAACAAAGATCGATGTTGGTAGTCTATCGACTGATGACGGTAGTATAACTGACGTCAGTGACTGTGTGTCGACACAGCAACCTAAGAGCCATTCTAGATTTTCAAAAGATTAGGTTTTGAGATGATATTTGTATTACTTTATATGCATGCTAGAGATTCATTATTGTAATCATTTTGAAGAATAATAAGAGTAGTGATTTGTCAGTCAAGAGATTACTGTGGTTAATTTGTTTATTTGAAATTATCTTACAAAATCGTATCTTTATTCATGCAAAATAGCAAATAAGAAAAATACAGAGGACATACATAAAACTATTCCCTGAATTAGTATCTTGGGTAGGTTCCTCACTTTCTATCACCAAAACTAATTTGCTTCATAGGACCAATGATCACTGCAGTGGTAATGCCATGTTTGGAGACAAGCTACAATTTGTAGGATTTTTAGAAAGTAAACATAAACATCACTAAATTAACAAAACAATTATATGTGAAAACCTTTATGTGCATAAGTGCATCTTTTATATAATGTAAAAAATAGAGAACAATTATAGATGTGTAAAACATTCAGTAAGACTAAGGAATACTAGTTCATGTGATTAAAAGGTGAATGCTTTGTTAATAAAATTTTTACACAATGAAAGAATACACAACTAAAAATGTGTTTGAAATCTAGATACATAAAACATGCTACCAATTAGTCATTTACTTTATGTGTGTTCTCTCATCTCTATTCCTTTACGGGAAAAACAGTTACAAAATATATAGAGTCACTGCAAGAAGCAATTACAACGAATGACAGTTTTAAAAGGGTAGTTGCTCATATTTTAGGTGAATGATGGTTAAGATTTGTGTGCATAGTTAAAATTCCAAGGGTGGGATATTATTTACAAATTCCTTGATTCTTTATATACCTTTGGCCTTGATCTCCTTGTGTGGACTTTTGAAGTGTTCTTTCTAAGGATGTAATAAGAATTTGTCTCCCACCATGAACTCATGAGGTGTGTAGTGTGCATCATGATCCTATTTATACTTCAATGATTGGCATTTGATAGCATTAATTAAATCTATTGATGAGTGTTTAAAATGTGTTGTAAAAACTTCTACACCTTGTTCATTTTTTGTTCTTGTATGCGACTCTGATTTGAATCTTGCATGATAGGAAATGTCTAGAGTTGATGTGGGTCAAAAATTATTTGTAATTGACTATGTCATGTAGAAGTGTACAAACTATGCTTAAAAAATAACAAGTTATCATCCCAAGTATGTAAATGCACACTATTTTACATGCATGCACAAAATATGAACAAGCACGTGATTAACAACTTTGATTTTTCCATTTTTAAGAAATGAAACACAATTGACCAGTGAAAATGTGTATCTATTATGTCTCACAAATATTTTCAATAATGGCAAACAAACCATAGGTTACAATTAGAGAAAATAGAAGTTGGAAAACCAAAATGAAGCCAAAGATGGTTGAAGAAAAAGTACTTGGTTTCTTATGAATTGGTGCCTTTCTTGAAAACAACAATGATGACCATCTTAAAGAATTTATCCACTAAAAAAAACATAAGATTCATTATGGGGCTTTGTTATAGGCCATATGGACATAAAAAATATACTAATAAATTTTCATGCCCTAGATGGAATCCATAAAGTTGTGTAGAGTCTTATTTTACTATTCTTGGGTTTTGTGAATCAATAAAGAATTCAAGACTTGATACAACACTCAATATTTGTGTGTGTGAGTAACCAATAGAAGTGTTGTTGTAATGTTTCCAATCTATTGATAACACCAAAGTGACATGTTGGTTTGGCATAATGTGCTTCCTAGATGAGTCTTTTGTGAGGTGCATCATTAGGGACACAAAAATGTCCAAGATTGTTAGACATATATAACTTCCAAACCTATTCAAACTATGTAAGTGCATTATAGTTATCTGTGAATTTATTTTTTGTTGAGTAGAGAGTTAACTAATAAGCAAAGTTATGATTGTGCATCCAACATTGTGATGAGTGTGTGTAATGGCAGTTGATTAAGGGAATTTGTGGCCTTATTGTTCTTACTTTTTTGTGCTCTATCACCAAATATAACTATTACATGTAAGTCATCCACTTTATGTGGTTCATATTCTCTACTCTACTATGTATCTTTAAAAACTAAAGTGGCTTATGATAAAAAAACAAATGACACTCACCTTCCCCAAGTTGTAGTGTCACCTTTGATTTACTACTTACACAATCGTATCTAACTCTTTCTCATATGTGGATTAATATTGAACCATGTCACTGAATGTCTCTTAGTGATATGAAAACATATGTACATGTTGTGTGAGTACCATGTCAAATACATAGTCAAATAAACTGATGTAAATCTCGAAGGACTGAATAATGTTAAGGATTATTAGAATAGGTGTTATGCAAAGGAGTTGTTCGATGTAGACATTCCTTTTTGGCCACTTTAATGTCTAAATGGACTTCAGACTAATTTATACCAAACCATGTAAATTAAGTCTAGAAATCACCAAACATCCCAAATTCATCTGAAGATTGAATATAAGTGCCCAAAATTATGTCAAGACATCTCTATTTGGGGAAATACCCTGTATGCAATGATAAGCTCTCATGAATTCTTCCCCATTCAATTTACATTCTAGGAAACTAATATTTTCAACTAATTAAGTGGGGCACTTAACCAAATTCTTGAAATTACCAAAAGCCTAAGCATAATTAATTGACTAATTAAATCAAATTAATTGATTAAGTGAAAAAGCCATGTTGAATTAGTGAATATTTAATTTTTAAAAATCAAAATTCAACAAATGTCTAGGAAAATGAGGTCATGATGATGTCATCATCCCCAAAGTCAAGAATTGTAAAATATCAACATAAATGCCATAAAATATCATAAATGTTGAGCCATGCTTCTATAAATGCATGATTAAAGCTATCATTTATTATAATTAGACTCTCAACCTTAACCCTAACCTAACCATACATGAGTTAGAATTAGTTGAAAATCTATAAATACAAGTGCCATAACCATTCTTAACCAAGCTTTTGTGTGTAAACAAATAGTTACAAATTATTGTTAGAAATCTTCATTTCCAACTATAATCATCTAAAAATGATACTTGAGTGTTAAGAGTGTTACTTGAGACAACCTATCCATAGTTTAGCCCTAGACCTATCTTAGGGCATATTTATTCACTTATCCAACCTTCATGTGTGCCATGTGCATTCCTAAACATTCTTAAAGTAGTCCCAGACCCTCACTTTAGCATCTTGGCCCCTAGATCCTTAGGTTCTACCACTTGGACACTAGCGCCATAATTTGGATATTAGTGCCAATGGTGCTAATGTCCCAATTTGGGCATTCTTGTCCTTTTCCTGTGTTTGGCCACCAATGGATATATTTTCAAAATAACAACCACATAAGGTTAGCCTATACCTATTTTAAAACACACATAACCACTATAAAAATATATATACATGAATTTTATCCCATAATTCAGGGGTTAGAAATCATATGTAAATAACACAAATACACTCAGAACAAGTTGTACACAATCAAAGTTATCAATACCTATTATGCTCTACTTCTACATATAACTATATACAATATTCTTAAGCTTAGATTACTCAAATTTATAGTCTCAATCATACTTAAATTACTCACATTGGCATTCATACTAGCTTCACGTGTACTTGCACTAGCACTTAGGCAAGGAGAACTACATTGAGCTTAATCCCTACTCAGAGTATTGGTATATAGGCAAATCTCATCATAGTGGGGTGTTGAGGATGTCCAACCTACCACACTAAAATCACACTTTAATACATGTGCCAATCAGATGTCCTAACAACATAGATGTTTAGGGTTTACATACAAAAATTATATAAGATAGGTCACCAACAGGGACCAAAATTCATATGTATAGGAACATGCTTGGTAGACTCAGAGACAGGTATACCCAAAATCTTAGAAAAAATATGTAAAGAGAACATTAACATCAAAAGGAGGACACTAGCACTATTGGTGTTAATGTATAGTTAGGATGCTACTTCCCAAGAAGGGTTTTAGCACCTGAATCTTGTTTGCAACACATAGATCAACTCTTGTTCTAGTTTATAGCTTCCAAATCTCCCTTCTTAGTAAAGTTCTAGTTAAGTATTTTTTTACACCATTTATTTCAATTTTTAGAAAGGTCAAACTAGGCCAATTCTATTACAAATTAGTGGCTATATTTATTGTTTATTTCTACCATGATTTACTATACTTAGCCCCTTTAACAATGCTTAAACTCCATAATTTTAAAAATTTAAATCATTTGGTGAATCCAACTTACTTTGAATACTTCCAAACCCTATCCCTAGATGTTATTAAGGTTTCTATCATTTTATTTCCTACTTTTAGTGGTTGTGTTAGGGTTTTCAGACCTGATATATTCTACCCTAGCCACCCTCTTCTAAGTTGTATTGCCAAATTTCATGGATAAAGAAGATTCTTTTCTTCCTCCTCATCTCCAAGAGGGTGATAGCTACTTTCCCTCTAACCAGGTCCATCCTATCACTCATCCACAGGGTGATTCAGTTTATACTACTGTTTGAAATATCTATACTTATCCTATCCATCCTTTAAACCCTTCCCATATCTTCTCTATAGGGTGTGTGCTTACATGTTCAATTAGAAGCAACTAATATTTACACTTGTGAGACTTTATGTGATCAAATTATTAATATGAGAAAACTAATTAAAGAATTACAAAATCAAAATCAACTATCACATGAAAAGATTACAACATTGGAAAATCAATTTACAAGATAAAAACCTCCAAGGCACACTAGTGTCAATCATGTATATGCATCTTCACCTAGTCAATTTGTCACAAGCAATGTCACATATCAAAATAGAAAATCACAACAAAGTGCATATACAACTAGTGATTCAAAAATTATTCAAAGATCAAATAGAAGTTCAAGTGAGAGTTTAAGGCAAATGATTAAATCTCAGTTGATCAACCTACCTCCTCTACATCTAGTAAGGAGATCTAGATTTTATTATACATACTATAAAATATATGGTCATCATATAGATTCATGTTTGGCATTGAAAAAGTATATACAACACATAATTTCTAATGTGGAACTTATACAAGATAAATCAATTAAGTAATCCACAATAATACATGAACATATTATAAAAGGGATCAAATTCAAAAATAGTACAAAAGTGATTACCAGAGCATAACTTAGAACAACAAAAGGTTCACAAAGAAAAATCAGAGTAAGAAAGAGTACAACAAGCACATATAAAGCAAGTGAAAGATAAAAATATACCTCTCCAAAATGAGGTCCACTTTCAAAACAATATGAGTTTGGTCAAAGGTATCTACAAAGTTTTGATTATCAAGGTCAAGTGTTAGGGAAACATGCCCAAGGCATCATTACTCCTATTCTAACAGTTGATAATGTTGATCAACAAGTTTTGGGATTTATGAAACATAATAAGTTAAATAATTCACATATATAGTTTATCAAGGCAAAATATCAAGATACACAAGAAATGTTACAAAAAGAGAAAGCACTTAAGTTGCAAAGTCAAAATCATGCTAAGCCAACAAGCATTCTCAAAATAGGATTTCTATCCAAAGAGCCTTTAAAGTACCATATGCCTACAATAAGCACAATTTCAAAGGTCATGTAACATAAAATATTGAAAAGGAAAATTTAGAAATTTCAACTCCACAGTATGAGGTAATTCCTTATGCTCATCCAGATACACCAAAAGTCAACACTAACATTCCATGTTATTATAATTATAATGATGCTGACAATGAACAATAATCAGATTCATACTGCAACTCAATTCAACTACAACTCAAATCAACTACAACATATCAATCACACTGCACAAGAGGTTACTATTCCTATTTTTAACACATGCCACATTGATAGTGAGTCTTCCATGAGACTTATCGATTAGTATGTCCTCCCTACTTGTATATAGTCTCATTCACTTTTGCTCCTTGTATATAGTTTCATTTTTGTATTGCTTGTACATAGCTTATACCCAAAAAATAAAAAAATAATTTAATATATCAGAGACATAAAAACATTCAAATATTTTCTTAGAAAATACAAATTATATATTGTATGCATCTCCATGTTTACACTTCTTATACTTGTAATGTACTACATGTGCTAGCTATCTTAGTCTAGTCAGTTTTTATCACACATACATGCTTCACTTATTCTTATCAAGTGTTTGTAGATTGCTATAGGACTCAAGTCCACTACATAGATCTAGATTTGCTTATATCTACCCACCAAGGGCATATACATAGATACACATATTCTTCATTTAACATTTTCACGCATTTGGGGTCATCATCTACATAGTTCCCATTCCCAGGTTACATCTTTCTAAACTCTACATCACATATTTAACACTATTATATATTGATATTAATCATCCTACACTACTCTAGACTTAGCTTATGTACATATTTGTTTTTATCCAGATTTGGACCACATGTTCATGAATAGTTTTATTTCTAGATTTCCTAGTTTAGACTTGATTGTGTCTCTATGCTTATATATCTATTTGAGGGCATTTGAATATGCCATTTCTCTATGGTTATACACCACTTCTTTTCATTGTATGTATGTTTTGGACATGTTCCCATGTCCTTGTGTGTGCCTTCTTGATTGTGTATGTAGACATTTAAACATGTCCTTCCATGTGGTTCTAAGCCAACTTGCTTGTGTTTGCATATGTAGACATTTTGTATGTATGACTAACTGTTAAACTTATAGATGATTTCAAATATGTCCAAGAAACCACCATTGTCTGTCGGCCACACTAAATACCCAAATTGATGTCCACTGATAATTTTTTTGGTATCATTGGTTTTAAATCCAAATTTTAATTTTGTTGGAGGCATCTTAATTGGTAGACTAATGCCACTTTTTTGCCTAAAAATGAACTATTCTGTTATTTCTTTCAATAATGTGGGTGTGCCTCATTACTATCTAATATTAATAGTTTGAGATTCCTTCCTGGGTAGTAAAAGTAACAGGGTGCAGTAACACAGCAGGATGAAGTGTAGCACAAAGTCTTCACCTCAACTACCAAAGAGTGAAATATGAAAGAAAATGGGGTGCAAAGTCATCCCAAGGTCCTTTACACAGAAACAGACTAAAAACACACACACTAAAGACAATTGTGGTAGCTCAAAGTCTTCCCACAATTGGCTTCAAGACACCTTTCAGATTACTTCCACTAGTTCTGCTTATTTAATTAAATGGACAAGAACACATTCAGGAAATAGACATAAGAACAATTTCCTCAATAACACAAGCTATTCTAGCACAAAGTCTAAAAGGTCACTTGCTTTCTCATTTAAATAATGAAATATGATTAACAATCTAAGCTCAAAGTCTCATTAATGCCTTTCAATTTGGGCAGAGTTTTGCTTCTAAAAACAAAAAGATCTCCTTTGCATAAAATAAGAGATTATAATATATAGCAGCCAAGAAAGACTTGGCACTTTATTTCATGGAATGGCCCATGCTACATTCAATGCCTTGAATGCATTTCTAGTTCTGTCAAGGGGCCATACTGGAATAGGGCATCAACATTAACTATGGTAGGTCAATTCATCTCAAATGTCTCCTCCAAAGTATAGGCCGCTTGGTCCTCTTCCTGATATTTGCGCAGCTATCCACTTCACCTTTACTTGATGGATAAAAATACGTTGCATCCTTGAGTGCTTGTGCTCTTTGATCTCCACCTGGTGGATTGTTTCACCAACTAAAAATAACTAATGCACAGATATTTTTGGTCTTTCCCTCTTGTTCTCTCTTCTCTTAATGTATTTTATCTCTTCCTCGTGATCTGAGCTTTTGGGTTATCTCTTCAACTGGTCACTGAGTTTGTTTTTAGGTTCTGCATCATATTTGAAAATAAATGGGCATTTTATTACCTTGAATTTGATGTTTGTGGGGATGTCACTGGTTGCTGGTCACTAGAACCACATTGAACCTTGAACCTTTGAACCATGAGAGTGCATTGGTTTAATGGTTCAATGGTTTGAGTGGCCCTATCAGCTCCTTGGTTCAATCACTTCCTTTTTTCAATCACTTCCTTGGTTCAATCACTTTCTTTCCTCTTTGGTTGAACCATCTCTATGAACTTGTCTCTGGAATCTTCCACTTCCTTCCTTTGCTTAGAGCTTTCTTAAACCTTTGAACCTTTGATTCAAGGTTCAATCAGTTCAACCTTTCTTTCTTATCTCTTTGAATCCTTTGGTCCTTTGAAGTCTCTCAAACTTTATTGAACTCATTGAACCATTGAACTTTTAAATCTTTTGGTTCAAGGTTCAATGGTTCAATGGTTCAATGGTTCAATCTTTCTTCTTCGAAGTCTTCTTTCGTTTAAGTCTTTTGATCTTATTGAACTCATTAAAACTTTGAACTCATTGAACTATTTTGGTTCAAGGTTCAACGGTTCAACCTTCACTCTTTGAAGCCTTCTTTTCTTTAAGTCCTTTGAAGTCATTGAACTTTATGAAGCAGTTGAACTTTGAACTTGCAGAAGCAGTTAACTCTTTAATTCTGTCAATGTTGTTGAACCTTTGAAATTGAAAGCAGGGTTCAATGGTTTAATGGTTCAATGGTTCAATATTTTTTTTGAAGCCTGTTGATGGACCTTTTGATTGAACCTTGATGTTGAACCAACCTTGAAATTGCCTAAGTGTTTGGAACTTGTTCCTTTGTGAGAGCTCACCTATTGAAGTTGTTGAACCTATTAAACCTATGAGTCCCTTAGCTGAAAAAGATTGAATAATTGAAGAATTGGAGCACTCAGAACATTTTTTGAGAAGGGAAGAGAGAATTTTACCTTGCAAAACCAAAATAGTTGATATTTTGTCCCTAAAAATGAGTGACAAATTTTGGGAACAACATCTAGCTCCAATTGGGGAACTTCCATCGATTGTAAAAATAATCAAAGGGAGTAGAATCTAGAATCTCTAGTGCCTTTAAGTATGCCATTGGGTTATGGAGTCATGCTACCTAAAAAGAAAGACACCAAAAAGAAATGAAAATTAACAACACAAAACAAGCTAAAGACTATACAAAAATTATACATATGTATAAATGATCTTATCTGATACTTCAAGAATTGAAGTGCTTCAGATGCTGCCCATGTGAGGTAGAGAAAAGGGTGTGCCATCTTGATACTTCAATAGAAAACTATTTTCACCATTGAGCTGATTAATAGCAAATGGGCCTCTCCATAGGGAATTAAATTTCCCATGCATTCCCTTTGGTTATCTTCTCTTGTCCTATAACAAGACTTGGTCTCCAATTTGGAAATCACATGTTTTTTGCTTTCTAGTCGAAGAGCTTCTTCACCAAACTTTAATGTGAAGTGATTCAGTCTACCACCATAGTTCACTGCTCATCCAACTCAGTCAAGCACATGATCCTTTTGTCGATGGAGCTTTCATATGTCTGATCTTCTATTGCCTTTGCCAATTTTAGTGCTAGAAATTCCATGGTGATTGGTATCTCTACATTGAGACCATATAAATGTTGTAAAAGTGACATACCTATCACCCTCTTGGGTGTAATTCTATCTACCCATAAATCATCAACCAATGCTTTATGCCATGTTCATTGGTTGTCATCCACTAGCTTCCTGATGATGGTCATTAGGTTCTTATTGCTCGATTCTGCTTGGCTATTCCCTTATTGAAAATAATCAGAGGAGTGGGAGAGGGTAATTCCATAATAAAAATAGAGTTGAGTAATCTCATGGGAAGAGAAATAGGCTGCATTGTCTGTCACAATCTTGGTTGGGACCCCAAACTTGGAAATGATGTTTTCCTTGAGGAAATTACATACTACTTATGAAGTAGCATGCTTGGCTGGAATAGATTCTACCTATTTGGTGAAGTAATATGTGGCTATGAGGACATAATCATGTCCAGCGCTTGAAGATAGGTTTACAACACTAATGAAATTGATTCTCTATTACTGAAATGGCTCTTTTATTACCACTAGCTTAAGAGGTAAATTAGCTAACTTGGGTCTTCCAACAAACTATTGGCACAGTTCACATCTTCGTACTCATTTGTATGCATCTTGAAATAGAGTAGGCCAATAATACCTAGCTCATAGAATTTTATGGGTAGTTACAGGCACAAAAAAATGTCCTCCACAGCCTAGATTATGGAAGGACTCCAAAAGTTAGTTCTGCTGCTCTTTATCCACGCAACAAAGGAACATTCCATCGAGGTTCCTCTTATACAGGCCGTTGTCCCATAGGACAAAATTAGTAACTTTCAACTTGATAGTCCTCTTTTCTTTACGAGACAAGTGAGTAGGACACTCACCATAAGTAAGGAAATGAGCAATACTTAAATACCACTCATTCGTGGTGGAGACAAAGAGGACTGTTGGCGTGTCTTCAATTTTTGCTTCTTTAGGTCTGTTATCAGTAATTAATTGGCAGAGACCCCTTCCCTACACAAGCTTTATTGGTTTGATAACAAGATCAAACTCCTAGATTTTAGCAACCTAATTTCCCCTTTTAGTTTCAAACTCCTGTTGAGTTAATATGGATTTGACTGTGGTATCAGGAACTAGGGTAATAACGTGTGAATTTAGAATGTAAAAATAGAATTACTTTACTACCTTTACCATTCCATAAGCATGCTTCTCTATATTTGAATATTTTAGTTCATGAGCTTTGAGAGGATAGCTCATGAAAGATATGGGAGATTCCACACCTTCTTTGTTTTGTTGAACCAAAATTGCTAAAAGTGTGTGCTTGAAAGCATAACTGTACATTATGAAATCTTTGGTATAATTTGGACACACCAGAATTGGGGCATGGGTGATAGCTGTCTTGATGTCTCGAAATGCCAATTTACCTTCTCATGTCTAGCTGAAAGTGGCATTTCCCTTCATCATGTTCACAATGTGGCGAGTCTTCTCGGTGAACTCAGGAATGAACCTCCATAAAAAATTCACCTTTCTAAAGAAAGAGTGAACTGTAGTCTTACTTGTGGGCAGAGTAAGCTCTTGGATGGATTTGACTCTTTCTGAGTCAATTTTTATGCCTTCTCAGGATATAATGTGTCTGAGAATTTTCCCTTCTATTACCCTAAAAATAGACTTCTTGGGATTTAGAGAAATGCCATTCTGGCGACATTGTTTCAGCACTTGTTGCAAATGGTGCACATGATCATGATGATGCTTGGAAAAGACTATTAAATCATCAAGGTACACCAAAATGAACTTACCCATTTCATATTTAAAAGCAAGGTCCATTGCTGTTTGAAAAGTGGCACCAATATTTATCAAGACAAATGGCATTCTCTGATACGCAAAGGTGCCCCAAAGTGTGGTGAAGGTAGTCTTATGTTGGTCTGCTTCACCAAATTCCACTTGATTGTACCCTGAGAAATCATCTAGCATTGATAACATCTCTAAACCAGTCACTGTCTGAAGCACTTGATCCATAATGGGCAGAGGGTAATTATCCTTTAAGGAGGATTGATTCAAATTTCTAAAGTACATGCACAGGTAAATTTTTCCATTCTTTTTTCTCACAGGAACTATGTTTATAATCCATGTAGAATGATGGATTGGGAAAATTATTCTAGCTTTTAGCATTTTATGTATTTCAGATAGAATAGTACCTGATATCTTTAGATTATACTACCAAGATTTCTACTTGTAAGGCACCAAATCAATCTTGAGAGGAATTTCATGGTGAATTTCTTCAGGCTTGAGTGACTTCAGATCATCATAAGAGTATGAAAAAACATCCATGTAATGACGAAGCAGGTCAGTAAATTTGAGTTTCTCCTCCGAAGTGCAATAGTTCCCAATGTTCACCATCTTGGGATTCTCCTTGGTACCCAATTTTATTTAATCAAAATCCTGGGAGGAGCTTGAATCCATTTGTCGCTATTCGATGAACCTGTCATGCTTGTCAAACAGCTTCTCAAGGGAAACCAATCCTTTGGGAATTTTATTCCCTTTTAGCTATAGGAATTCTTCACCTACATCTGAACTTGTTTTAGGGGCTGATTTAAGTTTATGAGGCTCACTACCTTCGATGTGAAGCTATTCAAAGATATCTTTTTATTCCATAAAGGTGATGATTTGGTTGTCACCATTGAACACTTGCCAATGATTGGCATTGTTAGGCATACTTGGTTGAAAGACTAGTTTGATAGTGTGCCTATCTCCCTTAAAATCTGGGTGAGGAACCAAAAGAGTTTCAAAAATAGCTAATGCATCAACTCGGTTATTGAATTCCCTGGGTACTGTAGAGATACTGAAAGCATCAAAGCTTTCAATTTGATCCTAAACTAGATTACAATAGTGGCACAATCTCTCATTTTTGGTTTGGTACAGGTTCTTGACCTGGCAAATTACCATCTTAGCATTCCTTTGGCATGAAGGAGTTTGATGCCCCTGTCTTGAGAGGCCTTTAATCTGAGCAACAATGATTCATATTTAGCAGTATTGTTGGTGTTACTAAACTATAATTTATAAGAATAGGGGAAAATATCTCCTTGAAGAGATATCAACACAATCTCAGAAATTGAGCTAATAGAAGAATAGCTGCCATCAAATTTGAGAAACCACACATTACCAAAAACTGACCTTTCCTTAGATTTTTCTTCATTTGTAGGGGAGGATTCCTCTGGGCTTACACTATGCTTTATTAAGTCTTCTATTGTTTTGTTTAAACCAATTTTTAGATTGTCATCTTTAGAAGTTTCATCAGTTAGGACAAGAACATCCTCTGTAGTCAAGAAGTAATTACCCACGCCTGAAGACTCAAACAAAATTTGAGCTTCAGGTGCTGATGTTTGAGTGATAACATATTTTGCCTCCTTCTGAAGGAGCAATATTTGCATGATAACTTTGACTAGGATCCTCACTTCAGATAGGTCCATACTTAACTTGCCACCAACATCCTTGCAAAAATTTTGCCCAAAAAGAATGCAGTATGAGGTTGGGACGTTAGCCACCAAGACTGTCATCTTAATTCTCTTATTCGAGAATGCCATAAATGCAAATTGGGCATCCTTTATTTGTCTCATTAATGGTAATTTTTTATTCTCCATGGAGGGACATCTCTCAAAGGTCTTGGTCATTATGAGTCCAAGAGATTCTACCACTTTGGCAGGCATGACATTGTCAGACGCACTTGAGTCTATGATGCAATTGTTCAACTAATGTCTATTTATCAGTAGGGAGACATAAAACGGCTCTATCCTCCTAAGAGCAATAGGAGGAGTAATGAAAAGTTTCTTCTGAGTGGATGTGGGAATCACCTTTGGAATAGTTGGTCCTGTAGGGATGGTTTTATTCTTTACACACTAAACCAACTTATCTAACTGCTCAGTGTTGGATTGCAAGAATTTATATTCAGACATTTAAATTTTGGTTTTTTTGACATGGTCGATTATATCAAATGTCTAAAATGAATTAGGAATAGGGGAAGGTAGTTCATCCTTTTGGTTTTTAAGAGGGAGGGTACTGATTTGCAAAATTGAAGTTGAAGGTGAAGGCGTACTTGAGGTACTTACTTTTTTAGCGATCACCGGATCCTTTGATTGAAAAGGCAGAGTGGTTCCCCACTTAAAAATTGAAATTACTAGTTGAGGTCGCTCCTCTATTTTTTTCTTATCAGCTTGCTAGGCTGACTAGTTCTAGGATCAGGTGAATATAATGTATGATCCATCAAACACTTCACTTTTACTTATGGGTTCATCTTGGTAATTCAAGAAATCAATGTTGGAGTCACTAGCTAATTCTTCTTCTCCCTCTATGAAGAGATTAGTGTCATCTTTTAGGTTCAACTTAGGCTGAAAAGAGAAATTAGATTCTATTTCAAGATATCCAACTGCTGAGTTGGCTGGTGCTACTTCAATGGCAAGTTTCCCCTATGGGGGAGGAAGATGATTTGGCTTCCCTTGATTCCTAGCAGCATTGCCTTGATATGACTAATTGGGGAATGTCCTCTTTGGTATATCTCAGTATGAATGAGCAAAATACATCCCTTGCACCATTTGCTTTTTGAGAGCTAACAACTCATTTCCTAGCTTTTGCACCATTGGATCAGTGGTTCCTGTGGATGAATATTCAGAAGATAAAGAAGATTTGCCTCTATTAAGATCTCTTCTTATCTTTCTTGCTAAGATAAGATCATCTTCCACCTCAGTGGCCAAATCCTGAGCTGCAACAAGGTCTATGTGGCTAGTCCATCTCAATAGGAAACTCACTTCAGGAAGCTATGAGTTGATGAAGAAGCATTTGAGATTCTCAGCTGTTGGCTGACCAATGGTTAAAATCTTATTCCTCAACTTGTCAAACTTGGCTATGAAATATCTCATTGGTTCATGAGGCTCCTTCATTTGTGTGAGCTGAGCTAGTAGGGCATGTGCATCTTCTACAAGCTTGAACCTAGCTCCAAATTTGTCTTTAAGAGTGTTCCAGTCAATCACTGACCGAACCTATAGATGGTAGAACTAGTCTATAGCAGCACCTTGTAATGTCTCTATGAATAACCTGACTGCTACATCTTCATACTCCACACTTATCATGCCATAGGCTATGTTGAAGGCT
Source organism: Torreya grandis (assembly GCA_037957365.1). Classification (NCBI taxonomy): domain Eukaryota; kingdom Viridiplantae; phylum Streptophyta; class Pinopsida; order Cupressales; family Taxaceae; genus Torreya; species Torreya grandis. The sequence continues at coordinate 1,946,188 of JARHVA010003344.1, read as the reverse complement.
GTAATATGTTCATGAGGATGAACTCTCCTATCATCAAATAATATAGGGAAATTCTTCCTTGAACTGTGAGGTGGCTCATGTAGAGGTGGAGTTATATTGAGTGGGCCAAAAGAGTTACCCCAAGGGCCTTGAACTGCCATGATTTGACTACTAAAGGGAGGGATAACAAACATCTAAGGGATATGTCTTGACAAAGCTCTACTAATAGTAGAAATGGATGCTTTGCTTGGTAATGGAGACCTAAATTTTGTAGGAGGAAAACTCCTGGTTTGTTGAAAGTGAGATGAAGAAGAAAATAGGTCAAAATCACTTTGCTATACCAACTCGAATACAAGGTCAACAATACCTTTAGATCTATGGCTTCTTGTATACCATGGATCTGCTAGAGTGTAAAAATGAAATGGATAAGGATAGGGACTACTTCAATTTGAATCTTGGGGCTTCAAACTACGTGTTCTTCCCCAGCGAAGTCACCATAAACTGTTGGCATGGAGTTGGAGGAAAGTGGAAAAAGAAGTGAAATATTTGATCCCCAGTAGCTCTGGTTTTTTAGACCAGATTATATAATAGAAATGGATAAGGCTATAATTATAATGGATAAGACATAGGTGATGCTTCAATCTAAAGCTTGAGGCTTCAAATTATGCAAAATTTTTGTGTCCTTAATGGAGTCACCAAAAACTGTTGGCATGAAGCTGGCAGTGTTCTTTCCTACTTCACGTCATTCCCCAATGATATCAAATGCTTCAATTTGAATAGACTAGAAAAGGACTGGAAATACTCATCATTACCTAGTGGAGTCACCAAAAACTATTGAGTGATTATTTTGTCACCAACTAACTGATGGGAAAAATAGGTCATTTCAACCACAACATAAGGAGATTGATCAGCCAAATGTGCAGGTTTACCACATCAAAAGTGGACAAATCTCTCCTCTCATCAAGGGGAGGTTACCTATAAATATGAGGTGTTATATACTATATATATAAGCTAAAAATAACATTTAGGGGTAGGACAACACCATCCATCTCTCATTTTTTGGAGATGATGTTCAAAAATGAGAAATCTTGGGTGTGTGCTAGAGGTACTTCTCTTTTTTCAGAAGTAATACTCAGTCAACAGCCAAATTTTGTCCTAGGTAGTAAAAGTAACAGGGCACAGTAACACAACAAGATGAAGTATAACACAAAATCTTCACCTTAACTACTAAAGAGTGAAATACGAAGGACAATGGGGCACAAAGTCATCCCAAGGTCCTTTACACATAAACAAACTAAAAATACACACACTAAAGACAATTATGGTAGCTCAAAGTGTTCTCATAGTTGGCTTCAGGACACCTTCTAGGTTACTTCCACTAGTTCTACTTATTTAATTAAATGGACAAGAATGCATTCGGGAAATAGACATAAGAACAATTTTCTCAATAACATAAGCTATTTTAGCACAAAGTCTAAAAAGTCACTTGCTTTCTCATTCAAATAACGAAATATGATTAACAATTTGAGCTCAAAGTCTCAATAATGCCTTTCAATTTGGGTAGAGTTTTGATTATGATAACAAATAGATCTCCTTTGCATAAAATAAGAGATTACAATATATAGCAGCCAAGAAAGACTTGGCACTTTGTTTCATGGAATGGCCCATGCTGCATTCAATGCCTTGAACGCATTTCCAATGTTGTCAAGGGGCCATACTAAAATAGAGCATCGGCCTTAACTGTGGTATGTCAATTCATCTCAAATGTCTCCTCTAAAGTATAGGCCGCTTGGTCCTCTTCTTGATATTTGTGTAGCTGTCCACTTCTCCTTTACTCGATGGAGAAAAATAGGCCATGTCCTTGAGTGCTCGCGCTCTCTGATGTCCACCTGGTGGAATATTTCACCAACTAAAAATAACTCTTACATAGATATTTTTTGGTCTTTCCCTCTTGTTGTCTCTTCTCTTAACGTATTTTATCTCTTCCTCATGATCTAAGCTCTCAGGCTATCTCTTTAGCTGGTCGCTAAGTTTGTTTTTAGGTTCTGCATCATATTTGAAAATAAATGGGCATTTCATTACCTTGAATTTGACATCCATGGGGACGTCACTGGTTGCTGGTCACTTGAACCACATTGAACCTTGAACCTTTGAACCATGAGAGTGCATTGGTTCAATGGTTCAGGCAACCCTATCGGCTCCTTAGTTCAATCACTTCCTTGGTTCAATTGCTTCCTTGGTTCAATCACTTTCTTTCCTCTTTGGTTGAACCATCTCTTTGAACTTATCTCTAGAATCTTCCACTTCCTTCCTTCACTCAGAGCTTCCTTAAACCTTTGATTTAAGGTTCAATCGTTTCAAACTTTCTTTCTTAGCTCTTTGAATCCTTTGGTCCTTTGAAGTCTCTCAAACTTTATTGAACTCATTAAACCGTTGAACTTTGAACTCTTTTGGTTCAAGGTTCAACGGTTCAATCTTTCTTCTTCAAAGTCTTCTTTCATTTAAGTCTTTTGATCTTATTGAACTCGTTGAACCTTTGAACTCGTTGAACCATTTTGGTTTAAGGTTCAACAGTTCAATAGTTCAACCTTCACTCTTTGAAGCCTTCTTTTCTTTAAGTCCTTTGAAGTCATTGAACTTTTCAAAGTGGTTGAACTTTGAACTTGCTGAAGTGGTTAAATATTTAAGTCTACTGATGTCATTGAACCTTTGAACCTGTTGAACCTTTGAACTTTGAAGGCAGGATTCATTGGTTCAATGGTTCAATCTTTTGTTTGAAGCCTGCAGATGGACCTTTTGATTGAACCTCGACATTGAAACAACCTTGAAATTGCCTAAGTTTTTGGAACTTGTTCCTTTGTGAGATCTCTCTTATTGTAGTTTTTGAACCTATTGAACCTGTGAGTCCCTTAGCTGAAAAAGCTTGAATAATTGAAGAATTGGAGCACTCAGAACATTTTTTGAGAAGGGAAGAGAGAATTTTGCCCTGAAGAACCAAAATAGTTGATATGTTGTCCCCAAAAAGGAGTGAAAATTTTTGGGAACAACATAACATAGGGTTCAAGATTTGAAATCATTAGTAAGTGTTTTTTTACCTCATAATGATCACTTATAGTCTGACTGTAGAGTGACTACACGCTAGAACATAACAATTTAGAGATTGTATTTGCATAAATATGATGTGAAAAAGTATAAGTGTCTATGAGATGTTATTTAATTATTAAAGGATCACCTAAACATGAAAAACATGATCTTTCAACTTCCTACAAGAGCCTCATTTACTTAGGAGTACACACACATAGTTTGATACTGTAGCCAACTAGGCCTGATCAAGTGGAATGTATACTTTGAGGAGATTGATAGAAGTTAGGATGGTGGATATGAATATGATAAATATCATATAGGTAGTGAAATACAACTCATTATATTCTCGACTAAGGAAATATGGAAATAACTAATCTTCAAAGTACACCTATAATCATATACATAAACCTTGCATAGTCACTAGCTTTAGAGAGTCTGTCTTGGATTTTATGATGTTTGGGGGTGCTAGGAGTATTATCTAGACTTATTATTTTTTGTAGAGAGTCATCATGACCCAATATATCTTATCATATATTAAAATTATTTGGGATAATAGGGGAGATACCCTCTATTCTATCTCAGATAGAGGGCACTCCGAAAAACAAAAAGACTATAGGTTTAGTATGAGAATGATAAGGGGATGAGTTATATATTTTTGAAACATTAAAAAAAATTATGGAGAGTGATTTATATCATGAACCAACATGTATAATAACTTAAAGGTGATAGAAATCAAACAAGATGGCCTAAACATATAAAGACACATTCAGACCCACTAGGCCTAGACTAGGCCTAAAGCACTAATAGAGTATCATTACCACTTCTAGGGATAGATAAAAATTTAAATGAAATTTAAAAACTTAAGGATAGGATGTGAGGTTGATCACAACCTTTGGTTTGTAGATAAAATCATGAGAAAGTCATTTTTTGGCTCTATAACAACTCAGGGTACATAGAATGCAAAGAAGAGCTCAAGAGGCCATCTTTACATGATCATATTGGTACATACACTTAGCATGGAATCCAAAGGAGTTAAGAGGTGTTGAATAAGGTCCATAGCATGTGTCTAGTGGAATTTTTTTGAGGTTTTAACATCAGGATTGTATGAACAATCCTTAAGAGCCAAAATGCCCTAAAACCCTCTAAAACTCTTGTCTGAGACCCGATGGGAAAAAAGTGGATATTAATGAATTAAAATGAGATATCTTGGTATATAAAATGCTTTGGAATTGTATATAATTCCCTCAGGTTCCTTCTCCTTAGATTGGTTGGTACCCTATTGGTACAAAAGGGTATAAAATAGGTTTTCTTGATAGATTTTTGTGTTTTACAGGTTTAGGGGAGAGTTAAAGGATGAGAATATATTAAGAGGGTAAATTGGGGCCTATTATGACTCCCTATATCCATTTATTTCCTTATACAAGCACAAAATTACCTCTACAAGCACCTTCACTTTAGGTAGTCTATGGAAGACAATGAGAATAAAGGGTGATCACTATATGATAAAGTGAAAAGTCCAATTAGGAGGCCTTTCAAGGTATTTGTGATGGATTTAAGGAAAAAAATACTCTTTAAAAGTTTCATAAAACCCCTCACATGGATTTAATTAAGAAACTAAAGGTCATCTTTGTGTCAAATGTGAAGACAGGCCTGTAGAACTAGTGATGGTGACTATAAATGATGAGAACATTTGTATAAAAGAATACCAATAGTTAGGGACAAATATAATGCATGTTGAAGATTTTTTTTAACCCCCCTATATATTTCATATGTGGTAGTTATTCCTATTTTTTTTAGAGCACTCAAGAGAGGCCTAATGATGAAGGCAGTTTCCATCCTGCACCAGTTTTGAGGAGTTTTCATGCCTTGAAGTGAAATTTATCCAAAGAGACCTTTCATGTTGTATTTAACACTATAATAATATACAACATAACTCATTCTCATGTTTTTACAAGTGGAATTATGACCCTTGAGCTCCACTTCTCTCTCTCCTTTCTCACATTCTATAAATACTAGCCATTTCGGATCTTGTTTGCTAATTCCACACTTGGTATGACAAAGCCCTACTAGTTTGATGTTGTAATTTACCTTTTAATAATACATGAAATTTGATTTTGAGGTCTCAAACATATTTTCTATTGATGTCTTAAAATTGCGCTAGATCTTAATCAACAACAATGGGAAGCTTCAAGTTGTGGGATAATGCGGCTTGAAAACAACCTCTAGATTTTAAAGAAGCTGGTCTCTTCTTTTGTATTGGGTGTTGGGGAAAAGGGATAGGAGACTAAACAAAAATGCAAAATGTAGGAATTGAAACCTAACTATGGTGATGCACCTGAGAGTAATCCTAATCCTAACATGAGCACAGTGAAACTATTATGTGATTCTATTACATTTAAGAGCAGACAAGTGCATGATCAATGTAAAAGATTGGAATAACAGAAATAGAGGCTCACAACAGGGGAGTTTTTTGCTGAGATACAAGAATTGTCAACAAAGGCATAGTGTTTAATCTTCTTAATAGAATCTTCCAATCACACTAGAGGTGCAGAAGTCACGCACAATTATGTAGAACTTCAGACTCCAAAAAATGGGACAGAAGCAAATAACATTTCCAATCACAACACTAGAAAATCTACAGCATATACTACTTTGCAAATGACACAGATAACATCAACAAGGGCATAGTGTTCAATTTTATTATTGAATCTTCCAGTCATACAAAAGATGTCGAATCATACACAGTCATATAAACCTTTCAACTCAGGGAAATGTAACAAAAGCAAATGATATTATTGGTCAAAAACTATGAAAGTCTAAAACTATGAGAATTCCCCCCCCTCTTTTTTTTTAGATTTTACAATCCTCCTTATATAGATTCAGATGTCTCCCTACATCATCACCTTATTTCTTGCTCAATTTCAAATTTTGACATAACTCACAGGGGGCAAACAAACGGCATATTAATGTCTTGGGAAGGCCATGTTAGAGAAAGGGTAGCTGCCCATTACTGTGGCATGGTGATTCCTGACTGGTACCTTATTTCACACCTAAAATTCAAATTCTATCACCTACTGAGTCGCACATCTGTCTATTCCATCTTAAACTCTAAGGGGACAAACAGTCAACTCATTCAATGCTTTGGGGGCTTCATAAAACTACCCAATCATTGTTCCATCTACTTGAATTAAATCCAGCCAATTTTCCCTCCACTTTGCTTTAACAGATAGATGGACACTCTGTTCTACTAGATACGAGAGAGGACACTTAGCTGATTCATAAAATTTTCCCTTTATGGTCTAGGGGCACTGAAGGATGACACTTGGCACCTTCCACCTGATTCATCGAAGACACGTGGCTCTCTCCACTTTCCTTGTAGTAACACTAGGGGCATATATTGGGTTCTATCGGATGGCGACATTTGGCAGCTCTCATAGAATTTTGAAGTAACACCTGGGATCCACCACCATTTTATATTTGTCAATAGGGTTTGACAATGATTCTCTTAGGCATTGACATGTAGGGGCTTCCACTGCTTTGAGGAAGATAAGTGGCCTCTTCCGCTACTGCCACTTGGCACTTTCTGCCTTCTCTACTACTTGGTATGTGGCATAGTCTGCGGTTCTCTGGAAAGTTACAAAAGGGCTTAAGAGAATGCTAGTTGTCTAGCTCACTTTATTTTAGAAGGCGACACATGGTGGCTTTCACTTGAATGTGATAAATAGGCAGACTGAATGAAAGAAACAAAAGGGAAGGGGAAAAAGGTCTCATAGTTAGAGAATGACACTTGGTAGCTTCCACTACATTCTGACACTTAGTCAAAACAAACCAGCCCTCTGCATCAGGACTTCACGGCTTTGTCTAAAGAATCAAAATTGCAATGCTCGGATCAAAGAATAAATTAAATACAATGTAGAGTAAAATTACTCTATAGTTATTGGTGACCACTAGGGCTTTTGAGCCTACTCAAAAAGAACTCGACTCCCAGTATGTGGCCACGTGCTCAAAGAACACTTATTCAAAAGAATAGAGAAAGAAGGAAAGAATGGGAAAATAGAGCAACAAAATTGAAAGCAAACTACTATATATAACTAACTAGGTATATTTGCCTCCCTCCTGGATCAAAAGGAACATTTTTGAAGTCCCCTTCCTGGCAAGAAGACTTATGGTGGCAGACAAGTGGCTGAAAGAAAAAGAGATTTGGTGACCTACTCCTCTTGCCTGTCACCTTGCTTGGCTTGTATTCGAGTGGATCAAAATGAAACATGCTCCCGACATATGTATACTTTGCTTGTCCTTGAAATCTTGTCAAATGTTGGTCCCTCAGACTGGTGCTCTTCACCAGGAAATTAGTGGCTGCTAGTTTATCACCGTTAGCCCTTTGTTCTATACATTCCCTCTACATATGTAATTGAGGCCCAGTGCTATGTTGTTCATTTGTAACCAATTCATATCCATCTTGCAAATTGAGAAGAAAATATAAAATTATCTCCTCTTCATCAACATTCTAACTTGTATAACTTCTTGGGGATGCAGGGGCTTCCATATTTGCTACAGGTATAGCTACGACTCCTCGTAGCTTTTTAGTTCATTTGGTCTTGAAAGAGACTTCAAGACTGGTCCCACCGGTTGTGCCAAAAATTGTTGATGTCTTAAAATTGTGCTAGATATTAATCAACAACAATGGGAAGTTTCAAGCTGTGGGACAATGCGGCTTGAAAACAACCTCCAGATTTTAAAGAAGCTAGTCTCTTCTTTTGTATTAGGTGTTGGGGAAAAGGGATAGGAGACTAAACAAAAACACAAGATGCGGGAATTGAAACCTAACTATGGCGATGCGCCTGAGAGTAATCCTAATCCTAACCTAAACACAATGAAACTATTATGTGATTCTATTACATTTAAGAGCAGAAAAGTGCATGATCAATGTAAAAGATTGGAATAACAAAAATAGAGGCTCACAACAAGGGAGTTTTTTGCTGAGATACAAGAATTGTCAACAAAGGCACAGTGTTCAATCTTCTTAATAGAATCTTCCAATCACATTAGAGGTGTAGAAGTCATGCATAGTTATGTAGAACTTCAGACTCCCAAAAATGGGATAGAAGCAAATAACATTTCCAATCACAACACTAGAAAATCTACAGCATAGACTACTTTGCAAATGACACAGATAACATCAACAAGGGCATAGTGTTCAATTTTCTTATTGAATCTTCCAGTCATACAAAAGATGCAAAATCACACATAGTCATATAAAATTTTCAACTCAGGGAAATGTAACAAAAGCAAATGATATTATTGGTCAAAAACTCTGAAAGTCTAAAACTATGAGAATTTCCCCCCCTCATTTTTTTTAGATTTTACAATCCTCCTTATATAGATTCAAATGTCTCCCTACATCATCACCTTCTTTCCCACTCAATTTAAAATTTTGACATAAATCACAGGGGCAAGCAGATGGCCCATTAATGTCTTGGGAAGGTTGTGTTGGAGAAAGGGTAGCTGCCCATTACTGCGGCATGGTGATTCCTAACTGGTACCTTCTTCCATGCCTAAAATTCAAATTCTATCACCTATGGAGCCGTACACCTATCTATTCCATCTTAAACTCTGAGGGGACAAACAGTCAACTCATTCAATGCTTTGGGGGCTCCATAAAACTACCCAATCACTGTTCCATCTACTTGAATTAACTCCAACCAATTTTCCCTCCATTTTGCTTTAACGGATAGACGGACACTCTATTCTACTAGATACGAGAGAGGACACTTAGCCGATTCATAAAATTTTCCCTTTATGGTTTAGGGGCACTGGAGGATGACACTTGGCACCTTACACCTAATTCATCGAAGACACGCGGCTCTCTCCACTTTCCTTGTAGTAACACTAGGGGCATATATTGGGTTCTGCCAGATGGTGACATTTGGCAGCACCCGTAGACTTTTGAATTTACACCCAAGACCCACCACCATTTTATATTTGTCAATAGGGTTTGACAATGATTCTCTCAGGCATTTACATGTGGGGGCTTCTACTGCTTTGAGGAAGATAAGTGGCCTCTTCCGCTACTACCACTTGGCACTTTTTGCCTTCTCTGCAGCTTGGTATGTGGCACAGTCTGCGATTCTCTGGAAAGTTACAAAAGGGCTTCGGAGAATGCCAGCTATCTAGCTCACTTTATTTTAGAAGGCAACACATGGTGGCTTTTGCTTGAATGTGATAAATAGGCAGACTAAATGAAAGAAACAAAAGGGAAGGGGGAAAAGGTCCCATGGTCAGAGAACAACACTTGGCAGCTTCCGTTGCATTCTGACACTTAGTAAAAACAAACCGGCCCTCTGCATCAAGACTTCATGGCTTTGCCCGAAGAATCAAAATTTCAGTGCTCAGATCAAAGAATAAATTAAATATAATGAAAAGTAAAATTACTCTACATTTTCTAAGTTTTTAAAGTGATGTCTGGTGAGGTCTAGTGATAATCTTCTATCCTTGCTTCTCTTTATCCTTTCATGTTTGGTGCAACAGGTTCTCATTCTAACATGTCATATGGAGTGTATCTAGTGTGTTTTGAATCCCTTCAAGTGTAAAATTTTCCTTAGTGTTTGAAATTGACCTATGGTATACTTACGTTGGGGAGTCTCATGCATATCACCTCCATATTGAAATAGTAATGATAGAGTATTTTAGGACTTTGAAGCTAGTGTTGTAGGTCTTTTCTCTTAGTGCAAGAGTATGATAGCATAGTGGAGATCCTTATAGTGTATCACCCCATTATAATAGTTTAATTTCATTCATATTTATACACATTTTCACACAAGCAATCAGTTAGTTTAGGTGGTAAGCACTTAAAGGTTAATCTAGGGAGCTAGCCCTTAAACCTAGAGGTCTACCTCTACTATAGGCAACCCACATGCCTAAAGGTATTTCAATGTTGCCAAAATATTAGAGTAGGATTGAAAAACCTCCTATAGGGTCCAATATTTGGTGACAATAGTTATCGTGGTCAAGGATCAAGAAAATATGCACAAGGCATCCCACATCCTATCTCCACATCTGATCATAATGATCATCAAGGCTTGGGATATATTGGCAATACTATAGCAAATAATTAAAATATGAATATTCATTTTGTTAATTCAAAATAAAAATAACCTACATATGAAATCAAATCTAAAGAAAATTCACAAACAAACAAGAAAAAAATTAGATAAATAATGGGTACAAAAGCAATAATTACAAAAGGCAATGTTATAAAAAGAGCAACAGGTAAATTAAATTTTGAAACAACATTTCTAACACATGAGGTAAAAAATCAAGAGACACTTGAAAAATATAAAGTTATAAATGTGGCTACAAAAGGGGAAACTACAAGTTGTTAGGAATTTTATGATCCAAAGTTAGTTTATTTTATATTTTTAGATTAATATTTAGTTAGTATAATTAGTATTTAATTTACTAATATATTTTATTTTAAATAAATTGTTGGTTCACAAGAAAGTTGGTTTTAACCCGTAACCACCCATGAAAAGCCTATAAAACTTTTCATTTGCTTTGTAAATATGATTCAAAACAATATAATATTATTTTTGGTGTGAAAAATAATTTTGTCATAATATAATTTTATTTGAAAATTATTAAAATATTTTAATTTTTCAAATAATTTTACATTAGAAAGTCTGAGAAAATTTGAGAAAATAGTCTGTGTATGGGCTACTCCCTGATAGTACATCTAACCTTCATTTGCTAAGTTTCTGAAATGTTTTTGAGCAATTGAAGATCATTCCAAGCATCTGGGATTTTTTTCAAGTTGGAAAATAAAATTTTACAGCCCACATATGCATTTATACGGCCTTTTCATGCTGGGTATATCTATGATTGAATAAAATAGCTTCCATTTCTCTAGCAATTGATCTACTCAGTATTTGATTTGTTCTTGAGTTCCTGGAGAGCATTTATCAAATCTCAAAGCATTCCAAAAGTTTTTCAATCTGAAAAATGGAGTTGTATAGCCAAAAATTACTATAGTACAGCCTCCATAACATCTTGCATCATCAAAAATCAGATCTACTCAACCAAAATATCTCATTTCAGTCTCAAACACTGCCAAATAATGAAATATTTAATCTTACATGGATTTTATATGGCCTAAGGGTTGCAAAAGGAGTCCAGGAATTTTCTAGATCAGCCATGGCATTGAAAATCTCCTGTATGGCATTGGAAATATGAGCAAAGTTTATTTTTTTCATTTGGCAAAGTTTTTTAATTATAGTTTGTCAAATATTAGGATTTGGTGGGCCCTAAAAAATCCTTGGAAAGATTTAGGATCTATTTAAAAAATAATAAATTAATTTCACAGGAAAAATTATTTTTCTTAAAAGTATATATATATATATATATATATATATATATATTTGCAAAGAAGATATTTGAATTAATTTTGAAAAATAGGAAAACCTGCACCTACTGTGATAATTTATACCATATTCTAAACACATTATCATATTTTTTTCAAAGTTACTTTTTTGAAAACTAGACTCAGATATATTTTTAACGAGTATACGTAAGGAGGGGTCCATCATGTCTTGCTATGTAATTTTAATCCCCATAACCTAGTCAAAATTTTTGAATTAGCATTAAGAGGGGGTTTGCCTAGCCTGACAGAGGAGCAAAATTTAAAACTATCATATCTTCTGCATACAGTGGCCAAATTATTCATATGACCACTCATTTTTCATGAAAAAGGATTTTCAAGAGCATCAGTGTAATCAATTTTTGATTATTGCATGTGTAGATATGTTTTTCACATATTTTTAATAAACTATACATTGTAATAATAATGGGTGCATTTTCCATGGAATCTGACACCCCAAGTTTTTATCAAATAGTAAAAATGTGTTGTATACATCAAAAAAATATTTTAATGATGTGTCCCACCCTTTTTTTTGTCGATGATGATGGTATTACATTTTGACATTTACAGGTCCCAACAGATCTAATAGGATAAATAGAACCAATTAGAGGTTGGAGTATCCATGGAAGTTAGAGGATATTTTCCCTTCTCCAATTCACTATTCACTTGGAGTATGGGATTAGTGCTTGGATAGAAAATTTTTGGCTTGCATACTTTGATTTCATAGATGTAGTGTTTTTATGATCTTTGATGTGGAGCATTTTAGTGATTTGTACTTGGTTTGTTTGTTGCATGGCTTCTCACCTCTCACCTGATAGGGGGAGAAGATATTGTATATTAGTTTTTTGATTAGTCATCAGTGATGTGTGGTACAAGTTAGCATTATGTTTCTAGCATTGTTAGTGCTGAGTACATGCATATGGGAGATGTTGGCGATTGTTGGGCATCAATTTTAGATGTGCCATACAGAGTACAGAGGGAAGTCACTTGTTGGATGGATTCTATGTGAGGATCGATATAGTTGGATAATACGTGATAATGTTATACCATAGTGTGGGGATGATCAAGATGTGATCAGTCTAGGATGCACAATGTACCAGTTGTAGTTGTAGTAGAGTCTACTTGGATGACTCACAATTATTTGCTCCAGTCTTTCTATACCCCTTTAGATTAAGGGGGAGTTTGTTAGGAATTTTGTGATCCAAATTGAGTTTATTTTATATTTTTAGATTAATATTTAGCTAGTATAGTTAGTATTTAATTTACTAATATACTTTGTTTTAAATAAATTGTTGGTTCATGGGAAAGTTGGTTTTAACTCGTAACCTCCCGTGAAAAGCCTATAAAGCTTTTCACGTGATTTGTAAAAATGATTCAGAACAATATAATATTGTTTTTAGTGTGAAAAATAATTTTGTCATAATGTAATTTCTTTATTAATTACATTGAAATCTAGGCCAACACAAGTCCTTCCTAATATTAAAACCCTTTTACTCTCACTAATCATATATAAGGTAAACAATCTTTATATGAATAACTCAACACATTGTGTTTTGATCTGCTCGATAACTTACCACATAATATATTCATACCTATAGGACCTAGTACATATCAGTTTATTCCATCACCAATAAATGTGAAACCAAATACAAATAAATTCAAACCAAAGATACCAACTAAAAATTTACCTAAAGAACATGATACACTTTGATATTCTACTATGCATACATATAACACATTTTATTTTGGAAATGTTATTCATTTACCACTCCTCACAAATTATTATCCACATATTGATATCATTAGATATCTTGTAAATTTTTCAAACACTCTTAACAATCCTAAAAAAATAAATATTCAAGAGAATAAAAAACATTCAAATAAATATAAAAATACAAAAAAAAATAGCATTCTCAAGTTTATTAGTTCCTTAGAATCTATGTTGTTTGATTAATGTCAGTATATAACACATCATTTAATTTGTATATATACATATATTTCAAGAATATTTGAGTGTGATATAGGCATACACAAACACATGATTATGCACTTATATATGTTGGACCTTTCCTCTACTTGTGTCATATAGTATGATGAGTGAATTTGATTCTTTGATTTTGATTGATATAGGTTACATATACCTTATAATAAATTTTAAATTATAATGTTTGAGCTTACATACTAACACTTACAAATGTCTATATCCATTCTTACATTTTTCATAGTGTACTCTATATGCTATGTTTCATAACATTTTTGCAAACACATATATGCAAGGACTAGTATGATATATTTATGCTTCATTTATTTTTCATTTTCTTGAGTGTATTCCATTGATTTATGTATATAAGAGAAAGTGAATCTGATATATAAATCAATCCTAGATCAAAGAAGATAAATCAAACTATCCCTTATGCTTGTTGGTACATCTAGACAATTAGGGTCATGACCAATATAGATCCACTAGACCTAACTAAGGTGTATCTTACCACATGATATCACCAGAGAGGGTTTTAAATCCTCTGGTCAAATAATACCATAAAATAACCCTAGTTAGATCCTACAGTTTTTTTAATAAAGTAAAGTAAAATCTAATCTAGTGCTCACTAAAGCTTATGGCACAAATAGGGGATAATAAACATAAAAAATAAACATGTAAATAATAACTCTAATCAAGTCAATGTATAGGTAATCCTAAACACATAGAGATAAATACATTCATAAGCCATTACTTATGAAATTATATGTACCAAAATAGAGAAACGATAGTTAGGAATACTTATCTTGAAGATGAACCCATCAAGGCTCAATCATCTACCTTGAACAATAATGATTTGCAAGAGGTTATTGTGGTTCATAAATATTAAAGAGATAGGTAAAATATAGGCTATAATACTTATCCTATGCATCCAAGGCATTTTCACAAGACAAGATTCTTCTCTAAGTGTAAACTCTAAGTAATGACTCCTCAAGTAGAATAGTGTAAGTGTAGATTACAAAGAAGCATAAATGAATGATTCTCTTTATATCTATTAAAAATGGGGTAAAATATGTGTATATATAATATAATCCTAAACCCTTACAAAATTTTAGCCAATATAGTCAGTCCAGTTGACTTAGTTGTTTAAAAAATAGATAAGTCCTAGACTAAGTTGATTGGGCTAACTTAGTCCTATATAGTGCTCAATTCCTAGAATAGGGTCAAACCATTTGATTATGTTCAAAGGATGGTAAAAAGAGGTTTTATATTAGGTAGAGGATATTATAGGTAGTGAATTTATTGGAAGAGAGTTAAGGGAGATTTTAAAGCTTTGGTAACTATATAAGAGGGACTTATGTTGGTTTTAAGTGGTTGTATATGAAACAATAATTTTGTGAAGCACCAATGGTTTACCCAGCCATTTATTGATGCACCCTTTAAGGTGTGAATTTAGAGAGATTAAGATTTTATGGATTCCTATAAGAAATAAAACATCAATAATTAATAAAGTTCAAAAATATTATGTGTATACATAAATCTCACTCGAAGCTCATCATATGTCACGAAGATGTAACATGGGATGGTGATTCAAGAAAAAAACACAATGCTAAACTAAGTAAATTAAATTATTTTAAAGCATAAAATAAATTGAAATTGAATGAATGAAATAAATAAGTAATATATGCATTCTTTGACTTACCTTTATCAATGAATGGTTGTCTACTATGTTTGTAGTTTTGATCATGGAGGGTATAAAGACTACTTTGGATAAACCCTAAGGATAAAAAACTAAATTGAAAATACAAATAAATGCAAGAAAATCAAGATAATGAAATGTGTAAGCATGGCATACTTGAAAATTTGGTAAGCTAGCGTAATAAATTCTAAGTTAGGACCAAATGACCCAGCTAAAATTTAGAGTAAATTGGGTAATCTGAAAAACCAAGGCTACTAAATGATCAAAAAGTAAGAAGGGTAACCAACCAAATAAAACTAAGGATACATGAAAATGAAAATCTAACATCAATGTGAAAGCAATATCAATCCTTACTTAAACAAAGATGGGAAAGAAACATTAAAACAACATTGATGAGTGAGAAGTAACAATACAAACTCAATCATTAATGGAAAAAGGTTCATGAAAAGGAAAACAACATTGGCGAGTGAGAATTAACAATCTAAACTCACTCAAAAATGGAAAAAGTACATAAACATAGAAAGGGACATATTTGTTCAAAAATAGAAATAATAAAAAATGTTTTGAAATTTGGTAAATGAAACCAAGGAAATTATAAAAATGAAAAGAAATGGTGTATGTAATAATAATCCATAGTCACTCAAGCATACCATTTTGTTTTAAAGAAAATAAATTAGTGTCAACATGTTATAAGTGAAGAAGAGGGAATATAGAAGTGGGGAAATAGATTTAGAATCAAGTTTGCCTATCAAGGGGGGAATGAAATGGTTGGTGGGGGAGATGTAGGAAAAATCAAGGTAGATAGACACTTTATCAAAGTCAAGACACTAAAATTAATTTTGTCAAAACAAGAGGAATTTTGACATTAAGGACTATGAAGAACTTATCTTAACCACACAAATCTTGGGTTATCAAATGAAGTATGAACGTTATCCCATGAAGGATTTATGTGTGAATATTAAAATAGACCTACCTTCCCACAACATGTTCCCCATTCCTTAGGACCTTATAGATCCATCAATCCACTACAAATATTGAGTACTTATGTGAGAAATTAGGTGGTATTATATAGATAGTTTTGAATTTTCCTATCCCAATCTACTAACCTACCGCACCCCAATGGACCTTAGATCTATTATGAGGCCAACTATGGATTTTAAGCTTCTTTAGGGATATGATAGATGTTATAAATCGTGTCTTTTGGTGTGATTTTGACTTTTAGATTTGATAATGCCTTTTGATCATTAACTTTTCTTTAAATGATTTAGATTTTAACTTTTTGATGGCTTTTTCCATTCCTCCTCCATACAGATTCAAAGAACCAAACATGGGTGCTAAAAATAACTATCATTTGATAACTTTGAACTTGGTAGCTAAAAAAAAGGACTTTAAATAACATGGTTTTTAAGCCTCTTGTTTATTCATGTGAAATAAAGGTGTTATCTTGACTTTGACCTTATTTTATCCAAAGTGGAATGAAAGGAAGGGAAATTAAGAGGAAAGAACATGATTTTTTTTAAATTTCCTCAAATCATAAAAAATTGATGATGTGAAAGGTATAAAATTATAATTAAGTATGATTATTTATCATAAGAATATATGTAAGTGTAGGGAAACATGCTAACATAATTTATTGTGCAAGTTTTATCTACATAAGAAATAAAAACTGAGGTTGAGAATATGGAATGATAAACTTGTAACAATTTCTTAACATTCTTAAAAAATCATGTGATTTATAAAAATGATATTAAATACTATGTAGATCTAATGAGGGGAGCCTAGTCTTATCCATGGTCTTACACGACAACTCATAAAATAAAAACCCAAGTTGGTGTAAAATGTGAAAAATGGTATTTATGAGGAAATCTAGTCCTATTCATGGTCTTACAATGCAACTCACAAAATAAATAATAAAAATGAAAAAGGTTTATAAAATAACAACTTATGATCAAAGAGAAAAAGCATGAAAAATGGATGTATGAAAGGAAAAGGTGTTCATGAGGAAAACCAGGTCTTATACATGGTATTACAATGTAACTCATAAATTAAATGAAAATAGAAAGCAAAGGATCAAATGGGGGGACTAAGGTTTATGTATAAAATAGACTAATAAAAAGGTGAGATCATTGTAGATGTCCTGCATAAGGATAATTTTAAGAAGGGATCCATAAAATATTACTATAAAATCTTATCAAATCCTAGATTTTAGGTATAATTCCATTGGTGAATCTTTGGCAAAAATGTCACACCAATATAAATTTACTGGTGATTTCTATTAGTTATTTCAAAAAAATTATAAATATATAGCTAATCAAGCATCATATTCAAATCAAGAAATAATGGCAAAAAAACAAAGTTAAACCCCTTTCCCCAAACACATTCATGGGGCAAATATGCTTGAGGTGGAAAAATGATTATGATCAGTGGATACCCTAAGTTTTACATAACAACTATTTGGATTTACCCTATGAAATTGGGGGTAGTATGACCATTTTAAACACTTGTCTGAATTAATCACTCCAAGTAAAGAAGACATGAGAGACAACATGAATAATTTCTATAGACCCATCCCAAACATAAGCCCTAAGCAGGTGTGTATGACTCTGTAAAAAAGTTATTGCCACATCAATACCCATTGGCACAAAAACAAATTCATAATATTTTTTAGGTCTTGTTGATGTCGTTACTAAGAAAACAATCCCAAACAAATTCAAAGATCTTGATAATATCATTACTAAATAAACAATCTCATGGGATAACCAAATTACGTCTAATATTAAGGGTTTTGATATAAGATAAAAAAAAAAGGTTTTTCACACTATGAGCAAAGATCTGATGACAAAAATAACATGGAAATAGTTTGAATCCCTTAAAAGATAGGTATAATTCATTAAAAGTGTGAAAACATTTGTAGATATGTATGATTTGTATTTATTACTTGGATTATACTTCATCGGTGGCTACTTATACTCCACATTGGCCTCATCTTTTAATTATCGATCACTTCATGATTCTTACAACATGTAGGGCTTGTATTTCTTACTTGGATTTTACTTCATTGTTGGCTACTTAGGCTCCTTCTTGGCCTCCTCTTGTAAATGCCACCCACTTTGTGATTATCACAACCACAAATGAATAATAATTTAATATAAATTAAGTTATATGATTTTAGGGTTTAGGGTTTTGTGGTTGTGGGTTTTAAAGCAATTTGAAACACTTATGTAGATATATTTTATAAGAGGTAATTTGTGTTAATTAAATAATCAATGGAAAAAGAGCTTAGAGGGTGAGAAGTCTAAAGTTGAGATCTTATTTAAAGTTTATTCTATTTAATAATTAAATTTGTCATCCTTTTTAAAGATTAAATTTTTCCTTTTTAAGTGCTAAATTTGATGGCCATATTATGTATAAATTAACTATAAACCTTTGTAAGTCTCTCAAAAGTCCAACCAGATAATATAATAAATAGAGTATAGAAACCATTATGACAAAAAATTAGAGTAGAGTATAAACCAAATATGGGACCATAGGGAAAGACAAATATGAAATGCAAGGATGACATAATTGAAAAAAATATTCAAAACATGTTCATAGTTTTAAAATAATAAACTACATAATAAGGATTACTAAAGTGTCTTAACTACATCCATATTTCCCTTTCGAATATTTTTTATTTCAATTAACAAACCATGCCAACCAGAATATAATAATTACCTTAAACATTTAAAAAAAATATATTATGATCATGAGGCTCTGTTGCATTTATTTAGTTTATTCAATGTGCATTGTTTAAAAAAAGTATCTTGCATGTCATTACTGTAAACAAAGGGAAATATAACTAATCTATAAATTAATCTTAGCTCAGAGAAGGTAAATACTGATTACACTTATGATTGTTGATAAATTAGATATTTGGGGTCATGACTAAGATGGATCTACTAGACCTAGCCAAGGGATATCTTACCACAATAACATCACTAAGGAGGGTTCCAAAGCCTCCAGTCAAGCAAAACTATGCAATAACCCTAATTATGTCCTATGTTTTCGTATTCACTAATGTACAAATGAAAAAATCAAAGTAAAGTCTAATATAGTGCTCACCAAAGCTTGTGGCACAAAGCGGGGGTAATAAAAATTAAAAGTAAACATGCATAAAAGACATATACTCACATCAATCTATACAAAATCATAATGCATGAGAGAGAAGTAGAAATGCTAATCTATCTAATGTTATAAAGGAAGAAAAATTTTAGGAATATTTTCATTTGAAGATGAACCTATCAAGCCTCAATCTCTCCCTTAGTCAAGGTGATTTGCAAGAGGTTGTTGTGGTATGTAAGGATGACAAGGATACATCAAATTTAGTATACACAACCTATCTATACATCCAAAAGGTTTCTCACAAGACAAGATCTTTATCTCCAAAGAAAGAATGAAACCCTAAGCTATGCTCCTCAAGTAGAATAGTGTATAAACAAATGTGTAATATATATCTATTATTCTTTTCTTATCTTATAAATTATGAAATAAATGTGTTTATATTGTTGAATCTAACCCTAATCCTTTTTGAAAATTTAGCTGACCTATAACCTAAATGATTTTTGTCAATTAGAGTATACAGTTGATGGGGATGATAATGTATCATAAACCATCAAAAAATATTTAAGGTTAGGGAAGGGCTAATGAAGGAATAAATTGACTAGAGGAGGGTAAAAAATAGGAGGCAAAGCTTAAGGAAAAATTTTAAGAGATGGTTGTGTAGATATAAAATGATAGTAAAGGGACAATAATGTTGTGATGCACCAATGGGCTGCCCACTCCTTTCCTATTGTACCCTCTAAGGTGTGCAATCAAAGAGATTGAGACTCAATGGGTTCTTGTAAGAGAGAAAGCATCTGTAATTGATAAATTTTAAAAATATCATGTGTATATATATGCCCCACTCAAAGCTCATGACATGTCATATAGGTGTAACATAGGATTGTACTTTGGAAAGAACATAACAACACACAATGTTGAAGCTGAATAAATTGCAATAATGAGCAAATAAGATAAAAAAAAGGATATAATTAAAAAATACATACCTTTACTTACTTTAGTATTGTAGATAAAGAAAGAGTTGTAAGAAATGTGAAGGTGTCCAATGTATGGAACATTAGGTGAACCTATAGAAGTTAGTAGAAAAAGAGCAAAAAATAAAAAAAATTGCAACATAGACATATACTGGGTAAAAAGATTCTTTATGATGTTAGGATTCCAGAACATTTTATGGTTAAAAAAAAGAGCTAGTATAAACAAATATATGATCAAAATAAGGAATATGGTGGTAAATATTTGAAAGGTAAATAATTTTAAATATTAGATATAAATAAGATTAAAAATAATTCATTTGTCATTTTTACTATTAAGAGAAAATAGATATATGAGAGACCTAGTTAGAGACCAGAGAGCCATCATGGCGAGGAGACAACACTTAAGATGAGGAGGATGCATAGCAACCATAAAAAGTGTAGCACAAGTAATTACAAATTTCAAAATTTTGAATATTTTTATTTGAATGTGAGATAAAAATAGAAAACTAATTGTTAAGAAAAATCTAGGCACCAGAATGAACCCTACGAAAATTTTAGGTAAATTAGGGGGAAAATGGGATATTGGGTAGGAATAAGTTAGACTAATAAATGACCAAGGCATTTATGGTAAATGGGAAAATAGTCATTTCTATGGATGAACATAGTCAACCTGGTTGATTTAGCCCATAAGGTAAGGTATAAGAAGGATAACTATGCAGTAGTGGGCTGATTTAGTATGTAAAAAGGGGTCCGACTACATGGTAGTAGGTCAACTTAGTTGGTAAGGGGTAAAGGTTGATTTCTTATGATAGGGCTGACTTAGTTTACTTAAGAGAGTCGATGTAGTATCACTAAAGGAGGTTGATTGTGTAGAACAAGGCCAATATAGTATCTGAGAGCAAGAAAATGGCCAATCTAATATTGATGTGGTGGATCTAATAGAGAATTTAAAGGGTTGATCTAGTATTTAAAATAAACCATAGGGATAATTTAGTATTAAATGGGTTGATTCTATCAAAAATTGAGAAATTAAATCAAATAATTGATGTAAGTGGCTAATTTGTGAAATTGTAAGAATGTATTTTAAATATTTATGACATGGAGATCTGATACATCCCTTGTTTAATATTTTGAAAATATGCTAGAGCTATTGGTGACTGATAGATGCATCATGGATTCTAGACCTAATTCATTGATTTATTGATGTGGGTAGAGTACGATTGGTCAAATTAGGCTTTGGAGGTATCATGGAGATGAGGCACATCTTGCTTAGTATTGATCTCATTATCATGTGCCTTGGATCATGGGAATGGTTGACCAACACTTTTTGATGGATGTTGGATGGGGATACCATTGAGGTTGGTATCATGATAGAGGATGTCCATGTTTTTCTAGGACTATTGATAGGAGGGACACTGATGATCACTGGGACATTGAATGATCTTGAGGAGAGGCAGGCACTAGCCCAATGGGAAATGTGCTTAGATAGGATATACACTATATTGCGGGTCAATTTATTATATATATATAATATTCTAAACATTGGAAGGCTATGTTCAGACTTATGATATCATAAGTGCTATGTCATAAGTTAGACTATAAGGTATCACTCTACATGATAACTTTGAGTCAGTCCATTTTAGATTAGGGAACATTGTAAAAATTTGGGGCTATAATTTGGGTCCAGCTCATGCATGATATGTATGGGATTATATCTAGAGGGTAAAGGATGATAAGGCCTATTATTTTATTAAGTATGTGGTTATATGAGAGGTTTCATATATATCGACCAATTGGGTTGCCCCATGTGGTCAATGATAGGTTACCTAAAATGATGAGATGGAGGCAAGACCATGTAGCTCAAGCCATGGGCCATGGAGGCAAGACCATGATGAGATGAGATTGTGTGGTAGCCCTAAATGCACATTACTACTATATGGCTTAGTTGGTCAACCATGGTGACAAGGTTAGTATGAGTGTAGATCATGGGCCATTATACCTCATGGGTAGATATGCATATGGTGGCACACTTTTTAGGGAAGTTCATGTTAAGCACAAGCTTATACTGAGAGAGGGGGTGAATTAGTATAAGATATATTTTTTTCTCTTTTGACTATTAATCTTAAATCCAAAACCTCAAATTACTCTACAATTAATATATTCAAAGCAATCAAAGAATACAATACAAAACCACACAATGCAAATAGACACAGATTTGCATGGAAACCCTTTCAGGAGAAAACCACCAAGAAATTATCTTAATATAAATATTCATAGGCACCAACCTACTAGAGCACCTACCCCAAAAATAATTTTATAGGCACTAACCTATAGGAGCACCAACCCCTTTCACCGAGCACCAACTCAGTAAGAGACACCAATCTCTTCAAAATGAAGGCACCAACTTTCTTAGAAAAAAATCACTCTTATATCTCAAATTTGTTGTCAAAACAATAGATAATAGAACACTTGCTTTATCTCCTTTCGATTCAATCTACACTTGAGTGTTTTCACTGCTATAGTCTTCCTTATACTTGCAAGTTTTTTTCGTTTTAATATTCTCACAAAAATTTGCCTTTATAAATTATGCTCTTCTTTTATATCTTCCACTTTCGAATCTACTCTTTTTCCATTCATTATGCACTTATTTATAACCCATGGAAAGCCAAAAATTAAGGTCATGCTTCTTCAATTGAAAAGGTCCATTCAAATGGTCACAACTCTTCCTAATAGGTCAGCCAAGGTCAACAATTATGTTCACTTCTATCGACATTTTTGTTCACTTTCGGTAATAATTCCATTCACTTCTATCGACATTTCCATTTAATTCTAACAACAATTCTATTCACTTCTGGCAATAATTCCATTCACTTCCAGTAACACTTCCATTCACTTCCAACAATAATTTCGTTCACTTTCAGCAACAATTCTATTTAATATTTCCATTACAATTCCTTTAACATCAATGACAATTATTCCAATAATCTCCCCCTTTATCATTGATGGCAACCTTCCAAAAAGATCTTCTTTTCTGCATATCCCCCTTGCTATAACTCCTTGTAATGCCATTCTCCCCCTTTGACATCAATGTCAAAGGGTCATTCAAGGAGCTAAAAAACATAAATTTAGCTCCCCCTTAACCAATGCTTCTCTTGATTTTTAATGAGTAGAAGCAAAGGATATTACTCCCAAATTCTATTGTAGGTACTCAAATGTTTCCTTTGGAAGTGGCTTAGTGAATATATCTACCATCTGTTTAGATGTGGAAACATATTCCAATTTTACTTGTTGTTTTATCACGTATTCTCTCAAGAAATAATACTGTATAGGGATATGCTTAGTTCTAAAATGCATAACTGGATTCTTCAAAATACTCATGACACTAGTATTATCATAGAATATGGAGATTGGATGATCATACTCTAATTTGATATCTTTCAAGGTTTATTTCATCCATAGAACTTGTGTACAACATAGCACTACCACTATGTACTCTACTTCTACTGTGGATAGAGATATAGAATTTTGCTTCTTACTCAACCATGATACTAGGCTATCTCTAAGAAAGAATGCTCCACTTATACTTTTTCTATCATCTACACAACCTATCCAATCAGAATCTGTGCATGCTACCAATGTGAAGTCTTTACCTCTTGGGTACCACAACCCATAATCCAAGGTTCTCTTTACATATCTAAATATTTGTTTCATGGTTTGCACATGTGTTTTTTTTGGAGCTTCTTGAAATCTTGAAACCATACCTACTACTTCCATGATATCTGGCCTAGAAGCCATCACATATAGTAAACTCCCAATCATTGATCTATAAAGAGTTTGATTAGTATTTAGAGATTCATCATCTTTGCTCAACTTCATACCTGTAGCCATAGGTTTGCTAACAGGGGCACACTCCTCCATATGGAATTTCTTCAACATCTCCTTGACATACTTGCTTTGGGATATGAATATTCCTTTGTTTGATTGAGAGATTTGTAAACCAAAGAAAAATGACAACTCACCTAACATGGACATCTCAAATTCCTTTTTCATATCTTCAACAAATATCTTAGATGTTTCCTCATTGTCTCCTCCAAAGATTATATCATCTACATACACCACAATAATTAACTAGTGATCTCCTTTAATTTTGATGTAAAAATTACTATCAGCATATCCTCTCTTGAATCCTTGGTCTTGTAGGTATTTATCAAGCCTAACATACCATGCTCTAGGAGCTTGTTTCAATCCATACAAAGCCTTACACACATAATCCTTGTTTTTAGATAAGAGGAATCCTTTTGGTTGTTCTATGTAAGCTTCCTCTTCTAGATTTCCATTTAGAAATTCTAATTTAACATCCATTTGATAGACTTTGAAATTTTTGAATACTAAAAATGAAATAAATATTCAAATTGCTTCTAATCTAGCAATAAGAGCAAAAGTCTCTTCAAAATCTATACCTTCTACTTGAGCATACATACCCCTTACATACCAACCTTTCTTTATTTTGAGTGACTTGGCCATTTTCATTTATTTTTTTCAAAAAACCCACTTAGTGCCAATCACATTCTAATCCATTGGCCTAGGCACAAGTTCCCAAGTCTCATTCTTCTCAATTTGATCTAAATCTTATTCCATTACTTTTACCCAATGTTTATCATGACTAGCTTCAAAAAAATTCTTAGGCTCTACCTTGGATAACAAAGAGAAATTTACATGCTCAGGTATACTTAAAATTATTCATCTAGTTTGCACCCCAGCATCAATGTAGCCAATGATCTTACTTTCAGCATGATTGTTCTAAATAAAGCAAGATGGTGATTTGGTGTCCTACCTTTTAGATTCACTCAAATTTTATACATTTTCTTCCTCCCCTTCTTCTACAAGATTGGGTATTTCTAGAGGCTCTTCTAAAGGTTATTTTGTATTTTGATTTATGATCTCATCTATTCTAACACTAGCACTTTCTACGATAGTTTGTAGCCTTTTGTTATAACATCTATAGGCGTTGCTTTTGATGGAGTAGCCAAGAAAAAATCCTTCATCATTTCTTGAATCAAATTTGCCCATGTTTTCTTCATTCCCATTGATAAAACATTTACTTCCAAACACTTTTAAATGTTTGACCGAAGTTGGTCTTCTTTTCCACAATTCGTAAGGAGTTTTGTCATTATTAACTCTAATTTAACCTCTATTCAAGATATATACTATTACATTAACTGCTTCTCTCTAGAATCTATCTAATAGCTTATATTCATTCAACATAGTTTTAGCCATCTCTTGAATGGTTCAATTTTTCCTTTCCACCACTCCATTTTGTTGTGGAGTCCTTACAGCTGAGTATTGTCTCTTAATTCCATGATCTTCACAAAACTCAATGAATTCATTTGAAATAAACTCACCTCCTTAATCTGACCTTAGGCATTTTATTTTCAACTCTTTTTCATTTTCCACTAATGCCTTAAAAGCTTTAAACTTTTCAAATGCTTCTAATTTTTGTTTTAGAAAGGCTACCCACATCATTCTAGTATAATCATCAATGAGAAACATAAAGTATCTCTCACCTTGTGTGCTTTCAGTTCTGGTAGAACCACAAAAATCCATATGAATCAGCTTTAGTGGTTTGGTGGTTGAATATTCCTTTGTTCTGAACCTTGCTCTGGTTTGCTTCCCATGTTGGCATTACTTGCATAGAGTTCTTGAAGGTTTCATTATCTTGGGCATATCTCGCATAGCCTTTTTGTTCCTTCTTTTCACAAGATTATCAAAATTTATGTGCCCTAACCTTTTATGCCATAGCCAACTCTCTTCAACTTGACTCAGACAATATTTCTCTCCTCTCATTTCTCCAAGCATGTATAGGTTGTTTGTGGTTCTATGAGCATCTGTAATTAGCTCTCCTATGTCTCTTTTTATAATCTCACAACATTTAGAAAATAACTTGAGTGTGCATCCTTGATCACACATTTGGCTAACACTTAGAAGATTATGCTTTAACCCTTCCACATATAACACATTTTTTGTTTTGGTTTTTCCATTATCGAGACCAAGAGTACCTTTTCCTGTTATTCTAGCTATAGTGTTGTCTCTAAACTTAATCATGCCTTCATTGACCGTTTTTAATGAGATGAATTTACTTTTATCTCTAGTCATGTATCTCAAACATCCACTATCAATGAACCATTGTTGTCCTTCATCTCTAGCATGGAATGTTGTTTTAACGATCATGGATTCTTCTAACTTCTTCTAGGTCTTTGATGTTTATCTTTTCTTTCTCATTGGAGCCTTGAAATTTTGATATTTTATTACATATAAAAAAACACTTCTACAATATCATGTTATATGTCCATAGTTGTTACACTTGTAACAAACTATAGCTTCATCAAAGTTTGATAAGGGAGCAAACGAATTGTAGTTTCTGTTTGAAGCTCCATAAGTTCCTTTGTTTCTACTCCTAACTTCAATATCCTTGGCTCTCTTTCTATAGTCTAATTTATTATGACCAAAATGATTGTAATAATAACAATATCCATCAAAATAATTACCAAAAATAGTTTTATTTTCATATCTTGGAGCAAATGGTCTTTTGAACTTTTGTTCTCCTTTGATTTCTTTGTTGATAGAGCTAGTTTTTGTATTATGGGCTTCTTCCTTCTTTGTCTCCTTTTTCATTAGTTCCTTAAGAGTTTCAACATAGCTCTTATCTTTCTCTTTTTCCTTCTCATACCTAATGCCTGACTTGTTAGATGGTGATCTTTGACTCTCTATAATCTTATTCAAAACTTGAGTGCTTTTCTCAGATTTCAAGTCACTAGCTATTTTAGAATTCACCTTTTCTAGATCCCTTTTCAAAGTAGATATCTTAGATTCATACCTTTCATAATCTTCTCCTTTCTTCTTTAGCTAATTCATTATATCTTCTTCAATTTTCTTTGCTTCTTCAATTTGGACTTTTAGATCAGACATTACCTTGTTTGATTCCTCAAAGACTTGTGATGTCTTCACTTTGAAGTCTTGATTCTCTTCTTCATATTTTCAGAGCTGTAACTTCAATTTCTAATTATTTTTATTAAATGATTTCATTTCTTCCAATGTGAAAATAAGTTCTTCTTCAAGGTTCACTTCACCTTCTTCTTCCATGTCTTCGTCTTCCTCAAAATTATCTTTGTTGGTGGTGGCATTTTCTTCTGTATCCATGAACAAAATCTCTTCATTATCACTCTCAACATCACTTTCTTTATTTTCTTCGAATGAGCTTATATACCTCTTGGAGTATAGGCTTTTATTTTGTTTCTCAAATCTTTGTTGGTCTTTGCTCGTCTTGAATCCTTTTTTGTACTTTGGTTTGTTTCCCTCATCATCACTATTTCCTTTATTTGGACATTTGGATGCAAAATGACCAATTTTACCATAAGTAAAACATTTAAATGGTAACTTTCCTTTATATTTTCCTGATCCTTTTTTTAGCTTCTGAATGAATAGAGCTTAATTTTCATCTTCTTCACTACTTGAATTTTCACTTGATTCTGATTCTTTGATCTTTTCTTTCTTCAAGACCTTGAATGATGCTTCCTTCTTTGATTGTCTCTCAAATTTGGTTCTCATTTCATAGGCCATAAGATTTCCATGGAGATAATCCATTTTCATCATGTCTAAATCCTTCATTTCTTCAATGGTAGAGAACTTTTCATCAAATCTCAATGGAAGGGATCTCAAGACTTTCTGAATGATCACAGATTCTTCAATTTTCTCTCTGAGTCCTTAAATGACATTAATAATCTCATCAACACGAAGAAGATACCCAATAATGTTTTCATCATTCTTCATTTTTAAACTTTCAAACTGCCTCTAATGGGTTTGGAATTTTGCTTTTCTAACCTTACTATCACCTTCATAAATAGTGTTGAGTTTATCCCAAACCTATTTTGCAGATTCACAATGCATAACCTTAACAAAGTCATTTTATGAAAGCCTAAATAAGATTGCATTCATAGATTTCACATTGTTCTCACTAGCCTTTTTTCCAGTGACATCCATTGGTACAATTTGTGGTGTTGTGTATCCTATTACCACTGCTTGCCAAATATCAAAACATAGGGCCATCAAGTAAGTCTTCATCCTTATGTTCCAAAATGCATAATTCATTCCATTGAACAAAGGAGCCTTGTTAGTGGAGAAACCATCCAATACTTGAGATCCTACTATATGTGCTTTCCAAGATTTACCTTCTAGCAGTTGTGTTAACACTGAAGGAACTAGCTTTGATACCGATTTTTAAGCACACGATTATACTAAGAGGTGGGGCGAATCATTATAAGATATTTTTTTTGCTTTCGACTATTAATATTAAATCTAAAACCTCAAATTACTCTACAATTAATATATTCAAAGCAATCAAAGAATACAATGCAAAACCACACAATGCAAATAGACAAAAATTTGCATGGAAACCCTTTCAAGAGAAAACCATAGAGAAATTATCTTAATATAAATATTCATAGGCACCAACCTATTGAAGCACATACCCCAAAAACAATTTTGTAATCACCAACCTATAGGAGCACCAATCCCTTTCACTGATCACCAACTCAGTAAGAGACACTAATCTATTCAAAATGAAGGCACCAACCTTCTTAGAAAAAAATCACTCTTCTATCTCAAATTTGTTGTCAAAATAATGGATGATAGAACACTTGCTTTATCTCCTTTCGATTTGATCTACACTTGAGTGTTTTTGTTACTATACTCTTCCTTATACTTGCTAGTTTTTTCATTTTAATATTCTCACAAAAATTTTCCTTTTAAAATTTTTCTCTTCTTTTATATCTTCCACTTTCAAATCTACTATTTTGCCATTCACGATGCATTTTATTTATAGCCCAAATAAAGCCACAAATTAAGGTCATGCTTCTTCAAGTGAAAAGGTCCATTTGAATGGTCACAACTCCTCTTAATAGGTCAGCCAAGGTTGACAATTTCATTCACTTCGATCGAGATTTTCGTTCACTTCTAGAAACAATTCCGTTCACTTCCATCAAAATTTCCATTCACTTCTGACAACAATTCTATTCACTTTTGACAATAATTCCATTCACTTCTGAAAACACTTCCATTCACTTTCGCCAATAATTCTGTTCACTTTCAATAATAATTCCATTTGATATTTCCATTCATATCTGTTATAATTCCTTTGACATTAATGACAATAATTCCAATAGTTCAGACTCCCAATGTTTCTATCGCTAATTCGCTTTTTCAGATTATAAAGAGAGAGAAGAAACTAAAGAGATAAATGGACAAGGCACGTGAAGTACCTGGATAAAGATCGTGCACCGTAATCTAGACGTTTGTGAGCACCCCTCTTTGGCTGTGGAGGAATGACACCTGCAAAGAAAAGGAACTTGGACAAGAAAATGTTAGATGGATAGGCGGTGGGTTGCCAAGCAAAAGCTTGTTCCCGGAAGTATGAAAACTTCCTCAAGGGAGGTCAACCCACTGATAACAGACAGATAAAAGACCAAGGAAATACAGAATGCCTGAATATAGAAGTGATAAACAAATTAGAAAGGAAAGAAAAGACAAAATGATTACCTGAAGGAGTTGTCGGGCTGATGACAGTCGCCGAGGTCGGAAATGTCGCCGGCGTCGGTTAGCTGATCTGCCGACGTCGGTTATCCTGCCAACGTCGGTTGGGGAAGTGACCGGCGTCGGTCGGGGTTGTGGCCTGTGGTCGGGTCTAGTTTGGTTTCTGGACTGTGGACGGGTCAGAGACAGAGTTTATGGACGTGCTTGAATGGTTTGGAGAATGGTCTAGGTCTGGTTGGGTGCCCTGTATAGGGTCTTTGTTGATAGGGGGATGAGGAAGTTGTCTGGGATTGTATAGAAAAGGGAACAGTGTGAGAGGAAGATGCACAGAGGACAGGACCTGAGAAGGCTTTTCAGCCTCTCAGGGGGAAGAATAGAGGGAGCAGGAAACAGCAAATATACCAGATAACTGGAAGCTAAAGAAATGAAACAAAATGAAATAACAGACTGTGCTTATCTTTTTGTTTGCCGAATGAAGAGTGGGAGAGCTGTTGTTGGAGCCACAGAAGGCTTGTTGTAAGAGGAGATTCCTGATCTAGAGCCTTTGCACCTGTTGCTGCTGTTGCACGAGGTCCAGATGGAGAAGAGACGAATGCCAAAATGCCAAGAGAATTCTGTTTGCGAGCTCAAGGGTCCAGGGGCTGCAACGGATGCAGAAAGGGGTAATGAAGGCTGCTGACACCGGTAGTTTTGCCGACGTCGGCCGAAGGGTCGCCGACGTCGGCGGTGGCAGAATGGGGACAGAGACTAAAAATAGCCTCTGCCCGTTCTTGCATGCCGCCGGGCGAGGGGTTGTGGGAAGAACGGTCACGAGGATGCTTAAATGGGCGTGGGGGGAAGATAATGAGGAGATTTGGCATAATAAATGCTAGGGGGAAGGTGGAGGGATTCAAGGGAGGATCCAAGGTGGCAAGGGTGGGGTGGAAAGGGGGCCACTTTAAAATATTTAAGTTATTTTAATCATATGAAGGCCAAGGGTTAGGATATGGGTTTAAGGTGAACAAGGGGGAGGACCAAGGTGCAGACACGTTTGCGGTGTCTACATTTGCCCCTTTTTGTCTTGTTGGTTGTTCTTGACGAACTACAAGACAAAAATAGGAGTTGGTTGCCCCAGGAAAAGGATGAGGTGTTCCCCCCCTCAAAGCGATAGTCGAGAGAAGGGAACCGAAGATCGAGTGTCGATTTGACAGAGAAATGGATAGAAGAGAGTGAGTGAAAATGCTGAAACAGTCGTGATTGCGCGTAGACCACTTCACGGGAGGGTCGGGTCAAATTGTCGCATGTCGAGGGTCAAGGAGTGCCAAAATTGAAGTAATCAGGCCCCAGCATTTAGTCGTCTGCTGATCGGGTTACTCAATCTAAGTCGAAGCTCCAAATGGTCATCGTGTTCCAGGTATCCCAGGCTCAGGAAGTGCTCCCAGAAACATGAAAAAGCCACAAGTAGTAGGGATCAACTAGCTCACGATCCTGTACTTGCGAAGGGTCAAAAATAGTCTACGGACAATTTTGCTAACCAGCCGTGAGGTAGCACACATGCAAAAACAACCAAGGCAACATTGGCTTGGAAGTAGTCGAAGGTCGAAGGAGATACGTATGATCTCCAATGGTCATTGGTCAAGGGGATGGATGGACGCAAAGGATGTGGCCGAGCTAACCTCAGAAAACATCATGTGATCTGAGTGCTGCCTACATAGCCCTTGTGTGAAGGGCCTCAGGCCAATGTAGTTCTCCCTAAAAGGGAGGAAGGGTCAAAGAGATCGATTGGTCTTGGTCAAAGTCGTAGAAGGGAAGGTTTGTCCATCAAAGAGACGAACAAACGGGGGTGGTCGAGCTAACCTCAGAAGATGTGGTATCTGAGTGCTGCCTACATAGCCCTGGTCATAGAGCCTCAGACCAATGTAGTTCGGGCGAATTGAGAAGATTGGTCGATGATTGGATGTGGTCAAGTGTTGAAATGATGAGGGTAAGATGAGGATAAAATGATGCTACAGATGGTGTATTCTGTAGAATTGGTCGAGAGTCTTTCATCCCTAGCAAGTTTCCATAGTCGTGATGGATGTATGCTAAAAATGAATGGAGGTCTATTTATGCTTCAGCAAGTATTGGTTTATGCTTAACATAAATTGGGTCTGGTCGGTAGTTTCCATGTGTATTGGTGTCTATAGAAACTATGTGAAAAGGACAAGGCGATGCCTGATGTCATGTTGAAAATGTCGAGGTTGGTTAAGGATGAGTCGACAATTGATGTGACCAAAGTGTAGAGAAAAGATGAAAGGCAAATCGCTCTTTCATTGACAAGGACTAGAAAGGAAGCATAGATAGGGGTTATTAGAACCAAAACCCCGTTCATGCATTACGTCATTGACCAGTGTGGTGTTAGAACGGTAATCGAATCACTTTGACATTAAAGTGAGCTCGAAGTCCCCTGAGCAGGTGATAGGAGGTGGATAGGGTAACCCAGTTTAAGAGCAGGAATAACCTTGCCCCTTTTTATAGGAGACCCTGAGACAACTACAAGCCAAGTCCATGACCCTTTTTTTTTTTTGGTGCAGGCTGATCGATGCGGGAAGCCTACATAGAGATGTCTTTTAATGTAGTGGTCATGTTGCGAAGCTGATCGATGCAGGAAGCTTCTAAGGAAGGTTGTTGTTTGTAGCAAGATTTAGTCATAGCCATCCTTCGAGGGAGTGGTCTAGATTTTTGCTTGATAAAAAGTTTGAATAGCTATCCTTCGAGGGATCAGTCTATTAGCTACAGCAATGATAGTATAGCTGTCCTTCGAGGGATCAGTCTGTCTTTTTGAATTGAGTTTGTGACCTTGGATATGTTTTGACATCTTGATTTTGATTTTTTGATTTTTTGGATTAGAGTCACGGACAAGGCTGTAGAAGTTCAAGGACTCCCCTTTTATTAGGACAAAGCATCCATGCACCATAAAAGGGTTGTAGAGGACTTGTTAAAGGGAGATAGGGTTGAAAGGAATGAGGATTAAGAAGATGAGGGTTGCTCAAGGGACGAGCTCAAGTTACGTGTCAAGTATACGAGTACTCAACTAATAGAAGAATGGTCGAAGATGCAACGCATTAAGAGGCTCAGGTTCTGGCCGTCCGTCGAGGGAGGACAGACGATAAGTCCCTGACCCATACTTATGCGTGATGATAAAAGGTCCAAGCCAATTGGGGGTGAATTTGCCTCATTTACTTCGCTCCATATTGGTCACATGCTGATTCTCTTTGAGGATGAGGTCTCTGATGTCGAAATCTCGTTCTCGCAGATTTTTGTCGTAGGCCCGCTTTATGCGACTTTGGTAGACATGGAGATGATTGAGGGCAGCAAGACGGCACTCGTTGAGTAACTCAAGTTGAGCTAAGCGATCTTGATGAAAGTCATCGTTGGAGAGAATGTCATGCAGGGAGATGTGGAGAGACGGGATCTGTACTTCAAGAGGTAAGACAACCTCTGTTCCGTACACGAGGGAGAAGGGAGTAGCACCTGTAGAGGTTCAGATGCTAGTGCGGTAGGCCCACAAAGCGAAGGGAATATGAATGTGCCAATCCCTTCCTGTATCGTCGACCACCTTCATGAGAATTTTGGTGAGAATTTTGTTGGAAGCCTCGGCCTGCCCATTTGCTTGTGGGTAGTAAGGCGAAGAAAAGCTGAGTTTGATGCCAAATGAGTCGCATAGTTTTTGGACAGTCTTGTTTTTGAAGGACTTGCCGTTGTCGGTGATGATTTTGTAAGGGACACCGAAACGACAGATGATGTGGCTGCTGATGAAGTCGACAATTTTGTCAGCTTTTGTGGAGACAAGAGGAATGGCTTCCACCCACTTGGTGAAATACTCAGTGGTAGTGATGATGGACTGATGACAAAGAGACGAGTGAGGGTTGATCTCACCGATGAGATCCAAGCCCCACTGAGAGAAAGGCCATAAATCCTGAGCGACTTGCAAGGCATGGCTGGGGAGATGAAGCAGGTTAGAGTGCTGCTGACACTTGATGCAACGTCGAACATAGTCGCTACAGTCTTGATGAAGGGTGGGCCAATAATAACCCAGGCGAAGGATGCGCTTGGCAACCGAGTTTCCACTGAAGTGTCCACCACAAATCCCATCGTGGACTTGCTTTATGGCTTGAGAAGCTTCAATGGAGGTTAGACAGTGAAGAAGGAGGCCGTCAAAGCCTCGCTTATAGAGAAGACCCCCTAGCATGGTATAGCGAGCTTTGCATTTGATGAAAGCCCGCCGCGCATTGCTAGAAAGGTTAGGAGGAGTGACAGAAAGAGACAAGTAGTCCACAAGTTGCTTATACCAGTCATCTTGTGGGCTAGAATTGACAGTGTTGATATGGTCGATGTGAGGAGAGATGTATGAAGGCAAAGGTACGCGATGCACTGTGACAAAAAGGCAAGATGACGATGATGAAGACGGGATATGCGAAGCAAGAGAAGCCATGGTGTCGGCAAACTTGTTCATAGAGCGTGGAACAGTCTGCAAGAGGTAATGGTCGAAAGATGCCAGAAGAAGGTCAGCACAATTTTTATACCTCTGTAAAACTTCGTTTTTACAGAGATATGAACCGTTAACTTGATTAATGATGAGCTGCGAGTCGTCGAAGATGTTGATAGACTTGATGTGGAGGGAAAGGGTAGTCTGAAGTCCCAAAATTAAGGCCTCGTATTTGGCCATATTATTGGTACAATCAAAGTCAAGTTTGAAAGATAGAGGCATGGGCTCACCTTCGAGTGGGATGAGGATGACCCCCACATCCCCACCGAGTTGACATTTGGAGCCGTCAAAGAACATGGTCATTTGGTAGACGGTGTCATCGGTGGAAAGTGTGGCGATAGACTCATCAGGGAACTCACAGTGTGAAGGTTGGTTGTCGGGAAGAGGGGCATCTGCCAATTAGTCAGCGATGGTTTGCCCCTTGATAGATTTTTGCTGGATGAATTCGAAGTCAAACTCAGCAAGCAGCATGAGCCACCGAGCCATACGTTGATTCTGATATGGCTTGGAGTGCATGTACTTGAGAGGGTCGGTGTGAGTGACGACAAAGGTTTTGTGGTTGAGGAGATAGTGGCGGAGCTTGGTGGCAGAAAAGACTAATGCCAAACAGAGTTTCTCGGTATGAGTATACCGAGTTTCATAGTCGACCAGTGTTTAGCTGATGTAGTAAACCGCTTGCTCGTGATGATGCTCGTCTCGGTGCGTGATCATGGCACCTAACGAATGGTTGGTAGCAGAGATATAAAGGTAGAAGGGTTGGTCGTCTTTAGGTGGAATGAGGACTGGTGGAGAGACCAGATAGCTTTTGAGGGCTTCAAAAGCCTCTTGACAGTCCTTATCCCATTTAAAGGAGACGTCCTTCTTAAGGAGGTGATGGAAAGGTTGGCAGCGGTCTGAAAGATGCGAGATGAAACGGCGAATGGACTGGAGCTTCCCTTGTAGACTGCGAAGCTGCTTGAGATTGGTCGGGGGTGGCATTTCGAGGATAGCGCGGATCTTGGCGAGATCTATCTCGATACCACGGAAGCAAATGATGAAGCCGAGAAGTTTGCCTGAGAGGACCCCAAAGACACACTTCTTGGGGTTAAGGTGGACATTGTATTGCAGAAGGCGAGAGAAGATGATTGTGAGAATGGTCAAGTGGTCGCGGCAAAGTTTGGATTTGCCGAGAAGGTCATCCACATAGTCCTCCATGATTTTGTGGAGGAGATCATGGAAAATGTAGGTCATGTGGCGTGCTGATATGTGGCACCAACATTTTTTAATCCGAAAGGCATGACTCGATAGCAGAAAGTCCCCCATGGGGTGATAAAGGTAGTCTTGTGCTGATCTTCCGGTGCGATCAGGATTTGATTGTATCCTAAAAACCCGTCCATGAGAGATAACATCTCATGGCCGGCCATGAGATCAACAAGCTGGTCAATGTTAGGAAGAGGGAAGTCATCTTTGGGACAGGCTAGGTTAAGGTCGCGATAGTCCATGCAGATCTGAATCCCCCCAGTTGCTTTAGTAACTGGGATGATGTTAGAGACCCACTGTGGATAATCGATGGGTTGGATGAAGGAGACAGAAAGAAGGCGTTGAAGCTCCTCTTTGACAAGGAGCGCAATGT
This sequence comes from Torreya grandis, assembly GCA_037957365.1. Lineage (NCBI taxonomy): Eukaryota > Viridiplantae > Streptophyta > Pinopsida > Cupressales > Taxaceae > Torreya > Torreya grandis. The sequence goes on along the minus strand of JARHVA010003344.1, from coordinate 1,910,259 downwards.
GAGGATGCATCTTTCGAAGCTTCTGCCTAACAGGCTTAGCCTCTGGTTTGGTGACAATGTTATGGGTAGCAATGGTGGGGTCGATGCCAGGCATGTCGCTGTAAGTCCAGGCAAAGGCCTTGCTATGGTTGGAAAGGAACTGGGCATAGTCAAGCTGCTCCTGAGCGTCTAAAGATTGGCCAATCTTTAAGACATGAGGAACATCAGAAGAAGAAGGGAGGTTGATGTCAATGGTGGATTCATTTAACATAACTTGGGTCTCGAAAGGGAGGAAACGCTGGATGAAAGAGTCATCGGCACCCATGTAGGAAAGGATGGCGTCATCATCAATGCAGTGGACAGTGTGAATGGTTGCCGACTCATCCTCTACCATGCTAGGAAAAATAAGAGGGAGAGACCTGGACACCCCATTGAGCTGGTAGGTCAGGGGTTCCAGGCGGATGGTGTTTATGGAAAAAAAAAAACTAGGAGGGATGGAAACCACCGACTCCGTAGGTGACAAAGGAGAAATGGGTGAGTTTGGAGGAGATTGGTCAATGGTTGGCTCGGGACAAAGGTCGAAAGGAGCCTGAGTGGGGTCATGATATCCCAGGCCATACCGTTTCTTAGCATCGTGATCATTGAGCGGCTCGATGGGCTGATGGGAGCCCTGCTCATAACGTCTGAAACCAAAACCCTTCCATGCACACCTGTGAAGGTAAGTGTGTGCAAAGGCGGGGTTGCCAAGAAACGAGAAATCAGATGTGAAAGGTTGGGACGAAGAGAGGGAATTACCATTGGTAGGAGCTTGATTAAGCCCCCCATAGACAAAGTTGGTTCGGAAGTGAGGAGGACCATAAGGCACGACCATCCCGATCCGATGGTCGTAATTGGGACTGAGGTGAAGGCGTCCATACTCTTGCGGAGTTTGGAACATGTCTAGTGTCAACAAGCGATATTCCCCAAGTGATAGTCGTTGGAAGATGTCTTCCATGGGGTCTTTGGTCGGTGCTTGAAGAGGAGGGGTGAGGGCAACCGCCGATTGCGAACTGGTCGAAGCTTCCACAGATGGAGGCGGTGCCAGAGTTGATGGCTTGATGGGAATGAGGACATCGTTGGGACGGTAGGTTGTGTTACAAGTCTTGAAGGGTGAAGGGTCAGCGGGAATGGTGTGGACTTGCCCGTCATGCTCAAACTTCACACAACGGTGCAGGGTGGAGGGTATACAGGCCATGGCACGGATCCAAGGTCGGCCCAATAGAAGGTTGTATTGAAACTCTCCTTCGATGATATAGAAGAGCTCTGGGACTGTGCATGGACCAATGCAAATGTGAAGGATGACTGTGCCAATGGTCGTGGCGGTGGTGTCGTTGAAAGAGCGTAAGATCGCGTCAATTTTGGAGACGCAATTCTTGGGAAGAGCCAGCTGATCAAAGGCGTGGGTAGAGATAATGTTGATGCTAGCGCCGCCGTTGATCATAACGCGTTTAATGCATGTCTGATCGACATAGGCAGTGATGAAGAGGGCGGCGTCCTGATCTTCCGTGTTAGATGTGGGAATCTCAGAATTGCTGAATGTGATGGAGGCGACAGGAGATAAAGAATGGATGAGGGCAGCGAGTGGTTGGGGGTCTTCGGGTTGGACCTCTGCTGCCTACAAAGCTTGGATAAGGGCTTGACGGTGCTGAGGCGAGGTTTGGATAAGGTCATAAAGAGACATCTTTACAGGTGTCTGGTGAAGCTGCTTCAGCATGGAGTTGTGAATTGGCCCAGAAGAGGAAGATGAAGAAGGCTGGGATGCGCCAAGGATAGAAATTTTAGGCTTGGGCGCAAGAGGTGGCTTGACGAAGGGATAGGTCCAAGGAATGGCAGCTTTTTCTTTTGCCTTGTCCTTTTGCGACCTAGTGGTTATACGGATAGCATTGATTTCGAAAATAGGAGGTGAGGAAGGGGTCATGTCTTGCTAGTGAGATGTTGGCATGGTAGAAGAGGTTGGATGGGAAGGAGTCGGGGTCTGGTCAAGAGTGTCCTCAAGGAGAAGAGTGTCTTTCTCCATATGGCAGCGGATGACGGCCTTGAGGGCACAACAAGTCTCGGTGTCGTGTCCTGGTGTACGATGATATAAGCAAATTTTCATGTCGTCGAACCAGGAGGGCTTAGACCCGAGAGGTTGGAAAGGCTTGATGGGGGGAAGGGTTATGTCGGAGGTCTGGAGAAGTCGGCGCAATATCAACGAGTATGAGCCCACTAATGGGTCCGCGCTAGTTGATATGCGCGAGGTTGGTGATTTTTGTTTAGGCGAGGTTAGAAGAGGTTTCTGTACCACCTTATGGGTTGATGGTGCGGTGACAGATGGAGACAGCTCTTTCTTGGTGATTGATACCACCTTTTTGGGAGAGGGATGACTGGAGGTAGGTAGAGGAAGCAAAGGAGGCAACGAGTTTTGGTTGAAGGTCGGAGTGGGAAGGATGCTAGCCAAGGTCGAAGGATGGGGGCCCAAAATGGATGGCAATGGTGACGGGGAAGGAGGCATTCGTTTCTATGGTCTGGCAGTCTTCTTTGATTTGGTTGGAAGACTACTACTGGTCGAGGTCTGGCAAAGGTCCACCTTCACTTGCGGGTGAGTGAGGGTGGAGACAGGATGAACGCCAAATGACTTGATGGGTTTAGACGAGATAGATGCAGGTTTTGGTTTTGACGAGTTTGTTTGGGGTTTGAGAGTCTAGTCTTTGTCAAGAGTCTGATGAGATTCTGCCTTGGGAGGATTAGCAGCGTGTGATGAGAGGGCGCGAGTATGTTGAAGGGCTTTAAGACGCTCTCACAACACCTGAGGCGTCACTTTCCTCGGAGGGAGAAGTTCAATTTTCTCCACTAATCGGGAAAATGGCTGAGAAGAAGATGTTGATGGTTGCGAGGTTGAAGACGAGATGGGTGTAGTGGTCTTAGACGCATGGTGTGGTGAAGTCATGACAGATTTAGATGAAGACGAAGGGGAGACAGGTTCTTCCCGGGGTGGAGAAGAAACTAGGGAGCGGGGCTCCTCCAGCGAGTAAAGGGCAGGGATGATGGTGCCCTCCACTTACAGCTGAGGAGTAGGAAGGGTCGGGTCCTCCATAGGCAGTAGAAAGGAGGAAGGCGAGACCGGTGGTGCTGGTAAAGCCGAGGCATCCTCCAAGATGAGAGAGGTCGACGGAGAACTAGTCGGGGAAAGAGGTTCGTCCACATGTGATGGACTGATTGATGGACTAACCTCTTGAGTTTGATTGGGGACGAAGGGAGAGACCGTATTGACTATTTGAATGTTGTGCTCATGATTGTCATCAATTAAGGTCTGGACATTGTTCTGAGTTGGTGGATGATTGGGGAAAGGTTGTTTGAAGATGTCAATGGCCTGATTAGGGGGTGCATTTGGATTGTCTAAGATGAGATCCCCCTTTTCAAGCATGTCTTGGATTATGTTCTTAAAAGTTTTGTAGTTTTCCGTGTCATGGCCCTTGACACGGTGGAAGCTGCAGAAGTCTTGCTCCCTATACCACGCAGGGATGGCGCGTGACGGATCGAATTGCGGAGGAGGTCGGGCTTGAGGGAGATTGAGGACTCCCTGTTTAACAAGCTTTTCCAGCACAGACGCATATGATTCTCCGAGAGGAGTATATCGTCATTGCACGTATCTTTGCTGGAATTGGCGAGTAGCACTCTGAGATGTGGATGGCTCAGGCTGATTGGTCGAAGAAGATGAAGGTCTAACAACCACGGCATTGGCTGAAGCCTTGGATTTAGAATTGGATGATGATGGCTTAGCAGAGGAAGAGTCATTGGTCTTAGAGCTGGGATTCTTGCTCCGCAACTTGACTTTATTCTCCTCAATGGCACGCAACTCAAGTTTGCGGGCCATCGTGAAGGCCTCGTCAAAAGTGCGAAAGGTTTGAACCCTCAGGGTGGAAGAAATATGTCTGGCACAGGCTTGGGAAAAGAGTTCAATAAGCTCGGCCTGGGGTAAGGAAAAGGAGAGTTGATTAATGAGGCCTCTCCATCGAGCAACGAAGTCGGCTATGGACTCGTCCTCGAATTGCCGGATAGAATAGAGGTCCATGATTGAGACCTTCTTGGTTATGTTGATGGAAAAGTGATCGAGGAAGAGCTGAGCCAATTGTGTGAATGAGAAGAGAGAATGGCTGGGAAGGGAGCTGTACCAATCGAGCGCAGCACCCGAGAGAGACATAGGAAATGTGCGTAAGAGTAACGCATCATCATGGCCAATGAGGTAACATGCATGTCTGAATGCCCGCAAGTGTTGATGTGGGTCTTCCTTGTTTTGAAAGCGAGAAAACTTCGGAAGCTCCCACTGGCTAGGATATGGTCTGATTGGGACAGAAGGATGAATGGGCTCGTTGCAGATCTGCTCGTATGAGAGAGCATTGCGTGAGCCAGAAATAGAGGTCTCTAGACTGGTCATCTTGTCCATCAGCATCTTAATGATGTCTGTCGACGGATTGACGGGTGGCGCGCCCCCTAAGTTGTAAGGCGCTTGGAAGAGGCTAGAGAAGGCGTGCGACATAGTCGGTTGTACAATGTACGGATGACTAGTCGTAGGGGCAAAAGTGGAGGCTAAAGGTGGTTACGTAGAAGGTATAGCTAGGCCCGATGTTGCCACGAGAGGTTGGACTATGGTAACGGGGGCCAAGGGATAAGAAGCCACCCTGGTGTTGATAGGGGCCAGGGTAGGCGGAATAGAGATGATGAGGTTTTGAAAAGGAGTGGATAGCGGTTGAGTGGGTTGAGGTTGACAGGGGGCCAGAACCCCAATGGAAGTGGGCCCAATGATAGAGGGAGAGGCCACACCTGGAGGATTGGTCAAAGTCTGGTCAGTGGTCAAAGCGATGGCTTGAGTGTCTGAGGGTTGAACTACGGATGCTGTCGATACAGCCATAGTCACGACAAGGGAGGTCGGCATTCCGTAGATTAGATTGCCCAAGGAGTCTTGTGTTCGGCTATGCGTGAGATAGTGTTGCAAGGCCTTGACGTTGAGGTCCAAGAATCGTTCGAAGTCTTGGTCCCCTTCTTGGACAATGGGAGTCTGCGGCGGGGTTGGACGGGTAGGAGTTCTTTCGGTCTCCGAGTTGAACTCCATTGTAGGCTTGGTCACGGACGGGGTGGGCGGAAGTGGTTGACGGCTGGCGTGGTTGACAAGAGCCTTGGCTTGGCTATGAGTCAAAACCATGCAAGGCAAAGAAGGTTCAGGTTTCAGGAACTGTGTTGTTCAATTCTAGAAAACCAGGATGGAGTCTTTGACAGAGAAGGGATAGGTTTTAGGCTGCTGGTTTTGAAAAAAAAGGACAGTGACAGAGACCGACGTCGGTTAAAAAATTGATGTCGGTAAGAAATATGGCCGACGTCAGTGAGATAACCGATGCCGGTAAGACAAGAAAGCCGACGTCGGTGACAGAACCGATGCCGGTGACAGGGGAAAGCTAACGTCAGTGGCAGAACCGATGTCGGTGACTGTGTTTTCCAGAGAACCAAAAGATTTGAAGATTCTTGGAAAAACAAAGGAGAAAGCGTCCTCACTCACTCAAACAAATAGATGAAAAGAGGAAAACAGAGAGAGACAGACAAGCCTAAGCAATAAATCCTAGGAATTAACTTTAAAATTTGTGGCTTATGCCTTAGATGAATGTTTAGGGAGATTGGCTGTCAAGAAGGTCCTAGAAGAAGCAGTCTAGAGCTGGTTTCAGGTCTTGTTTTAGGTGCTCAAAAATCTGTGTTAGGGTCTGGTACGTGGCCTAGTGCTAAGGAGCAAGCTCCCCTCACTTCACGATTCCAGTGGTTAGCTGGTCTCGCTTAGCCAAGATATACCTCGCCTAGAGTTTATCCTCCACCAGAGAACGGAGTGGGCTTCCCCCTTGGTGATGAAATCCAAGTAGGGTCACCGGGACGGGTAAGGTATCCGCTGGGGGATGAAATCCCAGTCGGGCCTTGTCTCAGGTAAGTTTTATGTTCGTTTTAGTGCATGTGGTTCGGTAGTGTAACATCAAGTGTCTATGATTTATTCAATATGTGGATTTAAGTTACTAGATGTGGACTAATGCAAGCACAAGCAGAAATGAAAGTGCAATACGTTTTAAGCCCAAGTCGAAATGTGATGTTTGTTATGAAGACAAGTTTGAGAAAGGGTTGAGAGTATGATGTTTAGACTTGTCTAGAAATGCAAGGAAGAAAGATTCGTTTTAGTCCTGCTTATAGTGTCATTGAGAAGAAAAGAAGGAGGAGAAAAGGTAAGAACCTAATGCTCCTAAATGAATGAAGAAGAAAAAGGAACCCAGGAGGAACCTAGGGTCCCACCGGGCGTGCCAGAATGTTTCTATCTCTAATTCACTTTTTCAGATTATAAAGAGAGAGAAGAAACTAAAGAGATAAATGGACAAGGCACGTGAAGTACCTGGATAAAGATCGCGCACCGTAATCTAGACGTTTGTGAGCACCCCTCTTTGGCTGTGGAGGAATGACACCTGCAAAGAAAAGGAACTTGGACAAGAAAATGTTAGATGGATAGGCGGTGGGTTGCCAAGCAAAAGCTTGTTCCCAGAAGTATGAAAACTTCCTCAAGGGAGGTCAACCCACTGATAACAGACAGATAAAAGACCAAGGAAATACAGAATGCCTGAATATAGAAGTGATAAACAAATTAGAAAGGAAAGAAAAGACAAAATGATTACCTGAAGGAGTTGTCAGGCTGATGACAGTCGCCGAGGTCAGAAATGTCGCCGGCGTCGGTTAGCTGATCTGCCGACGTCAGTTATCCTGCCAACGTCGGTTGGGGAAGTGACCGGCGTCGGTTGGGGTTGTGGCCTGTGGTCGGGTCTGGTTTGGTTTCTAGACTGTGGACGGGTCAGAGACAGAGTTTATGGACGTGCTTGAATGGTTTGGAGAATGGTCTAGGTCTGGTTGGGTGCCCTGTATAGGGTCTTTGTTGATAGGGGGATGAGGAAGTTGTCTGGGATTGTATAGAAAAGGGGACAGTGTGAGAGGAAGATGCACAGAGGACAGGACCTGAGAAGGCTTTTCAGCCTCTCAGGGGGAAGAATAGAGGGAGCAGGAAACAGCAGATATACCAGATAACTAGAAGCTAAAGAAATGAAACAAAATGAAATAACAGACTGTGCTTACCTTTTTGTTTGCCGAATGAAGAGTGGGAGAGCTGTTGTTGGAGCCACAGAAGGCTTGTTGTAAGAGGAGATTCCTGATCTAGAGCCTTTACACCTGTTGCTACTATTGCACGAGGTCCAGATGGAGAAGAGACGAATCCCAAAATGCCAAGAGAATTCTTTTTGCGAGCTTAAGGGTCTAGGGGCTGCAACGGATGCAGAAAGGGGTAATGAAGGCTACCGACACTGGTAGTTTCGCTGATGTCGGCCGAAGGGTCGCCGACGTCGGCGGTGGCAGAATGGGGACAGAGACTAAAAATAGCCTCTGCCCGTTCTTGCACGCCGCCGGGTGAGGGGTTGTGGGAAGAACAGTCACGAGGATGCTTAAATGGGCGTGGGGGGAAGATAATGAGGAGATTTGGCATAATAAATGCTAGGGGGAAGGTGGAGGGATTCAAGGGAGGATCCAAGGTGGCAAGGGTGGGGTGGAAAGGGGGCCACTTTAAAATATTTAAGTTATTTTAATCATATGAAGGCCAAGGGTTAGGATATGGGTTTAAGGCGAACAAGGGGGAGGACCAAGGTGCGGACACGTTTGCGGTGTCTACACCCACACCCATCATCCCCTCTAGTAGTGATTTCTTATTGGGCATGACATGCTATAGATATGAGGAGGAAAGGAGGAGTACTAATGAAGATACATATGATTAGGCCATGACGTACTAGACTATGGAATGGCCGAGTATAAAATTAAGTGATAGTGAGAGGGGATGATGTGGATGTGGATGTAGGTACACAAAAATCACCATAATAGGCACCAAATTAATAACAACAATAATTACCACATCATAGCTGGAGGAACTACCAATGATAGCAAGCACAGGTGAGGGATACAACATAGGATGACCCCATAACTATTCCTAGACATAGTTGGTCTGTAGAAACACCTCTTAGGAGAGGTTCATATCATGTGAAAGTGGTGATGTATAGCTTTGAACTAGTGCAAAGGAGATCCATGGAGGTACTCAGGGGATGAGTATTCAAAGATACTATGCTCGATGGGTGAGTAAATGGGGAGATGGTGATTGGTGACATTAACACTAGTGAGAAATGTTATAATTTTGATTTAAGGTTTGATATAGGGTACTATTTACATATGATTATAGTAGATAGTTAGATTTTGAGATATATACATGATCTAATATATATCTAGTTTTGGTTTTATAGATCTTGTGATAGAGGAGATGAAATGGAGATCTTTAGTGATGGATACACACCATAACATTTTGTATGGGGTGATAACTCTATATGACCCCACCACACTGGATGATCTTTTAGTACTATATGCCCTACTCCAAGCTTGCTAGTTTAGACTAGTGGGGGAGGCCATGAGGCAGTTGCATACATGATGGGATGGATTAAAATGATTGATAGGGGTAGGAGAGGGAGAGTCATAGGCCTGGTAGGCCTTGGCTTAGGAGAGAGTAATGCACATGGATAAAATTATCCATCTTAGATAGGTTTAGGACTAGATGGCTAATATATAAGGATATATAATAGGTTTTAGATCTTCGACTGCCTTATTACAACATTTCCCAAGCATTTAAGGGTAGTTTGGCTAAGCCACATTATAGGTAGGATGGACCCTAACCTTAGAGCTGGAGATATTTTGTATTTTGTAGTTTGTATTATATAAAACACATGATATATATATATATATATATATATATATATATATATATATATATATATATATATATATATATATATTAATGAGTTTGATAGTTGGATTTGATATCATGAGTTATATATGGTTGTGGATGTTTATACATGGATGTATTTCTTTTTATCACATGTATTTAGCTTTTGTTTTATATGCTAATGGAAATATATGTGGAATATTTTATTTTATAGCATTATGTGATACACATGCATGGTGAAAAATAAAAAAGGAAAAAATGACTTGGAAAATTATAAGTAATCAAAAAACAAATGTGTTACACACTATATCACGATGGGAAATGTGCAATAACAAAAGATGACTGAATACAATAAACCAAGGATGGTAAAAAGAGAAATAAAATATTTTTAAACATGAGAAAGATTTTCACCAAATTAAAATAAGTAAAATCACAAGATTTCACGTTAGGAAGGATGAAAATAATGAAATAAAATGGAAAGAACATGAAAACCAAATAGTGTAAAAAAAATTAAGTCAATCAATCAGACTAAATCATGTTGGGAAGTATAAAAAAGAAACAAAATTAAAAAAAATGAACTTAAATTGATCACATTAATTCAAGCTAGGAAGTATGAAAAAATTAAGAATAATGGTTGTATTCTTACATGAAATTAAAAAATAAGAAGATAAATGTGAAATATCATTGAAGTAAGCATAAAACATACTATATCAAGATGGGAATCATGTCAATGACATGTAATTCATAGTCAATCACTACTTATCTCAAATTTGACATATGTAATTTCATTGTGACTTGGGTATTGGAAACTTTTGTGAGGAAGGCCTAGTCCTATCTATGGTCTTACACTAAAAATCACAAATGGAACACCAAAGACATGCAAATGACTGGGAAAATAATGTGAAAATGAATGTTTACAATGGTAATTTGGTAAATTGCGAGGAAGACCTGGTCTTATCCATGGTATTACACTACAACTCACACTGGAATCCCTAAAGGGGAGTGATCAGTTAAAAAAAAAAATCTCAAGGGGAAATATTAGGATTATTTTAAATGAAGAGGGAATGTAAAAAGGACAACATAGGCATCTAGGATAAGACCTTAGGAAACATGAGGCATACTAAGGACATAGAAAAAACAAGAAGTGACTAGTGAACATAAATATATAAAAGATACCCATTCATAGTAAACACAATTATGTATATTCTAATAAGTTAGAAATTAAGATTGACTCATTTTGGTTGTTTGACCAAGAAAATTAAAATGTACCTACCTTCCCACAACATGTTCCTCATTCTTTAGGACCTGTTACAGAGTAATCAATCTACTATGAAGATTGGGTACTTGTGTGAGAAAGTAGGTAGCATTAAAAGAATTTTTTATTTTCCTTTCCCAATATATTGGCCTAACACACCCCAATGGACCTTGACTCTATCATGAGGCCAACTATGAATGTTGAGCTTTGATTAGAAAAAGTATATGTTTTTTGAATCACATCTTTTGGTGTGATTTGACTTTTGAAATTTTGAATGTTTGCCTTTTGTATCATTGCCTTTTGTGAAAAATGATTTGGATTTTTAATTTTTTATGGATTTTAATATTCCTCCTCCATATGGAATCAAAATAACCAACATGAGAGATAAAGTGATACATACAAATGAGATTTAGATGGCTAATGAAAGCTAAGTATCTAAAGACATGACTAACTGAAACACTTAGGCTTATCTATGAATCAATATGTTATCTCAAGTTTTAACCATGTATATGATTAGTTTGTGAAAGGAAATATATGAAGAATAAAGGGAGATACAAAGTGTACTGCTAAGATATGACTATGACAATGAGATGATTATGTTTGGTAAATAAGGATTACTAAGGGGATCAAGGTTTGTATAACTGAGTCACAATAATAATTATCCATGTAATGGAGTTAAGGTAGAAAATAATCATGAGAAATAATAAGACATCCATGGAAATGAAATCATAAAGAGTAGCATGTAATCATGAAAATAATCCATAAGAGATCATAAGGAAATAAAAATAACACCATAGGAAACATATAATGTAAAATATTAAGAACCATATAAGATAGATAAATGAAACAATAATTTGACACAGAGCCAAATGATATGTAAATTAGATTAAAAAAAATTGGAGCACACGTCTAATCCAAAAATGAATAACAAAGTGAAGGAACACCATATTATGTTCATAAATAGTGGTATATTTGTCCACAAACATTATCCATAACATCTGATAGATCTCTATGAAGATAGACCCTAACTACATTGAGGGTCTCATCAATCTTTAGTGAAAGATAGGAAAAGACCTCTAATCAAATTGATATGATATAAAATGTAGGCATGACTAAAGTATCATGCTTATGAGGGCCATCATGCATAGGATACTCAAGAGAAGGAATAAGAGTGGAATCTATGGGATAAGGAGTCACTAGTGGAGAAGGGACCATAGGTGGAGAAGAGTCTATGAGTGGAGGAATCATAGGTGGAAACGGGACCACAGGTGGAGGAATCATAGGTACAAAAGAGACCACAAGTTGAGGAACCATGGGGGAAGAAGGGGGATCCTTTTTTGGGGGGTGACATATGAGAATAGGAATAGTAGGTGCATGAATGGTCATAAGGTTATCTTGGAGATGCTATTGAAAGATGTAAAAATGATTAGTGTGATGGGTATCATAATGGTGACATAAACAAGATACCTCTCTATATTTAGGATATACTTAGGTAATAACTTGGGAGGAGGTATAGCCTTATATGTAGACTGAAGAAGAGTAGGATGCAAGGTGTTAATGTAATTTGAAAGCCTTAGACAATGGGTGGAGGACTAATTATTTTTGCTATAGAAGCAACATATATGCTTGTTAGTAGAATTTATGGGTATGATAATAGAGGGAGTGGAATAGAAGCCAAGGAAAATTGGTATAATTTATAATATTTAGTCAAATGACTGATAACTCTATCAATGTCACAGTATGACTAATCAACCCATTGGGTGGGCAGAGGAGCAAGATGTAGTAAAATAAACATGACATCACCAAGGGGAGGTATGTATGGTTGAGCTACTAGGTGAGGATCATCTAAAGGAGAAATGGAATTAGAAGTAGGAAAAACTCAGCTAAGGATAGAGCAATAATAAGATCTAGAATAAGATTAGATGAGGGAGGAGCAAGATGCATATAGGGCTTAAGTACAATAGCAAACATCTCAAGGGCAATCAGGCTATAGGGATTTGAGTATTTAGTGAAGTGATAAGGACTAGTCGTAACATGACCGATAAGTATGTTCCTAAGAGGTTCTTTATAAATTGGAGGTGTGACATGAGAATGTACCATTTTTACCCTAAAAATAAGAGGAATAATGATAAAATTAGGAACTATATAAGATAGAATGTGATAAGATGAATGAAAATAATAAAATAAAATAGATTAATAATGAAGGATCTCAACATCTTTGGCTTGAAAATTACCTCTTGAAAATGGGTCATCTAAAGTATAACCATCATCATATTTGGGTGTATGAATATCAATGGTGCAACTAGGTATGACTTTCTCATCATAGGTTGTATGATGAATAGAATTCTAAGTCTTAGTTAAGACTATGGGTATATTATCACTAGGTGGTTGATAAGAATATAGATTCAAATATGGTGGAAGTTGGGAAATGAGATGAGGAGAGAGATCAAAATTTTTGATTTTGAGGTTGATCTCATCTAGCTCATCATCATCAAATTCTATGAGGTTAGGTGGTATGTTCCTAATGAGTTCAGGGTGACCATGATAACCTCATGTAAAGTTGATATGGAAATTAAAGTGTTGATGTTATCTAAATGGAACACTCAGTAGGGGTTTAAGGGTTAGAATTTTGAATACACCATGATGTTGGAAGTGTTCAAAACTCTAAGGTTTAGTGTTGCCTTGAATTTTATATCTAACACCATTATGATGAAACTTGACACATTGGCTGGTAGAAGAAGTGATAGCCCTCATGTGATGAGTCCATGGCTTGCCAAGCAAGATATTATAGGAGAGGGGAAAATTAAATATCATAACCTTCACTCAAATAGTGATAGGTGAGATAGTAATAGAGAGACACACACAACCTAAATGAGTAATTTACCTTCCATCATAACATTGAAAGTTATTACATATAGATTTAAAATTATATTTAGAGTATCTAAGGGTTTTAATGAAGTCAAGAGAGGAAACACAAGTACTTTAACCCTCATCAATCAATGCACACTTGACTTGGATGTCACTAATTTAAATTTATTATAAAGGGAGGATCATCTGCACCAAGCAAAATCTCATATAGGATCATATAGGCAATAGGAAATTTGAGAGAGAAAACTATCCATTATTTCATCAACATGTATAGACATCTTTTTGCATTATTTCAAGATACTATCTTTTGATCTAGATAAGGTAGCTTCACATCTTACTAGGGGAGGATGAGGGATTTTCATTTTGAAGAGGAGTTTCATAAGGTGTTTGTGATGATGTGGAAAAGTCCCCATGAGTTTGAGAGAGGGAATTTTATATGGGATATTGGTAAGCTTCATGATAGGGTCCCATTCATCATAACCCATAAGGGGACTACTGGATAGAGGTGCGTAAAGCTGGAGGAGCTCCTTATAAGGAGCATTAGAAGTGCATGCAAATTTGTGTTGATAAAACATGTTAGGTTTAGTTTGGGGATAAATTAGTTGATTATCTTGAGAGGATGGGGTAGTTGATTTAAGTTTATCTTGTGATAGATTTGAAGAAGTGTTATTAGAAGGTTAAATATTATTGGCAATGGGTAAAGAGTTTGGGGAAATTGTTGAAATAGTATGAGAGGTGTTATCCAATAGAGGTGTTGGAATTTGTTCTTGGAAAGAGATAAGGTCCTCTTACCCCAACTCTATTAGGTGAGTTGGGGAAGAATCTTGGACAACACAAAAACATTGAGATGATTGGTGCATGTGTGTAGGGTGAAAATCATTCATATTTACCATATTATCTTTAGGAGTTTGATAAATAAGACATTCAATGTTATTGGTGGAAGGAGTAGGCTTGTCATTATTGTCTTGGTGGTTTGGAAGAGGATCTTTATAAATGGCTAGGTAAGCATTAAGCTGGTTTACATCATGATTTTTACTTTGTGTCTCATGAGATTTGAAGGAAATGTCATAGGATTGTTGACATTTAAAAATGAGGAAATCATGATAAAAATTTGGACCAAGGAGGAAATCCATAGCTAAGTTACATAATTTCCTACAAGTTTCATGAGAGTGACCCCAACTAGCATGAAACCAACATAATTTATTTGGATCATACCGTGATTTCATAGGGTGAGTGGGATTAAGCTCTCATGGAAGAGGCCATGGTAGACACTTTTGGAGTTATTTTAAGGATTATGGTTTATGAAAATTGATGTTTATTTGAGAAAATTAAGGATTATGGTTATGGTTTTAAGAGGAAGCTTGTTATGGAGTAGGGTTAGGAGAAATAGCTTGAATATTATGAATGGTATCATAGGAATTAGTGACACCATCATTAGTAGCATGACAATTTTTATTTTTTATGAGCATGTGAGTGCCCACAGGAGGTTGAGATGGCTCAAACTGATGCATGCCAAAATCTTGGCACTTGGCTTGGTCAAGGGCCTCTTCCAAAGTTTATGGAAAGAGATTCTTAACTTGATATTATAACTTATGATAGAGAGAGTTGGTAAATAGATGAAAGAGTTCATCATCCTCCATGTTGTTTTCACACTAATTAGACAACATCTTCCACTATTTGATGAAATCTTGTGTAGTTTCAGTCTCAAGTTGCTTGTAATTGATAAAGTGAGCTAGGGCATTCTTAGGTAGGTCATTTGTTTGAAACTCTTGTACTAGAGCATTAATTATACCTTTCAAACTAGTGAGAGATTGGGACTTGAGTTGATTATACCAATCTAAAGTGTCTCTAGTTTTGATAATAGCTTGGTAATGATAAAGGTGTTTAACTTGACCCAATATTTATATAGATTGTCAAACATTTTTAAATGTAAGGTATGATCAGTTGTCACATTATAATTAATGGTAGGGATGATACCTCTTATATCAATGTTATAAATTTATAACATAAAAGGTTCATTTTGAGGTTGTTTAATTGTTTTTTTTACAAGAGGTGGTTGGAGAATGAGGTTTCCATGGGAATTCCTAAGGGGGGGGTGTGTGCATTTTGATTGTGCATTCCTCATGGAACCTATTGAGGTTGATTTTGGAGGTGAATAAGGTGATTCTATATTTACATCATTTGGTTGGCATTATTAGCTTGGAAAGGATTTATTTGGTTAATAGTTTGTAACAAAAGTTGATGGGATTTAGTGTTGTTTTGATTAGTGTGTACATCATGTGAAACATTAGCATTGGTATTAGTGGCTTGGGTACCATTGTGAGTAGTGGCATGCATGAAACTAATGGATTGAGAATAATTAGTAGAAAAGGAAGCACTAGTGGCATGATTAACATGTGTTATGGAAGATGCACTAGTAGAAGGATTAGAAGAAAAAGAAGCACTAGTGGCATAATTACCATTGGTAACAAATGATGCACTAGTGGAGTGATTGAGAAGGGTGGATTTTGGAAAAGGTCGACTAGATGTTGTACATGACATGTTAGTAGATATCTTTAAAATAGAAGTAGATGAAATCAAGGAGGAAGAGGTCATAGTATGAGAAGGGGTCAAAAGATAAGGAAGAGGTTGAGAAGCAAAGAAGTTATCACCTCCAAATTCATGTGAGAATGTGGGGGAAGGTGAATGAGGTTATTCTTCTTGACCACTTATCATAAGGTTGTAAATAGTGGAAGGGTCTTTTCCTTGATTTTTGAGTAAATTCATTAATGATGAAAAGTATTTATAGAGTTTACTCTAATTTATGTTGATCTTATAAGGATAACAAAGGGTTAAAAATTGAAGAGGCATGAGAATTCCTATAATTTGTAGTGAGAGTGGCCACATGCACATTAATTTCATCTAAAGTGGAAGCCACAAGATGTTTATGGGAAAACCTATTGGGATTAGTAAAATTCATCATATTTATTGAGTTAAACTTTGTGTTTTTCTCAAATAGGAAGTTTAGATGAAAGAGAAAGTCTAAGAAGGATGATGATGATGAAATGAAAAAATCATAAAATAGGATACAAAATTAAATCAATCAACTATGTTCTGTAACCTAGGGAAGAAAATAAAAAAATAAGAATACAAAGTCATCAAGTCAACTGTATATTGTAGACATGAAAGATAAACAAGTTGATAAGGATACATAGTCATGTAGGTCAATTGTGTGATACTAAATAGAGAAATGAATAAGGAGATAAGAAGACACAATCATGTAGGAAGACTATATACTATTGGCACAAATATAAAACATAATATATAACGGACTATATCAACCAAGATGATAGTGTTATGAAATAATATAAAATTTTTACAAGGTAATTTGAAGCAAGAATAAAATAAAACACACAAATAATTGGATCAATGTGATTGATCTAATTAGGGCACACAACACAAACCTTACATCAATGTACAACACATAATGATCAAAGAGAAAATAATCAACTAAAAAGTAAATGCTAAGTAATTGGTCACCCTAAGTGTTATTAGATTATAATAAAGTGTAATTTTAGTGTGATAGGAAAGTTGGATGACACAAGGCACTATAAAGCAATCTAAAGATGGTTTCAGGACATTTGGGCTTAGAGGGATCTATATTGACAATAGTACTAGCTTGTGTAGAGTAGGATTACAAGATGCATTAGTCAATACATTAGTCAAGAAAATCTCTATAAATAAGAATATAAACACTAAAACATCAATCCCACTTCCTCATGGGGTGTTGTTAATAAATTATAAGAGCTATTTAAAGAAGGAATAATACCAAACGTTCCAAATAATGTTCCTCCTTCCAAAAGCGGTCAATAAGCATGTTTTTTCCCAAATTTGGTGCTCCAAGTCTACATCAATAATGAGTATCAAGCTCCTCCACCATTTCATAGTGTACCAATGGATTTGGCTCATGAGTTTGATCAATTTATACAAGCAGGTAAAGCTTTATGAAGATGATTATGAATTATAACATTACACAATTCAAGCTCTTATATAGTAATTTCTGCATAGTAAGTTTGTATAAGTAAATTTTAAAAATGGTGGTCTTGGCTCACTTATTTATAGCTTTGTGAAAATGATCAGGATCAACCATGATAGTTCATATTGAGATCAATATGTGTGGCCATGAACTAATTCATTTTTGGAGGGACAAGCCATAAATAATCCCATTAATATTTGGAAGAATGGGGCATTAATGAGGAATGATAGAGTTTAATTTTGATATTTATTCTATAATGGCCTATGGAAGCCACCCCACTGATGATGTCATGGGATGATGTAGACTTGAGGAATGAATTTACAATAAATAGATTTTCAATAACTTTCATGGAATTTCCATGTAGGCTTTTGATTTGATTTAATTTACTTAAGTGAATTTTATTAAATTTATATAATTCTTTGGAAATCTATTACATGTTTAATCAACCTGCTCAAAAATGTCATTTTACAAAGCTGTAATTTGATTGAAGTATAATCAGAATAAGGTGTCAGTTATATACAAAAAATACCATAGTTAGGGCATTATGGATGTGGAAAAATACATACAGATGATGTGCGCTACTGAATTATAAGAATTCAATGGTCTAGAGTGTCATTTTATGTGGTCACAATTTGACTCAAAGTACTTTGAGAAAATATAATAATCATATAAAATGCATTACTTCACTTAGGGATATATTAGCCTAAATCAACACCTGTATGTGACAAGTTTGAACCATTTATCGCATTTTAGTGATTTTGGCCCAAATTGTGTGTTGTCATAGAATATTGATTATATTGACAATTGTAGCACAATAGTGGTAGGAATTGGATGTCTACATTTTTTACCTATTTGAGAAGGTGTGGTGAGACATTTAGTCGAAGTGATGGCTTTTCAAAGAATGAAAAAGTCACTATAATTATAAGAAACAAATTTCATTCCCAATTTTTAAAATTTAAATGAATTATGGATAATCTGGTTTACAAAATGCCCCAAACATTATTTGGGTGGCCCATGATGCCCTCTCGAGGGAAAGAAAATTTGGAAATATTTGATGGGTGGGCCCTTGATCAAAATAAATTATATTCTCATTAACTTCAATAAAATAGGTTGAAGAATGGAACAATTAGAAGAAAGAAGAAGACATAATTGATTAGAGGGGATAAAATAATATCCCAAGAAAGATAAAATGTTGCAACTATAGACCTAGGGGGTGAAAATTTTGAAAAAATTTCTATATTTTGACTCTTGGAGGTAAAAATTATTCATTTTACACCTTAGATATAGTAAATTGTGAGCTCTAAAATTTACACATGAACTAGCTAAGAATAATGGCCAATATATTACACCACTGACATCTTGGTGAGCATGTGAGAGAATATTAATGACCACTGGGGAGTGGAGCATTGGCAGGTATCTATTTTTGGTTTTTAAATTTGTCATATAATACATTTATTACTGGAGGAAGTGGTAGTTGGGGAAATCTCACCATTTTCCCAATTTGGAAAATGTTGAGTTCACTTGTGAAAATGATGGGAATGCCATGAGATTAGTGATCTTATTGACCCTTTGGTGAGATTGTGGGTCAAAATGGAGAGATCACAAAATTAATGAAGAACTCACATTTTAAGGTGAATTTTGCCCTATCAAATGTGATTCTACCAAAAATAGTGGGATTATTTTACCAATTAGAGAGAACAACCTGTGGATCAATGAGTTCATGATACATAGAAGGGTCACCCTACTAAATAGAAAGAACATCTTGATAAATGGTAGGATCACCAAAATAATGGCATGTGTGATAAAATAAGTATAATGGGGCTATGAAGAAATTAATCTAGGCCTAAAATTAGAAGAAGAGAGATAGAGACACATAGAGGATTAGTCTAAGCCTCAAAATTAAAAGAATGTGATAGAAAGATAATTGACATGATGTCCTGTGTTCAATTTTTAGGAGTGAGTTACAGTCATCACATCATGGGAGTAGTGCTCTCAAGTAATAAGATTATAAGGGATGATTATAGATGATTTATGGTTATCCTTGTTGTAGTAGACCTTTCTCACCTAGCATGCTTTCAAGTGATCTACATAGATAGAGCATATTTGTCAATGTTAGTGGAGAGATGGAATTTTGAGATTTCCACCTTTCATCTACCAACTAGGGAAGTGATGGTGACAATAGAGGATGTTCACTAGATTCTATGGGTGCCTATGTGAGGACCCATGATTACATGGATGGGGGATGGATTGCAAGCTATGTTGGATGATTTTCTTGGGGTAGTGGAGTAAGATATTTTGGATGAGTGCATAAACATAGATGCACTAAAGGATTTGGATTAGCCCCTAGAGGGTGGAGCAAGATAGGGGATAGTTTCCCTAGAGGTGGTGGTTTTAATAGCTATTATCAGTGGCCTTTTGTTGCCTATCAAGAGTAGGTAACTCTTTCCCTTAGGGTTGATTAGTGTGGTATAGTATATTTTTGATCACCTAATATGGTTCACCTGGGGACTTATGATTCTAGCACAAATTTACAAGGACTTAAATATGATAGTGTATAGGGAAGGGTGCAACATAAGCCAAAAAACATTATTTTAGGTATGGAACTGGGATCATATAGTAATTGCATAGCCAATGAGGCCAAGATATTGAAAGGGACCATATGATCCAATGGTTTGGCGATGGTACTCGATAGGGCCAAGCATATAAGAACACCTAGGTGATCTACCCTACTACAAGTGAGCCATTGACAAGATGGAGGATGGGGATTTCATTTGGCATACTTATTTGGGGACACAATTTTTATGGGTGGAGGACTTTTTTATGATCAACTATATGATCATCCCATGCTACATCATATGATGAAATGGTTATGTGGTAATGAGATACCAACCAAATTAAGTCTAGTAGAAGTTTAGCATGTAACATGACATAATAAAGGGTCCACCTTAATTTACACATATGACCAAGGAGATTAGGGAGTGGGGGATATTAGTGCCTAGGATAGAGATAGTTACTAACTATGATAGGGTAGTTGTAATATCCCTTTGAATATCAAAACAAAAGCTCCAAATTGCTTATCTGAATTTCTGCAAAATATCTTCAAATAGATGAATAAATCACAGTATAATTTCTTATTTATTTGCTCATAAGCTTACAATAGAGATCCTCTGTTAGGTATACAAAGAATATCGAAAGTTCGGCCTTATAGCCTGAATATTTCGTGAACTGGGCTGAATCTGGAACGTCTCGGTCTGCTGTGTAAAAAACACAGTCACCGACGTCGGTTATACTGCCGTCGTCGGTCGACCTGTAGTGATCCCCTTGCCGACGTCGGTGATGAGTCGACCGATGTCGGTCTCTGTAAGTCTCTATTCACCGATGTCGGTACCTGAACTTTTTGTAGATGCGTACGGATTTTCACAGATCTGTATGGAAGTCGTACGGCCACTGATATTGCTCAACCTATATGCTTGATCCTGACCTGTAGAATTATGGGCTAATACAAAGATCTATATCTGGACAATTCTGGAATCAAAACCCAAATAATGAAAATACCTGAAACCCTCGTGATAGCTTCTGTGTGAAGTTATCTCTCAAACTTGTAAGTACATGTGATAACTTCTGGATGAAGTTACCTCCCAATTCGGCAATAGATCGATTGATCTTTCACAACCTCTGAATCGCTCACACTGAAGAGTTGACGTTCTTCAATGCAGTTTGGCAATAGATCAACTGATCTTTCACAGCCTCTGAATCGCACACAATGAAGAGTTGACGTTCTCCACTGCAGATGGAATACTGGAACCCTTGGCTCAGTCTTCACAGAAGAATTTCTTAACAAGAATCAATATCAAATAATCATGAACATACAAACTCTCTTCCATGAGAGATTCTTATACACCTCCAAAGGTGTGCTTGCTAAAATTAGATTCCCTTAAATTAGACTGGGGCTTCCTTAATTTAGAACTAGGGTCTTAAAATTAGACCAATTCTTAAATTAGAATGAGGATCCTAAAATTAGACCCAATAATAAATAGTTAATAATTAATTAATAATTAATAATTAATTAATAATTAATAATTAATTATTAATTATTAATTATTAATTATTAATTATTAATTATTAATTATTAATTATTAATTAATAATTAATTAATAATTAATTATTAATTAATAATTAATAATTAATTAAAATTGGACCAAATAATTAATATTTGATTAAATCAATCAAATATTAATATCTCCTTTAATTCATGTCCTAAAGAGCCCAAACGAAAGCCAAGCCCAGCTCCATCAAGACCCTCTATCCATCTCATCAGCCTATGAGGGTCGCATAATAGGCTAATCATCTACTCTGCACATGTCGACTAAAAAGGGGACATGACAATCCGCCCCTCCTGAAATTGCTTGCCCTCAAGCAATCACTGAATACCCGGATCCCAAATGAAGTCTCGATCTACAGTGCTGTCAACCAACACAAACTCCAGGCCCTGTCCATCACCACTCTCATCCAATGGCATCACATCACCTCTGTCTCCTATACGCATATCGTCATCAACATGTGACCCCCTGTAAAAGAAAGCTGAGCCTCTACCACATGTGCTGACTCTTGAACTGAACTCACCTCAAGACAATGCTCGTCCTCATATCTCTCCTGTGTTGGTGCCAATGTGCCCTCATCATCGCACTCTATCATGTCATGTAGTATAGGCATCTCCATCCGATGAAAAAACATATGCTTGAAGCTGCTGCCCCGTATTGCCTTAAGAATATGTGTTTTCCCATCAACCTAAAAACGAACCTCCATATCTTTGAGATGAAGAGTAACTTCCTCAAATGAATGAAGCCACTTCATACCCAAGACTAATTCTATGTCCCCCATGTTCACTACAAAATAATTAGCCTTGAACTCATAGTTGTTCAAGCGCAATGGGAGATCTCTAATCATGCGCTCACACCTAAGAGTGTGACCATCAGCTACCTTAACTCTAATTCCCTCAAAATCTTCGGTAGTGAGTCCACGCTCCTCCACCAATCTAGCATCTATGAAATTATGTGTAGCTCCTGTATCAAGAAGGGTGGTAACCTTTTGCCCTGACAAAACTCCTCGGAGTCTGAATGACTCATCCGACTGAATGCTGGATAGGCGTGCCTCCTGTATATGAAGCTCTAAATCTGCATCTGCCTTAGGTTCTAAAGCCCCTGCCTCCTCAGTACTATCCTGCTGTTTGAACTCTTCTGATTCCACATCCTCATAATATTCCCACATCACACGATTTACTTTGCCCTTAGGCCTCAAAGGGCAATCGTGATGGATATCATATGGACCTTTGCAGTAGAAGCAAAGCTTCTTCCTACGTAGATCATTAAGCACCTCACGATCCAAAGGTGGTGCTGCTGGATTGGCTTTTGAATCATTTTTAACCCCGGATTTATCTATGTTAAAATCCGGTCTCTCTGTATCCCCGTTGGAGTGCTTATGGTCTCTCGATGAAGAAGTACCTCTGGAGTTAGATCTACTTGATGGGTCCGCCATCTCCATACTGCGCGCCTTCTTCATAGCTTCCTGTAAGGAAGGAGGATCAAAGCCTTTGATCCAACCTCTCATTGGTTCTATCAAGCCCTCCATGAAGAGTACTACTAGTCGCCTCTCTGAAATGTCAGGAACCATAACTGATAACTTCTAGAAGTCACCAATGTAAGACTCTAGACTGCCGCTTTGGCGCAACTGTGCCAACTCTCAAAAATAGGACTCTGGATCTCTCCTGTCAAAATGCTCTACCAGCCTGTCCACAAACTCCTGATAAGAAGTGATCCGATCATGATGGAGTGTCACCATCCCATGGTGCCACCAATCGTGAGCTACTCCCTCAAGATGTAGTGTTGCATATCTGATAGCATCTTCCTCACCCATCGGTCGCAATGTGAGAAATGTATCCAGCTTACTAACCCAGGCCTGTGCTGTGACCTTACCACTTCCGTCAAACATCGCGAGTGTGACCCTGCTCGTAGCATGCTTAAGATCATTGTTCTGGTGTCTAGGTCTTCTGTCCTGTCTAGCCAATCTGTAGTGCTCTCTCCTCAGATTAATAAAATGATCAAGGGACGTCCTCTCTCATACATGAGGAGGTAATAAGTTCCACTCCTCATCTGCAGCCATGAAAACATCTGTAAATGAAGGATCTCCTGCCTCCTCCTCTGCTAAAACGTCTGGTTCCTCTTGAACAAACGTAGGGCATGTAGGTCTACCTACTGTCCTAGAATGGGTCTGCTATGGTATCTGATTAATAGTAGCACTCCTATTATCTCCTTGTTCCCCATTCTGTCTATCGGTTGCGTTCATTCCCCTTATCATAGTAGTAAGTGCTTGTAGTGTCTGATTCATCTGCTGTTGACCTAACATCATAGCACGATGGAATTCTCTGGTGTCCTGGTCAGCATCATACCTGTGGCCCCTAGGTGGGCTATCCTCACGTCTGTCACTCATGGTAATCTATTGCTGTTCTAACAGCTGAGTACCTTCAAGCAAAGCTCTACTGCGTGTGTAATACCTGTGTGGTCGCAACTCTTGTGGCTGCATAAAATTTCTAAACCCTCAGGATGGTAGGATTTAGCTCTGATACCACTGTAATATCCCTTCGAATATCAAAATAAAAGCTCCAAATTGCTTATCTAAATTTTTACAAAATATCTTCAAATAGATGAATAAATCACAGTATAATTTCTTATTTATTTGCTCACAAGCTTACAATAGAGATCCTCTGTTAGGTATACAAAGAATATCAAAATTTCGGCCTTATAGCCTGAATATTCCACAAACTGGGCTGAATCTGGAACGTCTCGGCCTGCTGTGTAAAAAACACAGTCGTCGATGTCAGTTATACTGCCGTCGTCGGTCGACCTGTAGTGATCCCCTTGCCGACGTCGGTGATGAGTCGACCGATGTCGGTCTCTGTAAGTCTCTGTTCACCGATGTTGGTACCTGAACTTTCTGTAGATGCGTACAGATTTTCACAAAATCTGTATGGAAGTCGTATGGCCACTGATATTACTCAACCTATATGCTTGATCCTGACCTGTAGAATTATGGGCTAATACAAAGATCTATATCTGGACAATTCTGGAATCAAAACCCAAATAATGAAAATACCTGAAACCCTCATGATAGCTTCTGTGTGAAGTTATCTCTCAAACTTGTAAGTACATGTGATAACTTCTGGATGAAGTTACCTCCCAATTCGGCAATAGATCGGTTGATCTTTCACAACCTCTGAATCGCTCACACTGAAGAGTTGACGTTCTTCAATGCAGTTTGGCAATAGATCAGCTGATCTTTCACAACCTCTGAATCGCACACAATGAAGAGTTGACGTTTTCCACTGCAGATGGAATACTGGAACCCTTGACTCAGTCTTCACAGAAGAATTTCTTAACAAGAATCAATATCAAATAATCATGAATATACAAACTCTCTTCCATGAGAGATTCTTATACACCTCTAAAGGTGTGCTTGCTAAAATTAGATTCCCTTAAATTAGACTGGGGCTTCCTTAATTTAGAACTAGGGTCTTAAAATTAGACCAATTCTTAAATTAGAATGAGGATCCTAAAATTAGACCCAATAATAAATAATTAATAATTAATTAATAATTAATAATTAATTATTAATTAATAATTAATAATTAATTATAATTGGACCAAATAATCAATATTTGATTAAATCAATCAAATATTAATATCTCCTTTAATTCATGTCCTAAAGAGCCCAAATGAAAGCCAAGCCCAGCTCCATCAAGACCCTCTATCCATCTCATCAGCCTACGAGGGTCGCATAATAGGCTAATCATCTACTCTGCACATGTCGACTAAAAAGGGGACATGACAGTAGTTCATGTTTTATGGGAATATTTCAAATGAGTGCCAGATGTAGGGGTTACTGATGCATACCCCACATGGTGGTTAGGAGTACAACCCATTTTTCTTACCAGACCACTACCCTAGTAGCTAGTTTTAAGATAGAGATGGGTTAGGATGAGGAGGGATTGGGGATAGGCCAAAACATAAAAATAGGGTCAGGTGTTGGTAAGGCTAGATAGTCCATATGGCATTCCATTATAGGTAGTTTAGCAATAGGGATAGTAGGATCTTACATAGTATGTAGAGATGGCCAAGTTGGATGGTCAAGATGTGGATAAAGGGGAGGCCCCAAGTGACCATGAGATAAGTTTCAAAGAGGCAAGGCCCTCCGAGATAGGTATAAGGACATGATTAGGAGTGGTAGGGACCTAAGGCATAGGGAGGTCTATAAAGGACCAGAAATAAATTAAAAAGTTCTAAAGGGAGATTTATGCATGCCTCTTACACATAATAGAGTTGCAGATCACTGTGGTTAGGTTAAAGGCATAATTGGCTACTACATAGGGAGAGACCACTAGGCTATAGTGTCTAATCATATCTAGGGATATATAGATTGTGGGTCTTAGGGGACATGTGACACATCTAGTAAGGGTATATTCCTAGTTAACCACACATTATGTAGAGTTTGTGATAGTGATTGGTGAGCAATACTTTACTTGGATGGAGGTTCATAAGCTAACATAAGAGAGGGATGAGGTGCATAGTTTTAGGATAGAGATAAGAGAAAGTTTAATGAGAGCCTTGGTCGATGTGATTATGGATAAGGATGATGCCTTATGCACAAAGGATGATCTCCTATGTACCAAGGATGAGATAGCCTACTAGAGGCAAGCATACAAGGTGATGATTCTTGTAGAGTAGAGAGTGGCCTCTTATAAGGAGTATACAAGGTTGTAGCAGACTAGATGGACCTCAAATTTTAGACATGGGATAGAGTTAAATTAGTTAGTGGTGTAACTAGATACACATCAGGTTGTCATGGGGCCTCCACCACCACATCCACTAGCAATGACTACATCTAGGATAGGTTATAATTTCAAGTAGAGTCTTCCCAAGGATGAGCATGATGAGACCTGATTGTGCTAGCTCCTCTTTTTTGTACTTATGAGATGTATAGATATTATTTCAATGTATATATACATGATTTTGATATATATATATATATATATATAACATTCATTTTTGGCATACTTCTACTTGTACATAGATTGTTAATATTCTTTGATTATCATAGATGTTTTCATTAATATTTCTTTTGTTATGATATGCGAGTGTTAGGAGATGTAAATCCTTATTTACCATATGGATGTTGATGTATTTGTATTGTTCTACTTCATGTATGACTAGATGATAGAATATAATTTAGGAGATACACATTCCAAACTATTATAAAAATAGTCAATTAGACTCACAATATATGTCAAGAGATGCATGTATTGCATAAAGTATCATGTTAGGTATCGTGTATTTAGAAATGATCTTTGGATCTTCATTGAATTTTAGATATGGATCACTTGGTGCTTACTATAGCAAAGTGAAATTGTACATCATATACATGAATAACTTACAATAACATTATATTTTTATTTGCAATTGGATGGTTCAAAGGTAAATATTTATAATTGAGGATAATGAAAAAATTACCAAATTCAAAGTTACAAATATTAACATTTAAACAAAAACAAAGATAAAAATAACAATACAAAAATGTAACCTAACTCCAAATCAAGATAGGAAAAATCAAGATTTAAGTAGGCACAAGATCTATACAAATAAAGTAAGGACAAATTGATCAACAATTTGAGATAAATATATGAATAATCAAGATTCACATGTTTTAACAAAATGTACTTGAAAAAAAAAATTCAAACATAAATTTTAAACAAATTAAGTCTAAATTAAAACATGAATAAAATTTTTTATAAAATGCATTTGAACACTAAAGAACAAAACAATAATATAAACAAGACAAAACAGAAAAATAAAAGATAAAAAAAGGCACGACAAAATGCCAAGAAACAAAGAACAAACTACCAATAAAATGAATGCACAAAAAAATAATAAAAACAACTCAACAAAATAACAATGAGAACACAATAAAACACCAACAAATAAAATAGAAACACAACATAATGCAAATATAAACTAATAAATGGATAAAAAGATACCAACAAAAATAAATGAAGAGATAACAAAGAACAACAAAACAAAAATAAAAACCAAATAAACAATAATAATTGTTAATCATGATGTTAGTGCAAATAGAAAATAAAAACCAAATAAACAATAACAATTGTTAATCACGGTGTTAGTGCAAATAGAAGAAACTATGAAATACTATTCAGGCTAAACTATGTTATAGAACTATTGTGGAGTGTGTCCATAATACCTATGAGTCATAATCAAGATCATAATTGGTATGGAATAGAAATATCCAGGTTTAAATGGTCTAGGTTATGAAAAGAATATTATTCTAGGTAGAATGGTCTAGGTTACAACTGTCCAGAATGGGATAACAATGAGTCAAGTGGAATATAAATGATCCAAAGTGCCAATGTTCTAGGGGTATAATGGTCTAAAGTTACAATGTACAGAGTAGTAAAATAATATTATTCAAGTTCAAATAGTCAAAGATAGAATAAAATAAAAGTGGTCCATAAGAATATGGTCTAGAGTATAATAGTAGGATAAACAACTTCAATACAATTTGCCCCCAAGTAAGGGCCCTTGTAGACAATGGTTCAAAAGGTTGTCAATCATAGAATCACTTGAGATATACAATAGTCATGGGTTCTAGGATCTGTTTGCCGTCTAGATTATCTAATTGGTATGCCCATGATCCATAGCTTTTTATGAAAACATATGGGCCCAACTGATTAGGTTTAAACTTACCTTTTTTATTTTTATTCAACATTAGTGTTCTTTTGATTCTCCTTCAAGATCAAAGCACTAATTCAAAAATCCTTAGGGAGAATGAAATTATTATAACTTCTATGCAATCTATTATTATATTCTCTCAAATTATTTAAGGTAGACAAAGGCTTGCCATCAAGGAGCTCGAGCTCTTAAAACCTATAAACTCTATAATCTTCATCATCTTCAATGTTATCCAAGGATACCTACAGTGAAGGCAACTTTATCTCATTGAGATAATAGATTCAATGTCATAAACAAGGGAGTATGTGTTAGGTTGTGGAGCTAAAAGCTTCATAGGTATGCAAACATGGAGGAGGTTGTTGAGTGTCACAGTAACCAACGTTGGTCAGGCCAACCAACGTCGGTCAAGAGTGGACAGGAAGCTACTGACATCAGTCATGGATCAGCCAACATCGGTCATCTCCAGATAGACAAAGACTGACGTCGGTCGCCTGTGCGGTTCTATAACTATTAGTTACACAAGCAGTTAGTTTAACGAACCGTTTATTTACATGTAAAGACTAATTTTAGTCTTGATTCTACATTTCTAATTATTGTAATTAGGAAGTCTAATTATTTTTTGTATGGGATCTATTTAAGAAACTCATGGGCTATATTGTAAGATGGGAGAATCATAAGGACTTGCAAAGGCAAGGACAAGGGTTCTTCCAAGGTATGTAAGATCAGGTTGATTTGCAGGTTGTGCAAGATCAACGAGAAGATCTACATGGTAAGTAAGGTCAGTTGATCTGTAGGTGTGTGTGTGCAAGGTCAAAGGAGATCTACAGGATAACAAGGTCAAAGGAGATCTGCAACACAACAAGGAGCAAAATCAGGGAGATCTACTTGGAGTACTTTGTGTACTTGGTACTGGCAATATTGTTACTAACTAGTGGAGGGTACAGCTCTATGTTTGAGTTGTGGTTGTAATTGGTTGTGAGTGAGAGAAATCTTGAGGGATAATTACTAGTATACCCAAGAGGTGTGGGAAGAGTGTGATCTCTTCATTGTATTTCCTTCTGGAAGAGTATTAATATAAGATTGTATTGTCTCTCATATTCTGTGTTGTTTCTAGTTTCTAGTTACATTTACTTTTGGTTTAATTCCATGTTTAGTTGCTTATACAAGGTAATTAATTGTGCTCCTAATCTTGACAGTATGGAGTGGATCCTATGGGGGTTCGATGACTCGTGCAATAATCCCAGAGGGCAATAAAAATTTGCAAGTGCAAATTATGACCAACATTATTGACAATCTTCTTGAGGATTTCTACAATGGTTTTGTTTGACACCTCAACTTGACCATTACCTTATAGGTTATATGGTGTGGATTTATTAATCTTTATTTTGAATTTATCATAAAGAGCTTTAAAATCTTAGTTTACAAATGATCTACCATTATCAAATATAATACATGCCAGGATACCATATCGATAGATTATATTGTAATGGATAAACTTGGCATTATTCTTCTAGTGATGTAAATGAGATGAATGACCTCAATCCAATTAGTAAAATAATTGGTAGTAGTAATAATATTTTTGTGGCCATAAAAATAGGTTGGTTTTATTTTATCAATGAGATTGAGGCCCCATTTAGAGAATGACCATGGTGTAGTGATCAGATAGAGCTACAAGGAAGGTGTGCGTATCAGATTACCATGTTTTTATCAAGAAACACACTTCATGATGTAATTATAAGTGTTTATTTCCATCTTGGGATAATATTATCCTATTTTGAGGATTTTATTGGCTAAGACTACACCATTGGTGTGGGCCCCACACATTATTTCATGAACTTAGATTCTCTCGAAGATAAATAATGAAGAAGCATTCCATTATAGCCTTTATGTTAAAGCATATTTCCAAGGAGGGTATAATGGGATATACAATGAAGGAATACTTTATGGAAATTATTGGAAAGGTCAGGTGGAAAGACTTGGTCATGGAAATAATTATATATGTCTTGGTACCAAGGTAGTTCAGGTGGGGGATTAGAACCAATGATGGTGCATACACTCTTTAAATATATCAATACATGAGTGCGCTATAGAATATTTTTAATGAGAAACTAATACTATTTATCACTGCTAGCAAACTATATCATGGAACCAATTGTTGCCATGGAATCATTTGATTTATTTTTCACCCATGGTACTTGTTCAAATTATAGGGATTTGAAGTGAGTCTTGAGATTGTCCACAATATGCTTGTAGGGTACAAGTTTGTCATCTCTAGTCTAATACTAACATCTGGTTTGATTAATAATCAATTGGGAATCCCCATAGACCATTAAGCACTAGATATCCCAATGTATTGCAAGACAAAGTCCTATAATAAGGGATTCATGTTCAGCCATGTTGTTGGTATAATGAAAATTAAAATGAAATGATTTTGGAATTAGATCCCCTTATGGTGTAATAAAAAAATTCCATCCCTAGATCCATATGATTGAAAGGATCCATAAAATCATAACTTCCACTATTTAAGTTCTTGTATCCCTTCTTTTATTGTCATAATATAATCATATGGAAAATCAACCCTAAGTGGTTGAGTATTTATAATAGGAGCTTAAGCAAGTTGATCTGTAATGACCTGCCCCTTGATAGCCTTTTGATTCTAGAACTCAACATAAAATTCAATTAAGATCATGAAACTTTGGGACATGTGACTTATAAGAGTTGCTTTGGATAATAAATATTTGAGAGGGTCCACTTTAGCAATAACAATGGTCTTATTATTCAACATATAGTGTCATAATTTTTTGGAAACAAACACCATTGTTAAACACACCTTCTCCATAGGCATATAATTATGTTATTAAGACAAAAGTGTGAATCTCAATTATTAGGCCACATTTTACTTTAATTTTCATCATGTTAGGCTAGAAGTGCCCTCAACACATGTTTTGTCATTGAAATATAAATAATCACTAGTTGTCCATGTGTTGGCAATCTCAAAACTAGTGGACTAACCAAGTATGTTATGATATTTTAAAATGATAATTGAAATTCAAAATTCCATTTAAAAGTGACTCCTTTATTCAAGAGGTGTGTAAATGGGTGGAACTTATCTACCAGTTGTGAAATGAACCTATGAATAGATTGAATCTTTCCTTATAGGTTATGGAGCTGTTTGAGATTAAATGGTGGAGATATTTCTACAATGGCCATGAACTTAGTGGGATACACTTCAATCTCTCTTTGTGACATAATGAATCCTATTAATTTTTCTAAATTTATACCAAATAGACACTTCTTAGGATTCAAATGAACCTTGTACTCACAAGGTCTCTCAAAAATTCTTTGTAGAATATCAGGATGTTAAACATGTGTTCTTGACTTTAGTAGGATGTCACCAACATAGTATTTAATAATATTATGCATTATGTCATGGAATATGATATTCATAACATGTTGATAGGTGGCCCCAATGTTATTTAATCTAAGAGTCATGACTTGGTAACATAACATTCCCCATGGTATGGTGAATGTAGTTTTGTGCTGGTCCTTTAGAGCTATCTTGATTTGATTGTATCCTGAGAATCTATCCATGAGGGACAACATTTCATATCTAATAGTAGAATTGATAATCATCTTGATATTAGGTAGATTAAAATAATCTTTGGGACATGCCTTATTGATGTCTCTAAAATCAATACAAATGCATATACCTTGTGTCTTTTTGCTTACTAGAACTAAGTTTGATATCCATTCAAAATAGTCTAGTGGTCTAATGAAGTCATATCCTAATAGTTTCTCAAATTTTTATTTTACCAAAATAATGATGTGTGGATGCATCTTTTTTAATTTATGTTTGACTAGCTTAGTAATTGGATGAAAAAAAATTTGATACACAACTAAGTCAGGGTCTAGGCCTGGCATGTTAGAATAAGCCCAAGTAAAGATATCAATGAAATCCCTTAGGATGGTGATAATGTCATCACACTCTTCATTAGTGAGGGAGGCTCCAAGATAAATAATTTTGGGGTTCTCATAAGTCCATAGGTTCAATTTTATAGTTATTTTTACAAGGAATATAGAATGATCTTCTAGAATAGTGGGAAACATTTAATCCTATTCCTCTTCATCCAATTTAGGTTCTAGTTTTTTTTTCCAAAGCTATAGATAGTGAGACAAATCTAAATTTGCCAGTGGCCAACTAGAAAATATCTCTATAAATTTAAGATCAAGATGCTCAAATACATTTTGTTGTTTGAATGTGATACAAGCACTGGCTATAGATCTAGGACTTGGTGGACACTGAACATATTTTGGAGATGAGAAAACTTCCCCATCCAAGAGTTATTAAAATAGGTTTTCACTCAAGGCTTGTATTTTTATTTACTTTTTCCCTAACCCATGAGTGCCTCAAGGAGGTTTTCACCCAAAGATCTCAATGTTTTATCTTTTTCATGATCAAGAAAGTTTGCTTGCTCTCCAAAGTAGGCAAAAAGGTCTAAGGAGAAGTCAAATCCTTTCTTATTATCACCAATTGGCAATCTATCTCTAAGGCCCATATTCTTAGTAATCAATTAATCATTCTTAAATTTGTTGAGGGGTATAATAGAATCTTACTAGTCCCAATCAATGAGGTCAAGATGGCAAAGCCAAAGGGGACAATGGTATGTGATAGTCATAATGGAGTTGGAGTCAAATAGGTCCATGCCAGCAAGCTCATCATAAATGCTTTAATGGGATGATGCATCAATAAAATGAGTCTCATTGTTAGTAAATTTAGAAGAATCACTATCAAAATACATGAGGTCACCCTTAGGTAGTATAAATATGATACTTTGACTCATGTTATGCTTACCAGTTGATAATGCCTCTAAGATTCCTTATTCTCATGGATCGAGGCCTTTACCTGTATAAATAAATTTATCCATAATTTGATTAGGGATATGATACTTAGGATTATAAAAATAATCAGTAATACCATTTGAATATAACTAATTTCCTTCAATAAAATATTCTTGATCTTGATTTGGTGAAGTAATAGGTATAAATACCATTGGTGGTTTCTATGTATCTTTATTCTTTTTCCAAATCATGTTAGTCTTGCAAGGGTTTTAAGAAGGCTTGGGTTTGTCAAAATACATAGGATACTTGGGCAACTTAGCAATGTGAAAGGTATCTTTCAGATGGTATTTGGAAATAACTACATCATCAAAAGTGACCTTTTGTGTAAGTGTTAATAGAAATGGATCGACTGAAGTGGAAGCAAAGTCACTTGGGTTGATATAATTGGATTTAGGTGGCTCAAATAATAGTTCCTTATTCTTCTTCACTACAAATTTAGATCTAGGGAAATTTTTATAATTATAAAATGCAACCTCTAGGTGTTTACAATACTGGTAAGGTTGTAAGTCGGTAGGAATGGTGACTTCAATCCCATCATGGGGGACTTGAGGCACTGGTGTAAGGTAGATGAGATAGCATATACTTCATGGATCCAAATATGACCAATAAGTATGTTATAATGCAACTCAATATCCATAATATGGCACAAAGTATGATGGGAGATAGACCCAAAAATGATTGGTAAACAAATGGTTTTGAAAGATTCCCTTTCAGAGTTATCATATGCCTTGATCATAATTGTTTTAAGATGGATGTCATTATACTAACTTGAGTGACACTATATTCATCCCTAAACCATTATCTATAAGAAATTGATTTATATTTTTATCTTTAATAATGACCTTAGTGTACAAGGGATTATTATGGCTAGGACCAAGAGTGGACATATCTCTCTGATCAGATGTAACTTATCGCAAAGGAGACAAATGTTGTACTAGTGTTCAAAATTTCTCAGGTTTAATGTCTTAAGTAATATTTGAATATTGAATAAAATAGTTAAAAATAGTTATGTGGACTTTTGATGTACACAAAAGATTTAAAATATAAATTTGTGTAGGGTTTTTACTAAGTTGGTTTGAAATACTATACAAATTTTCAACAAAAGCATGACAGGGTTTAGTTTTGACTAGTACATTGCTCAATTTTGGATCTAAAAGCACATTTTTTGTATTGGGTTTAGTTTTGGAAGAGGGAAAATGACTTAGAGGGTGAATCATGAGCATCTAGTTGTGATTACATAATTTTGACTCAGTAAGGAGCCATTATAATTAAGAGAAGGCAAAGGTCCTTGGATGGTAACTCGTGAGAGTCTAGTTTCATTTATGTAATTTTGATTTAGCAAGGAGTCATTATAACTAGAATAAGGGGGTCTAGAGATAATAACCCATAGAAATTGAGGTGAAATGGAATTTATTGAACATGCCATGACATTACATGAAGAGGAGGGTGTTGACCCTATAATGGGGTATCCAATACTTTGAGAAACATTAGATGGTTCATGATAGATTCAATGGTGATGGTGGTAATGTGATTTGAAAAAAAAACTTATCATGATGCTACTATGGTCATATGGCATGTTTTTATAACCCAAGTTATTAGCATGGGTATTATGATCCTGATTATGATCATGTTGAGTATGATTTTGGCCTTGTGTTTAATGATGTTGGTTCTACCCTTTTTTTATTATTTCTCAATGGTTATTGATTATTTTTAGGAAACAAGTCTTTTTCAATGCCCATATCATGATTAGTGTTTTATTCTACATATTTTACTTTAATTTCATCACTTTCGATCAAATCCTCAATGATATGTCTCAATTGAGCACATTGATAAACACCATGGACAATAACATGATGGAAGTTAAAAAATAATCTACCTGATACTAATTGGGTTTGGGTTGATCTTTAAGGGATGGCCTTGGTATTGGACACGTAATCATATTAGCTACTATGAGCTTTTGGAACATAGCCTCAACATGCTCTCCTAGTTTACTGAATGCTAAATATTTATTGAATGCCCTTGATGAAGGAGCCCTTTATAAAGTAGCTAATAGATTAAGTGGATGTAGTTGCATATTTGGAAATTATAGAGCCTACACCATTTGCACATGTCTATATAATATCACTTTATTTCCCACCATGTTTTTATTTTTGTTAAACCCTTTAGGTTTTTTTATAACAATAACTTAAATAGGGGATTGGGTCTGATTAGACGTTTGAATTTGTGAATAAATCTTGAAAAATCCCTTAGTAATGAGTGCCTTTTCAATCTATATACCCTTGTCTATAATTTAATTGAATTTATTTTATCAAGAAATTCATAGATCATGAGCCACCTCAAGGTGCAAGTTTTGTGTTAAAATATCAACCAGTTATTTATCTAGAAAATTATGTTGAAAGTGTAGACACCTAAATTTGGCCACCGATAACCTCCAATTAGGATTTTGGCCAATTTCCATCCAAAATGCATAATTTGGCCTAAAAACATTAAAACATGCTAAATTATGTGAAATTGACATATTCAAGTGCTGATTTTGGCTAGGGCATCCCTAAATGGGGCAATGCAATTTATGGGCTAGCTAACTTTGATCAAATCAATCTAAGTCAAAATGCCAATTTTACACCTAGGTGCTTTGGATTGATCTTTCCTATCAAATATTATACACAATATGTGTGCCTTTGTTATTTTTTATTGGAAAAATTCTAAATGGGAATACAGTTCTAATGCATTTGATGTTGACTTTGGACCAATAACAAGGCATTCTGATCAATTTGAGTAATTTTTGCGTAAGGTGCTTAATCATGATTAAGATATAATTAACCCAAATCAAGGATTAATAAATAATTCCATAAAAAAATGTTGAATACTTATTTTTGGAAATAGATATTGAATATCTACATCATTAAGTGACCTCATTTCTTGGGAAGACATCCATAGGCCATAAATGCCACAAATATTAGGATTCATGCCCTCCATGCCTCATCAATGCCTTCCATTATTCCATCCATGCATCTTAATTTCCCATCATTTTAATTTCATGATGAGGATAATTAAAAACTTAATTCAAAAAATCAAATTAATCCTCAACCACACATCTCAATCTTGAGATGGACAGTTCAAGTTGATTCTAGTCATTTGCAAAAATCTATAAATAGGAGGCCTCACAACATCATTTTTAAACTATTTTGGTACAAAGTTATAGTGCACAAATGGTTCCAAAATCTTCAAGAAAATAGTGTTAACATGCCAAATTGATTCTATGCCAAGCTAAACCACAAGCCAAAGGTGTTAAGGAGAGATGGAGGTAGCCAAGCTTCCATTGCCAAGGACTTCATGAGAACAAGCTGAGAAAACCACCACTACAAAGGCATTTGGAGCATATAAGGAAGGTGAAGGAATTATTATGTTTTTATTCCTTAATTTTTATTTGTGTTTATCATTTGATTTTATTAACTAGGCTCTCCCTAGTATCTAGGCCTAGAGTTGTTATGATATTAGTGTGTTTATTTCATTTTGTTTTCATTTTGGAACTAACACCATACTAACCATCCTCTCTTGAGTCAAATTCTTAAATCACATAATGTCATGCCTAGTGGGACTAGATGCATCTCACACTTGAATGAGATCATTTTTCAACTCTAAAATGTTTATTTGAGCCCTTAAAACTCGTGCAAATTGATTTTATAACTTTAATTTTCCATTTTTGTTTGCCATGATTTTACATAGTAACCGACATCAGTAAGTAATACTGACATTAGTTACTTATCTTAACCAACATTGATTATCAAAAATAAAATTTGTTAGATATTGATTAGCCAAAGTAACTAATGTTGGTGGTAATAACCAATGTCAGTCACTGTGATTTTTTCCAAAAACATAGACTTGAGAGCTAGTTTTTCAAAGTTCATTATTTCAAGATAAAAAGAGATTCAAAGCTAAAGAACATGATAACAATTTTGCTATAGGAACATTTTTAAAAGTTTCTCAAAACATGATTAGATCACCTTTTTCATGCTTAAAAATAGATTAGGAACCTTATTTTAGATGTTTAACAAAGTATTTAGATGTTTTTGGTGAATGTTTTCAAAGCTTGCAAATAAGACCAAGGGGTCAAATGAACACCACCAAATATTTCATTTTAGGCTTAAAATTGAACACAATTATCAATTCTTGTTTGAAATAATTATTTAATCAAATTCTTATTTGGAAAAAAGAGGAATGTTGCATGTATGCTCTTCCATTTGTCCCCTATAGGGAACCCTTGGAATCAAAAGCACCATTCCTATTGCAAGTAGCCTAGTTCAAGGCTTAGAAATAAATTTGTCTAAATAACTCCCCAAAAACTCATAAAATTTTGGGTGACCTTGAAAATGACCCTAAAGTCTTTCTACTTTCATGCTTTCTTTATTTTTATGCATCTTGGCTTGCGAAGGGGACTTCATCACCTCTGACAAGTTTTTTAGGGAAGCTTTAACCTGGGGTTTCATCTCTCAGCATTGAATTAATTTTGATACTTTGGAGTTACACATGGGATGTAGTGGCACTTTGGACATCTCACTACACTGAGTGAACAATAAGATGTAGTGGTTGAAAAAGGACTAGACCTTTTTGCAACAAGCCAAGTGATACAGACCTAAAATCCATGCTTTTCTTTTGTATTATTTGGCATGAAATTCATTATGTAATTGATTGACCTATGTCATTTAAAAACTTGTTATATCTTAGAAAAATCCCCACTTGCCATGAAACTATTATTAGTGCAAGGTGTGCCTCAAGGTCCATGTTACAGTACAATCATTTGAGAGAAGGGGGGGTGTAAAAAACCTTACTATATAATGTGTATTTAATTTTGGATGACCACTTAAAATACTCTCAAATGATGTATATTGACAGATTCTAATGATACAAAGCAACCTTGTTAGTTTAGGATCTAAGGGAGATTAATTAATTGGTCTTGTCCTAGATTAAAGTCTTGTTTGGAGTCAGAACTTAGTGTAAACAAATAATCCAAACTAAACACATAGTATAAATTTTACTTTAAACAAAGAGGGATTATGTTGTCCACATGAAATCATCAATTTACCTTGTTCAAAAGTTCATCAGAAGCTTGAGAGTCATATCATCCACTTTGGTGTAGTTATGCTGCCCAATTGAGTCTAGACCATTACCAAAGTTGTTTAAGTCCTTCACTTATAATGTAAATTCAGAATTACACTTTACAAGTTCATGGGGTTGATGTGTTAATTGGGTTTACCATTTACACTAAACTTGAGGTAACTTAGGTTTAATTTCCAATCTAGGTTGAAGGTCATTTAAAGACTCATAATCATTATCATCACTTGATATACTTAGGCCATTTTGTGCTAAACACTTGCACTTTGAGTATATGCACCCCAATATTTTTGAGTCAAGAAAAATAGTGTTATGTTGTCAAAATTATAGGAAAACACATTTGCCTTAGAGAATTTTTGAAAAAAACCTTTTTGTCACACCTTTTGGGTAGTATAGTGTCATTATGCTACCCAAAACATTTCAAAAATTATTTCATAGACCCTCTTGCATAAATGATCAAATTTGATCCTACATTTTTAGATCAATCCAAGTGTAATTCTATGATATTTTGTCTAAAAACATTATATTTTTCACTTTTGTTTATATTTTTTGTCAAAATAACCAAATTTTATACCATTTTTTGTGAGAAAATAAACTATTTCTAAAGTGCCTTTTATTTCATACCTTATACTTATTTGATCAAGTTCATGTCCAAGAATCAAATTCTTAGTTTTTTTTAAAAGTGTTTCAAATCCATTAGATTAAAAAATTTCATCTTTTTCAAAGTCTAGCTTTTGACACTGTTTGGCCAAGAGTCCTAGCACATGCCTTATTTTGAGCCTAGCTTTTGATGCCACATTTGGCCAAAAGACCTAGCAAATTTTAAATTCCTAGATTATATTGATTTGAAACACTTTGACCTTAGAGTTTGGCATTTTGATTTTAAGTCTATTTACTTGTTTATCTTTGTGTGAAAAGTGAAACGTTAGATACTTCACACTAGATTATTTCCTCACAAACCTTTGCATAAACTTGTTGATCCTTTTGATAAATCTAGACCAAGTTAGAACATCATCTATTTTAGACATTGTCCTTTTTATATTTTTTTAAAATATTTTACCTTTTATCATAAAAACATTGATTATAGATCTCAACATGTATTCCTACACTCATAGTAGACTTATGTACAATCCAAGGATTAATAATGTGGTTACATAGGAAGAAATGGTGTAAGACCCCTATGTGGCTAATATTGCTTATGATATGGATTCTTATCCCTCTTATAATACTCAATCAAGAGCATAAAGTCAAGATCCATTGGCCAACTATCTGGTTAACACACCACCTTATTCAGAATAGGACCAAGAAAAAACCATGCAATACCTAACTACAATACCTACAGTGGATGAGCCAATAATTCAATAGTTGTATTCTACTAATACGACCTCCACGTATGATCCATTTTGTTTGAGTGACATTTTTAAAAGAAAAAAGATGAGATTTTGGTTATATCCATAGAGGTAGGGGCTAAGTTTCCAGTAAACTTCCCCCATGAAAATTTACCAAGTCTAGTAAGAGTGCCCCACAATGTCATTTACAATCAACATGATTCTTCTATAAATCATATGGATCTATTCCAAACAATGTACCAAGATCCTAATATATCTGATCAAAGCAAAAACATCATGGAAGATAACTTTAACCAAATTTAGACAATATATCAAACATATCTGAATCTAGCACATGATTTCAATTAGATGAACATGGTAAGTAAGCCTCTCATTGACCTAGTTACTTTAGTAGGAGTGTTGCTAGAGTTAATTGGACAAGAGAATCCAAATTATGACCCATTCATAAAAACTATTTCAATAGATAACTTCATACATATGCCCATTATTGAATAAGTGTCTTCAACCTCTACACTGAATAGTAGCCAAATGTAGTAGATAATGTGCAAATAACATCCAATCCTGATCAAAGTGGTACTAATGCATAAAAAACTAGCCAAAAACATGTGCCTGTAGTTAATCCTATGAATAGGTCATCATACCAGGGAGTGGGAGTTTATATACCCCAACCTCAACTGACTGCTTCCTTAAGTGTATAACCTATGGGATTAGGTAATCAAATAATGGCCAATATCACACCTCAATGATAGAATGTGACTAATATGACTCCTCCTCAATAAGTAATGAGTAGTATTCCACAAAAATAAGAATAATGTAATAAGGGACAAATACATTGCCACCTCAATCAGGGGCAACAAATGTTCCACCTTGCCAGGTAATGATGAACATACCTCTTTAGTCATAGACTAATATGCCAATCCAAAACCAAGCAATGACTAGTCAACAATGTGTAAATATTGATCAATGATAGATGCTAAATATGGAACCTACTTTCACTTCTTCATATGGATTTATGCAATAAGGAGTTCCTCATGTTTCTCAAGTACCTACTAGACAACCATTGATTCAAAATGTGCCACAAATCTAGAGACAGGGTCTTGGTCCACAAGTTACCACTCAATAGCAAGGTTTGATTAGTTGGTAGCATGTAACTTTTCAACCATAGTAGGCACAATATAGTTATATCCCTCCATCCCAACCAAAAAATACTCCAAGTCAAACCTTTATTTCCAACCCAAACTATAATATCACACCAAGTGTGCAATTTCAAGTACATCCTAATCCACGTATGCATATTCCGGGTCTATTCTCCAACCAAGCCAATACACCCCAACATGTGTCTCCATCATACCTTGGTCAAAGTGTTCCACTTGTGACCTCCCAACCATCTATCCAACCCCAAATTCTCCCTCAAACCAATATTCCTTCCATTTTTCTATCCCAAGAATCGTAATAGATTAAGGATGCAATTGCTATCATTCAAGCTGGTAAATAAACTAAAAAGTTCAAATTGGATGACATATGTTTCTATCCACTCAACATGGAGTATTTACAAATACCATTTACTCTAGGATACGAACCACCAAGATTTGATAAATATAAATAAAAAGGTGACCATAAGGCTCATTTGATCAATTCTTCATCATATGCCAACTAGTGGCATATAGTGACATATACCTTTTCCTTTTGTTTCCAAGGAGCTTGGCTAGACAAGCCTTGGAGAGGTTTTTGAATTTGCCCAAAAATTTAGTAATGGATTTTAATGATATTTTTGATAAGTTTGTGCAACACTTTTCCTATAATCTCTAGCATGAGATTTCATTGGTGGATTTAATGCAAGCAAAGAAAAAAAATGTGTCGAGTTGTTTAGCTAAAAGCTTCACTGTTATGCAAATGTGGAGGTTGTTGGGCTTAACCAATAACTAGCATCAATCAGTCATGGATCAGAACTGACCGACATCGATCAGGGATCGGCCGATGTCAGTGATATGCAGACCGACAGTGACCGACATCGGTCACCTTTGTGTGTGTATGCATTTTCATGCATTTATAGAATTAGATTTGTTCTAATTTTAGGAGGACAGGGTGTTTGCATGTAAAGAATAATTTTAGTCTTGAGTCTATGTTTCTAATTATTGTATGCCTTGGATCCTATTTAAGAGACCCATGGGGCTGTATTGTAATTAAGCAAGGGAATAACAACTCAGTTATTGAGTTGATTGTAAGTGATTGAGAGAGAGAGAGAACTCTTGAGAGAAATACTATACACCCAAGAGGTGTGGGAAGAGTGAAATTTCTTCATTGTATTTTGGAAGAATTTAATGCAAGATTGATTGTTTCTTGTATCTCCTATTATTTGCTATTTCATATTTATAGTTACTTGTTACTTCTAGTTCAATTCCGTGTTTAGTTGCTTATACAAAAGTAATCAATTTTACTCCAAGTTCCTAACAAGTGGTATCAAAGCTGTGTGTTCTAGATCCTAAAAAGTGGTATCAAAGCGGGTTAGTGTTTATTGATTACAGGTCACTCATAAGGGTTTCTGTTTGAGTGGGAACAAAGAAATGGCAGAAGAAAGTAAGCTAAGAATGGAGAAATTCAATGGCAAAAATTATCAATTATGGAGGATGCAGATAGAAGATTATCTGTATCAGAAAGATCTATTTTTACCGTTGGGTGGAGTTTCAAGTAAGCCCACAGATATGAAAGATGAATAATGGAATGTTCTTAATAGAAAGGCTCTTGTATCTATAAGGTTGAGCCTGGCATCTTTTGTGATTTATAACTTATCACAGGCAAAGACAATGG
Organism: Torreya grandis; assembly: GCA_037957365.1. Lineage (NCBI taxonomy): Eukaryota > Viridiplantae > Streptophyta > Pinopsida > Cupressales > Taxaceae > Torreya > Torreya grandis. The sequence continues at coordinate 1,868,336 of JARHVA010003344.1, read as the reverse complement.
TAGAGTTAGTGGATACTCTAGTAAACTTATATGAAAAACCCTCAGCTTCGAATAAGGTATATCTTATGAAGCAATTATTTAGTTTGAAAATGTAGGAAGGTGGATCTGTATATAGTCATCTTAATGATTTCCATGAAATTGTAAATTAGTTAAATGTAGTCAAAATAGTTTTTGATGATGAAATTAAGGTTCTCTTGATCTTATGTTCTTTACCTAAAAGTTGGCACAACTTGGTAATGGCAGTTAGCAATACTGCATCTACTTCAAATATATTGAAAGTTGATGATGTTGTTAGTGTAATCTTGAATGAAGAAATTTGCAGGAAAAGCACAGGGGAAACATCAGGTAATGCTTTAAGTATTGAAATCAGGGGAAGGCAAAGAGAGAAGGGAAAGTAAAGGAAATCAAGGTCAAAGATGGGAAGGAGATCCAAATCCAGAAATGGAGGTATAATCTGCTGGAATTGTGGAAAGAAAGGGCATGCAAAGAAAGATTTTTGGTTGAAGGATAACAAAGAAAATCAGCAAGAAGGTAATAAGGAAGCAAATATTGTAGGTATTGCTGCACAGGATGCTCTTATATTTTATTTGGATAGTCAAGTAGAATCATGGGTTTTATATTTTGGTGCTTCTTTCCATGTAACCCCAAATAGAGAATTTTTCAATGATTATGTCCATGGAGATTTTGGAAAAGTTTATTTAGGGGATGGTGAGCCTTGTCAAATTGTTGGCAAAGAAAAAGTGTATCTGAAATTGCAGAATGACAACACATGGGTGTTGAAAGATGTCATGCATGTACCCATCTTGAAGAGGAATTTGATTTCTACAGGAAAGTTAGGTGATGAGGGTTGCACAGTAACTCTCATAGCTGAATCTTGGAAAGTTTCCAAGGGTGCACTTGTATTAGCAAGAGGTAAGAGAGTAGGTACACTTTATCTATCTACTTGTGTTACTAATTATACTCCTTTTATTTTATCCACTTCAGAGGTAGATGCAAAGATGTGGCACTATAGGCTTGGTCACATGAGTGAGAAGGGAATGCATGTTCTTAAGTCAAAAGGTAATCTTTCAAATTTGAAAAGCATAGATCTAGAGTTTTGTGAGCATTGTATTTTTGAGAAATAGAAGAAAGTAAGGTTTCTTAAGACTGGGTCAACAAAGAAGAAGCACAAGTTAGAGCTTGTTCACACAGACGTGTGGGGACTAGCTCAGGTAGCTTTTAATGGAGGATCACAGTATTATGTTTCTTTCATTGATGATGCTACAATAAAGGTATGGGTTTATTGCATAAAGATGAAATCTAATGTTTTTGACACATTTAAAAATGGAAATCTTTGGTTCAGAATGAAACAGGTTTGAGATTGAAGTGCTTTAGATCTGACAATGGTGGTGAGTACTACAGCAATAAATTCAATAGTTACTATTCTATGAGTGGAATACACAGGGAAATGATGCTTCCAAGGACACCTCAACAAAATGGAGTTGCTGAAAGGATGAATAGAACAATAATGGAGCGTGCACGGAGTATGAGGTTGCATGCTAGTTTGCCCTTAAAGTTTTGGGTAGAAGCTGTAGATACTACGATTTACCTGATTAACAGAGGACCTTCTACTACTCTAGATGGTGGTATTCCAGAAGAGGCTTGGACAAGTAAAAAGGTAGATCTTTCAATTCTTAGAGTTTTTGGTTCTAAAGATTTTGTGCACATTGATAAAGAAAATAGAAAGAAGCTGGATGCTAAATCTATGCGGTGCACTTTCATTGGTTATGGCTTTGGAGATTTCAGATTCTGGTTGTGGAGTTTAGAAACTAACAAAATTATTAGAAGCTGTGATGTAGTTTTCAATGATATGGTGATGTACAGTGATCAACTCAAGAGGTTGAATAATTCTGAGCAGGGCAATCTTGATTTGGATGAGGTTATTATCCAAAATGAGCTCATGGGTAAAAATCATCACTCACAGGAAAACATAAGAATCGACGTCGATCAGGCAAGAACTAACATCAGACAGACAGGAACCGACATCAGTCAGACAAAGACCGATGTTGGTCAGATAGAACCGACATCGGTCTCGTGCAGACAGAGAGATGACCGAGATCGGTCACTGTCAGAACAAAATTTGGGTGGACATCAAGCTATGAATGAGTCTCAAATGCCCATAAGGAGGACTGTAATGGTAAGTAAACCTCCAATTCATTATTCCTCTTCTTTATACTACATGTTGCTCACTGATGGTGGAGAACCAAAAAAATTTGATGAAGAAATATAGGTAGAATCTAGGAAACAGTGGGAGCATGGCATGAATGAGGAAATTGATTCCTTGGAAGAGAACCAAATGTGGGACTTGGTTGAGTTGCCAGCCAGAAAGAAAGAACTAAAAAACAAATGGGTATATAGGTTAAAGGAATGAGAGAATGGACAAATGCGACATAAGGCTAGGTTGGTAGTAAAGGGATTTGTATAGAAACCAAGTATGGATTTTGGTGAAATTTTTTCTCCTGTAGTAAAAATGACTTCTATTCGGACTGTATTGTCTTTAGTTTCTATTGAGGATTTGCATCTCGAGCAGCTTGATGTTAAGATAGCGTTTCTTCATGGAAATTTGGATGAAGAGATATATATGGATCAGCCGGAATGTTTTGAGGTCAAAGGTAAGGAGAAACTTGTGTGCAGGTTGAAGAAAAGCTTATACGGTCTTAAGCAAGCTCCAAGACAATGGTATTTGAGGTTTGACAAGTTTATGATAGAGCATGGCTTTATTAAATGTCAATCTAACCATTATGTTTATTTTAATAGATTGGATAATGGTAGTTATATTATCCTGTTACTGTATGTAGATGATATGCTTATTGCAGGTTCACACATGCAGGAAATTACTGAGCTAAAGGTAAAATTAGCTCACACATTTGTCATGAAGGATTTAGGAGCAGGAAAGAAAATCCTTAGCATGAGTATTAAGAGAGAGAGGAAAAATCACAGGTTGATTTTGTCTCAAGAGGATTATGTGAATAAGGTGTTGGAAAGGTTCTATATGCAGGATGCAAAACTGGTAAGCACACCTATGGCTAAACACTTCAAGATGAGCAAAGAATAGTGTCCCAAATCACATGATGAGGTTTAGTACATGAGTAGAGTTCCATATGATTCAGTAGTTGGGAGCTTGATGTATGTAATGGTATGTACTAGACCTAATATTGCCCAAGCAGTGGGAGTTGTCAGCAAGTTTATGGCCAATCTAGGAAAGGAACACTAGAAAGTAGTTCAGTGGATTCTTAGATATCTGAGAGGGACCAATAGCAGGTATTTATACTATGCAGGGTCAAACACTTCTCTACATGGGTATGTAGATTCAGATATGGCAGGTGACGTGGATGGCAGGAGAAACACCACAGGATATGTGTTCACTATTGGTGGAACGGCGGTTAGCTAGATTTCAAAGTTGCAGAAGGTTGTTTTCCTATCTACTACAAAGGCAGAATACATTGCAGTCATAGAGGCTAGCAAGGAAATGATATGGATGACTCAGTTCATGGAAGAGTTGGGAAAAGAGCAAGAGAGTTGCAGACTATACAGTGATAGTCAAAGTGCAATTCATTTGGCAAAGAATTCATCCTTTCATTCAAGAACCAAACATATACAGCTTAGGTACCACTTCATTCGACAGGTATTGGAGAATGGATAGTTGAAGCTATAAAAGATCCATACAAATAAGAACCCTGCAGATATGTTGACAAAGCCGATAACAAAGGAGAAGTTGAATCTTCATTCAAATTTTGTTGGTCTTAAAGATTGAACTTGAAGAGGGAGAAACAAGACAGAGGATGTTGCTGTACAAGTATAGGTGTAGCTGTTTATCTCCAAGTGGGATATTGTTGAGTTGTGGAGTTAAAAGCTTCACTGTTATGCAAATGTGGAGGTTGCTAGATTAACTAGTAACTGGCATCAGTCAGTCATGGATCAGAACTGACCAACATCGGTCAGGGATCGGTCGACATCAGTCATATGCAGACTGACAATGACCAACGTCGGTCACCTCTGTGTGTGTGTGTGTGTGTGTGTGTGTGTGTGTGTGTGTGCATTTGCATGCGTTTCTAGAATTAGATTTGTTCTAATTTTAGGAGGATAGGGTGTTTGGATGTAAAGACTAATTTTAGTCTTGAGTCTATGTTTCTAATTATTGTATGCCTTGGATCCTATTTAAGAGACCCATGGGGTTGTATTGTAATTAAGCAAGGGAATAACAACTCGGTTATTGAGTTGATTGTAATTGATTGAGAGAGAGAGAGAACTCTTGAGAGAAATACTGTACACCCAAGAGGTGTGGGAAGAGTGAGATTTCTTCATTGTATTGTGGAAGAGTTTAATGCAATATTGGTTGTTTCTTGTATCTCCTATTATTTGCTATTTTGTATTTCTAGTTACTTGTTACTTTTGGTTCAATTCTGTGTTTAGTTGCTTATACAAAAGTAATCAATTATACTCCAAGTTCCTAACAAAATGGTGAGAGTTTTACAAGTTATTTACAATGATGGAGAGCCCTTGCATGATATTTCACCCATAGTTTACCAGATAAACAATTATCCATTGTGTTTACCAAAAATTTACATAGTGAGATAGTTTATCATTTGGATCTACAATGCGTATATACATTAAAGGAGATTATTGATAAAGGTTTGTTGATCAAGAGGGAAATCATCAATAAAGGAGTCATCAAGCTTAATTAAACTAATAAAAATCAAGGTACCAATTAGGGAAATGATCAACATCCAATCTAAGTGCAAGCATCATAATCAGCATAGGCCAATAACCATGAAAGACTGAGGCATTTCAACTGAAATAGAGATGTTATGGGAAATAGAGTAACCAAGTATCATCATGTCCAAATGGTGAAAACATCATCTACACCACCTTTTCAACTTACTCCTACCTAGTAACCTCTCTAACCAATGCTGCAAGCAAAATAACCAAAACTTGGACAACAAATATATCAGTCGTTACCATTGCAAACCCCTCCTCCTAGAAGAACCGTGCCTACACATCATGTCTTTAGTGACCTAGGAGAACCTATTGAGTATGTATTTCATAAGCTTGCTACCACTAATATGATTATTTGGCCCATACCAAAGCATTATCTATAAGGTATTCCTTATCCTAATTGGTATTATGAAAACAAATTTTATGACTATCATTGGGTCAACAGGCATAATCTATGAAGATGTGTCCAAATCAAGGATTTAATTGAGAATATGTTGGAGAATGGGGAGATAAAATTGGATAATGGTGCTTCTGATTCTTATCAAATTTTGGGATCTATCAAACCCCATTCCCTAACATAATAATCAGTACCAGCAAAATAATCAACAACAACAACAATGACCAGTGCAACAACAAAATCAATAGTAATAAAATTAAAGGCTGAACCAATATAATCAATAAAATCAGTAGGAGAACCCATAATGATAAAATAATGGACAAAACAAAGGTTAGAATGGTAACAAACAACAAGCCTACCATGTAGTTGCACATGACTACAATAGATTTGTAGGTCATATTATAGGGGGTAGCATTAATACCATTTCCATTAATCCTAGACCAAGTACTAATCAGCCTAGACCATTGCTAAATAATAGTATTTAGCCAAATTACATGAATAATACTTATTTGACCTAGGAGTGCATACTAGCAAACCAACAAACTATGACTTCTCCTTTTGGAACTTATATTGACAACTCATTCTTGCCACGTGACCACATGCAAGTACATCGATAATCAAGACTTGTCTTGTCTAGTCCCACACCATTCCCAACATTTGTTGACAATAATGGTCTAGTATTTAATCCTAATTATGCAATCATAACTCTAAATTCAAGGATTACTATCTTAGGCCCACAACCATCCACCACTTTGCCTATCATCCAACCAACTGTTTAACCTCAGAATAAACCATTCACTACTGACCAAGATAAGAAGTTTGATATTATGGAACAATTACAAAAGACACTAGCACAAATTTATATTTTAGATTTTTTGTGAACGTCAATAATCCAAAAAAAATATTGAATGAATTTTTGACCCAATCCAAATTTTCTAGTGACATATCCCCTGATCAATTTCAAGCTTTGGTTGGACACCTAGATCTAGCCTAACAAGTCACATTCAACCAAAGCGATATGTCCTCCCTTGGCCCACTCCGTAATAATCCATTATAAATAAAAGTTTATATAAGATGGCATAAACTAAAATGTGTCCTTATAGACAATGTATCCAACCTCAACATAGTGTCTCTAAAGCTCATCAAGCATCTTGGATACATAATGGTAGATCTCCAACCAGAAACAATAACTATCGAAGCCTATGATAATCAGGAAAGAGAGTCATAAGGCACCAGTAGTTTTGTAGTTATCATTTGGCCTTTGACCCATCATACACTTTTTCATGTGCTTGATCTTGAGTTATCATAAAATATGCTTCTAGGGAGGCCTTGGTTACATGAGATTCATTCAGTCCCATCAACACTGTACCAATGTATCAAGTTTTCCCACTCAGGGATGGAAGTGAATATTCTAGGATATTTACACCCATATGAACATTGTAAGCATTTTGAGGCCAAATTTAAAAGCTATAATTATCAGTATGGCATGAATCCAAGTTCCAAATAGGAGAAAGGAAAGGCCATACTTATTGATCCTTCACTAGATAATTGTATAGATCCTAATACCTTAGATTCCCTTTCTCACATGCCACCTCCTGAAGCTTCTAATCATTTCACCATTTTAGATAATGGACCAAGAGAGTATGTAACCCATGATACATTCATATTTCTAATCTTCCTTAGAATCTGAAAACCTTTGGGTGACCTAAAGTCATCCCACTATGCATTGGCAATAAAAGAACAAAGATAAGGGACATGTCACATTTGTACCAGCATCTGGCATAGGACCTAACCCTCTTTAATGGGATGAATCATGGCTATACAATGACAAACAAGTTGATTTTTATAAAAATGCAAAGTATTCTATTCCTAATAGGATCATGGAGTGTCACAATTATGAAAGAATAAGCCTTGAATCGAATCAACCAAGAACCATCGAGCCAATTTACATAACTAAGTATGAAAGACCTTATTGACTTGGATTTAAACCACCTATGGGTGACCCCACATATCTTATTCAAACTCCATCACCAATGAATAGTGATGATGATGTTGATAGTGAAGTAGAGTCTGATCATAACCTCACCTTTGATAACCTAGATAAAACCAACCTATTTGATAACAATGCCATTTTTACATTTACCCTAGCCATTAATTGCAATCCATTATCATTATATTATTCCCAACTAATAGATTGGGACAAAAACAAATCCAGTCTGCCAACTAATGAGTTATAGAATGATGAGGCATTCTATGATTTCTTAGGCCTTAGATACAATGTTCTATTGGGAGATCACAAATCAGGATTCTCAATCACATTAGATCCTACAACCTATTTTGGAGAGCGAGTGAACACCCTTAGAGAAAAAATAATAATTAAAAAATTGAGGTCCCAAAGTGAAAACCTCTTTGAGTTGATTTTTGACTAGGGAAAAAGTAAAAATAAAGGCTAGTCTAGTGGTGAAAACCTATTTCAGGTGCTATTAGATAGGGGTGTTCATTCTTCTTCGAATTTAGACCAGGAGACCACCAATGATGAATATTCTTGTGGACCAGAGTTTAGCTTTGAGAAACAACATGTATTTGATTAAATTCTTGAAGAATTTTTGTTTGTTTTTATCACATGTCTAGATATTCCATTAGGGGACTCAGATTCATCATGCCTAGGAGAAGTTGAAGAGTAAGTCCTAATGGAGGGCCCTGACATAATTCAATAGTTCAAGTAACTATCTACTCTCCTAGAAGATGGTTTGACCCTTATAGTTGAAGTTACAATAGAGGTAAATATTGGGACTCCATTAGACTTGAAATGGATAAAATTAGGTGCATCCCTCACTAAGAAAGAATGTGATGTCTTTACAGCTCTGTTGAAAGAGTTTGTGGATATTTTTGTATGGGCTTATTTTAACATGCCAGGTTTAGATCCCACCTTGGTTCTGCACCACCTTATGGTTAATCCTGATACCAAACTGGTAAAATACAAGTTACGTAAGATGCATCCTTGCATTGGTATATTGGTAAAGAAAGAGTTGGAAAAACTCTTAGAAGTAGGATGTATCTTATCTATTGACTACTCTAAATGGATCTCTAATGTTTTACCCATTAGTAAAAAGCTTGAAGGGATTAAAATTTGTAATGATTTTTGAGACATCAACAAAGCTTGTCTTAAATATGATTTTTCCTTGCTTAATATTGACATGATCATCAACTCCATGACTGGTTATAAAATGATTTCACTCATGGATGGATTTGTAGGATATAACCAGATCAAAATAACACCATAAGACCAACATAAAACAACATTCACCACTCCATGGGGAACATTTTGTTATCAAGTAATGCCATTTGGCCTTAAGAATGCTAGAGATAGATTTTTAAAGCGTCATGACTATCATATTCCACGATATGATTCGTGATATTATTGAAGACTATGTCAATGACATATTAAGAAAATCCAAAACTAGGACTGACCATCTAGTAGTGTTTCATAAGATATTTGAAAGATTATAGGAATACAAAGTCAGACTCAATCCAAAGAAATGTGTGTTTGGTGTAACTTTAGGCAAAATACTTATCTTCATCGTGTCTTGTAGAGGTATTTAAGTCAATCCATCTAAAGTCCATGCTATAACCAAGATTTCACCACCAACCAATTTAAAGAAACTCCATAGTTTATAGGATAAGATCTAGTCAGTCTGATGCTTCATCTCTCAGTTAATAGGCAAGTGCCATCTATTTACAGACCTTTTGAAGAAAGGAGTTTCATTTTACTGGGATGATCACTACCAAATATATTTTCAACTACTCAAAGACTATCTTGTTAATCCACCTATTCTATTACCTCCTATGCTAGGGAAGCCATTCTTATTATACCTATTAGCTACAGACCATGCTCTGGGAGCAGTCTTAGGTCAACATGATGACAATGGAAAGGAGCACACCATATACTACCTAAGTTTTACCTTAGTTACATATAAATAGAAATATCCACCTATTAAAAAAGTGTGTTTGGCCATGGTCTTCATAGCTCAAAAATTGCACTATTACATGTTGAATAATAAGACCATGGTCATTTTAAAATTAGATCCACACAAGTATCTACTATCTAAAATAGATTTGTAAGGAAGAATGGCTAAATATATCATGCTTCTCAGTGTTTTTTACATAGAGTATGTCAATCAAAAGCTAATTAAGGGATAATTTCTTACGGATCAACTTATAAAAGCACCTCTTATAGACACACAACCACTCACATTTCAATTTCTTGATGAATCCATAATGATCTTCATTAATACACCCCTTGAGAAGTAGCCTTGGAAGGTATATTTTGATGGTTAATTTATTGTATATGGATCAAGGGCATGCCTATTATTTATTACACCATAGGGGGATCTAATCCCTAAATCATTTAGAATCATCTTTCCTTGTACAAACAACATGGCCAAGTATGAAGCACTTGTTGTAGGACTTCAAAAAGTAGTGCACTAAAATATATCTCATCTTCAACTTTATGGTGATTCTTAGTTAATCATCAATTGTGTCATAGATAATTTTCAGACCAAAGATGACAAGTTGGTTCTATATAAAGTCATGGTTGACACTCTTAAGTGATAACTTGCCAATATTTAGTTTGAGCACATACCAAGGGCTAGTAATAGAACTGTAGATGACATGGCTAATATTGAATCCCTGATTCAACAAATAGATAAAGCTATAGAATATATGTTCCTTATTGAGAATTTGTCAACACCGGATCATGAACCTTGAGCCATTGCCATGATTTGTGATATTATTGGTCTTAATTCTATCTAGTATTCATACCTTTACAACTATCTTCATGACCACGTTCTACCACCTAACTTATCTCAAAAACAAACCAAAGCCTTCATTCATCACTCCACTCATTATACTTTACTTGGATCCACCCTTTACCATTACAGTTTTGATGGAACTCTGCTTCATTATTTAATTTGGTAGAGTCTATGCTAGCATTAAGAGAAGTTCATGAAGGAGTATGTGGAGCTCATTCTAGCAGGGTAGTCCTATCCAAAAATATTTTGCATACTGGTTATTATTGGCCCGAAATGGATGTAGATGCCACTACATATGTAAAAAAATGTGACAAATGTCAATGACATGCTAATCTGATTCATGCCCTAACAAAAAATCTAAAATTAATGTTGATACCATTGCCATTTTCTACATGGGAACTTGACCTCATTGGGAAGATTAACCCCACTTCCTCTAACGGCCATAAACATATCCTTACCACCACTGAGTATTTCACTAAGTGGGTTGAAGCTATACCCCTCACTTACATGACTAAAAAGCAAATTTCCAAATTCATCTTTAACTATCTCATTTTCTACTACGGTCTCTCCTTTAACATTATATCTGATAATGGAGGATCATTCAAGAACAAAAATGTAGATCAGCTGTGTATTTAATATATCATCACACAATATTTTTCTACAAAATATTACCCTTAAGGTAATGGCCAAGCTGAGGCATCCAATAAAATAATTTTTAACATCCTCAAAAATATTGTCAATGATGTCGGTCATGATTGGCACCTCTAGATATTCCCTTCCCTTTGGGCATACTATACCAATCATCATACCCCCATAAGAGCCACTCCATACTCACTTATTTATGGTATTAAAGCCATCCTTGCCATTAAGGTTGAATTGCCTTCACTACACATCTCTTTCAAGCATGTCTTGGATGATCATGACCATCGAGTAGCTTGCCTATAAGAAATAGATCTACTTGATGAAAAATGCATAGCCACACTCAACAATCTTCAAGCATATCAAAACTGACTCAAAGGCCACTATAATCAGCATGTTAAGTATATAACATTTAAACTTGGTGATCTTGTTCTTAAAGAAAACCAAAATAATACCATGGTTGAGAAAAATTATAAAAGGAAATTTATGCCAAACTAGATAGGGCCTTTCATCATTACCGTAGATTATGGATCAGGAGCATACAAGCTTGCCACACTAGATGGAAATAAAATTCTTAATTCGATGAATATTATTCATCTCAGGTGGTACTATATTGAACACTAAGCTGTATTATCTATAAGGACCATTTTATTTATGTGATTTTGTCACTATTTTTATTTATACAAATACCATCCCTATCCATCCTCTTCACCATATCCACTTTCTGCTTCTGACCAATTAACCCAGTGTGTTCAAAAGCCTAACCCATTTGACCTTGGTTTTTGCAATTAATTACACATTTTTAGCGTCAAGGTATCTGATTAGTTTCATCAGTTGATTTAAGTACTTCAGATAGAGATTGTCTTTTGAGATAGTGTGACAAAAGTTTCAATAGTTACATCCTTTATTTGTTATTTCTTTCTTATCACTAGTCTTGATATTAATTATAATGACCTTTGGGAAAATTAGTATCATTGATCTATGGAATTGTGTCCTGGTTATAACCACCTATGGGAAAACTAGGGGAAACATTAAGCCTTGACATACCAACTTTCCCCTTCTTATGTCGTACTATGCCTTTTTACCAATTGTGCCTATTTTGTTTGAATTGGCTACTACACTAGTCAAATTCCACCACTGTAAGGGTAGAACTATAGTGACTTGAGGTCCTACTCTAGGACTATGTAGGCAATGTTCAATACTTGTTGAGGTCAGATCAGTCACCCTTATTCACCATACTCTCACCATTTTATGAGCAACCTAAGCCATGCTCTTACCATTTTATGAGAAACCTAAGCCACACTCTCACCATTTTACAAAAAAACCTTAGTTTGAATGCTCTCACTATTTTTTAAGCTTGAATCATTTAGTGTCTCATCATTAACGATTGAGTTGAGATACTTCAAACAATTATAAAAACATTTGTAAGATCGTTAGAAAAGAAAAAAAACATTAACGACTTCTTTGCCTTAAGGATTCTAGGAACCCTTACTAAGTTACAAGTAAATCACTTGTCATTTAGTTTCTCCATCCTTTTTGGCCTTTTTTCTCTCACGCACTTACCATTTTATGAGACCATTCCTATTCTTCTATCACATTCTTCCGATTCCCTCAGAGAACTACATTTGGCCTAAAGTTTTTTATTGCATATTACATCCATGGAACTATGTAGGAAATGTCCACTTGCCTAGTACATATGGAGATAGCTTGATCACCCCCTTCATTTTCTTCTATTCCCCCATCTTGTTTGTTTGTTAAGTTGTCAGCTATTTTCTAGGGGCAATGTTTATAGGGTTTCTATTGCATTGTTTATTTTTGCTTATTTTATTTGTTTGTCTACTTATTTGTTTGCTTTCAACACTATTTCTTTGATTCAATTTATGTGTGTTCATTGGGTGATTCCTTATCCACAATTACAATTGCATCCATCCATATTCATATGTTTACATTGACATCATGATTTCTATCATAGGTTCATTGTTTTTTATTGAGTATTGGATTATGGGAGTCAATGCTCATGCATATTTTGGCCAAGTCCTCATGATGTTATATCATGATGCCTAACAACATGTGATATAATAAACCTTAGCTTGAAGAAGTCTATTAAAAAATGGAAGCATCTCTTCAGCACTGACATCTTGATTCAATCCTAATCATATCCCAAATAGAGTAATTAACCATGAAATTTTTTTAACTTTTATTAGTTCAGATGAGCATCTCCCTACTAGTAGGTTTTTATAATTCATAATTACCCTATGTCTTAAGTTATCATCATCCTTGGCCAATTTTATCATGTTTTCCATAATCAGGGTCCAATGATTATAACCACCTATGGGTAAATGATTACACACTAACCCACCTACATTTCTCAATGATTATAAATACATTTAGGAAAATCATTGTGTTGTCACCACTTTACTTTTTATGCCTATACAGGGGCATGTTATGTTGTTTATCTATCCTAACTGGGATAGCTCCATCTTATCAATGATTATAACTACCTTTGGGCAAATCATTGTGTTATCATACCACATTGCCACTATCAGGGTAAAATGTTTATAACCACCTTTGGGCAAATCATTGCACACCATCCCACTTGTATTCTTAATGATTTTGACTACTTTTTTAGTCTCATTATGTTTTTCACCCCATCATATTTCTTTTCTTTGGTGTCCTTACTTGACTTCTTTCTTTTCGAGGGACTATTTGCCGACCTACTTGTGCCAACCATTCCCTTAAGGGGGCATCATATGGTTAGTTTATCATTGTTATAATTGTAGGCATAGAGGACCTTTTAATTCTTTGAGAAGGCATTTATATGCTTATATCTTGTAATGCCTTCCCAAATAGGAGCAAATTGTAGACACTAAAATATGGCCATCGATAACCTCAAATTAGGCTTTTGGCCAATTTCCATCCAAAATGCACAATTTGGCTTAAAAACATTAAAACATGCTAAATGATGTGAAACTGACATATTCAAGTGCCAATTTTGGCTAAGGTATCCCTAAATAGGGAAATGTAATTTATGGGCCAGCTAACTTTGATCAGATCATTCTGAGTCAAAATGCCAATGTTACACTAGGGTGCTCTGGATTGCTCTTTTCTATCAAATCTTTTACACAAGATACATGCCTTTATTATTTATTATTGGTAACATTCTAAATGGTAATATGATTCCAACTCATTTGACGTAGACTTCCAATTCTAATCTAGTCAAATTTTGGACCAATAACAAGTCATTCTGATCAATTTAAGTAATTTGTGCATAAGGTGTTTAATCATGCTTAAGAGCTAATTAACCTAAATCAATGCCTAATCAATAATTATATGGAAACTTGTTGAATACTTATTTTTAGAAATAGATATTGAATATCTACATCATCAAGTGACCTCATTTCTTCAAAAGACATCTCTAGGCCATAAATGCCACAACTATTAGGATTCATGCCCTCCATGACTCATCAATTCCTTCCATGATGCCCTCCATGCATATTAATTGTGCCTTCTTTCAATTTCATGATGAGGATAATTAAAAACTTAATTCGAAAAATTGAATTAATCCTCAACCACACATTTCAATCTTGAGATGGATGGTTCAGATTGATTCTAGACATTCTCAAAAATCTATAAATAAGATGCCTCACCACATGAATTTTAAGTCTTGATAGTGCAAAGTTATAATTTAGGATTAATATTTGTCTTAGAAGGGTTGATGTTCATAATAATACTCTTCAGACCCTATGGTTATTGGGATATATTCAAACACAATGGAGTTACCTTATCCATCATAAAAATTTTCTTACTCATAACTAGGGTTATAAGAGACCCCACTATGAGTATACCTTTGCATCATGATTGAAATATTATTCTCTATGTTTGATAAGATGTAAAGTGTGTTTTGTAAACTTTTTAAAAAGGTGTTCAAATTTCTTCAAATAAATGATAAGGTAAAATAAGACCATAATAAAAGGAAGTAGAATTGTGCCACACAATTAGAAGAAAGTGGTTACAAATTTACTCAACTTTGGTGGGTTCAAATCATCAAATTAGAAGAGGTTAAGATAACTTTGGAACCTAAAGTGTAGGTTATCACAACAAACTTAGGTCAAAGATACATCAATAACATAAAATCTAGATACAAATATGACAAGTTATGAATAGAAAATTAGAATAAGGTATTTTTTATTATAAAGATAACAATGTGAACCAAGAAGCTCAAAACATTAATTAACACAATAATTCCTAAGTATAAAGCTAAAACCAAATAAGCAGCACAATGTTGCCACATTATAATAGGATGTAGAATGGTCCAAGAACTTAGAAAATGAGTGAATTCAAGATAATATAAGCCCAAAATGAGAATAAAATGATGATGAGTCTAGGTAACAACCTTCGATCCAAATGGTAGATCATACCCAAGTTACTCAAACCAAGTGCGAAAGGTAAACCAATAATACCTTGGATTAGAACTTAAAAAGGCAAGATTTTGAATTTAGAAAAAAATGAAGGAATTTAAGATTTTACAAAGTGGGAAAATGGTCTAGACTCAAATAGACATGATAACAACATTGTTCATAAAATACAAACATAATGTTTTAAATGAAAATTAGAACAAGGAAAGAAATGATTTCAATTTGGTCAATGCCATGCCTCTTTATTCAAATAGAGTAGTGAATGACAAAGTGTTTGGTTTTTTTGCATGTTTTGGATTAAAAATATTTTTAGAATTAAAAATACCAAGTAAAGGGTAAAATTATAAACACACCTAAGTGCAACATCTTAAATACTAAAACTGACAAGGTTATATGATACTGTCAAAATCCATATATATATACATGCTCTTGAGAGGATTTTAATTGTTAATCCAAAAATTAAAGTGCATGCAAGGAAGGATTTTTACACCCACTCTTCTCTAAAGAGTTTTTATGGTGACATGGAACTTTAGGCTATTCACCCTACATCAATAATATGTTTGCAGGAAATGGAGTTATTCTAAAATTAGTTTTTTGTGCATCTAGATGGTCTCAAATATGGATAACACTAGATATTATCATGTTAATTGGATCAAAATTAATCATATTATTGTGAAAATTCATTATCCTTTTCACAACCACTACATCCATCAACTACTTCGTGTTGTGTGATGTTTAAGTTGCCCTAATGGTTCGAGGTTGATAACCACTAACAAAGCTTATTTTAACAGCTCAAAACAAGTGTTCCAATGGGTCACAATCAATTTATATACCCCATAATGGAGTGGGGTTTAAATTATACTGGGATATGAATTCCTAGGTTAACACTTCCCTATAGAACCTATGAAGAGGCTATGAACTCCCACTCACAAGTTAAAGTTGATAAAAATAAAGATAAGTGAAAAGACTTTATAGTCATTTTAGGATCACCCAAACCATACATATTTGAGGAGGGACTTAGTTAATTTAGTTTCACACCTTTGTAAAAAACACTAAATGCAAATGATGAGCACCTTTTTTCACCTGAGTTCCTTAAAGGGGACAGGGGAGAGCATACACACAACATTCATTTTATTAAAAAAATAAACAATTTCAATAAACATGCATGAAAAATGACACTATTAAGAGTGTTCTTTTTGAATAAATATTAATGATATGGGGGTGAATCATTATTATAATCTTTCTTTAAAAATATTACTTAAGTAATCATAGATTATTTAAATAAGCATGTACATCTTAGCAAGCATAAGCACCAATCCACAAGATCATGAAACACATGAACACAATATATATGTGGGAAGCCATCAAGGGGAATAAAACCCAATGATAAAATAAATGGACTACTATCCTAAATGACAAACATCAATATTTAGTGAAGCACCAACTTCACTTGGAACACCAACCCTAACTAGTCAAGCACCAACTTGACTAATCTTTAGCAAGCACCCACTTGCAAAAAGGCACAAACCTCCTAGATTACTCAAAACCAAATCAGACACCTCAAAAAATTGATAACCTTAAGAATAAAATGTCTCTCATATAATACATGATTATTTCCTTCCTCAGATCTTCACATACTTTTATCCCTCTCAAACTGGCCTCTAGCCTTTTTCACTCAACTAGCCCTCTTCTTGACTTGAATAGGTCATATGACCTTGATCCTAATATGTATAAAATGTGTAAAACCTTCATAATTTATCCTATATTCTCTTATAATGGTCTTTTATACCTTATTATACTCACTAATGTGTTATCTTATTCACTTGCACACCCTTCTTCACAATAGGCCTAAAAATGCCTAGTATTTATTCAAGTCTTTCTTGTTCATATTCTTCTTGGTCAGCCAAGCACCCTTACCCTTATTAGGTTAGACATGAAATAGATCATAGTAAATATCATATACATGGATAAAATGTTCTTTGAATCCCTTTAGGTCTGACCTACCTCAATTAGGCTTTATCTTACCTTTAGGTCTCATAGAGACCTAATCCCATTAGGTCTATGCTAAGACACATTACACTTTGTCTTCCTTGGACCACTTAAAAAAACTTCAAATGGAAATAAAAAATCATATTATATTAAAATATACCCCTTATAGGCTCATATTTTGTCCATGACACTTTTTATCTCAAACCACTACTTGAAGCACACCATTTGTACTATTCATATTAGGCCTATGCATACTCAGAAAGTCTATTTTGAACAATTAAAATAAAAAATAATTTTTAAAAACAAACATGGAAATAAATAATATATAAAAATTATTCATGATCTTAAGGTCATCACCATGTGCTTTAGACTCAATAACTCAAGGTAAAATTACTCAAACCCTTCTCTACGAGTAGCCTACTCAGAACTACCAACTAGACTCAAAACACAATCATGTAGAATTGATCTTAAACTCTTAAAAAAATAATTTATATGAATTTTAATACCTTAAATATATTTTTTGTCACATATATATAATTCAAAAGTACAAATATCACAATGTCTAATGCCAAATATTGGTCTTATAAACCAATCTTTTATCTTCAATAGACACAGTCAAACTTGAACCAGTCAACCCATTTTAGATTTACCATTTCAATCAATTTCAATAACTTTCATGATTATAAAAATAATTTATAGGTAATTAAATTTAAAAAAAAATGTCATGTTCATTATATACATTAAAATAGGGTAAAGATCCCCCAACTCATTAATACGACTTGCTTACCCAGATTTGTTAGTTTACGTTCAAACACAGTCATGGTTATAATGACCTTCAACACTTATATGACCAATTTAAAAGAATTATAATTAGTTTTTATGATATTATGAGATCATTATACAATTATACGATATAAATTTACTGTATTCAAATATCAACATTGATCTTACACCTTCACTGTCTCATCTACACTAGATAGGTCAACTTATGAGCAACATATTCATCATATAAAATGACCTCCAAAACATATAAACAAAATGAAAATGTATTACATGAATTTAAAAACTTATCCATGAACTTTTATTCATCCCTAATCCATTATATCATATCCTTAATCAACTTCTCACTTTAGCCTAGTTTTCTCACTATTTATACCATTAGGTCTGTTAGCGACTAGTCAAATTGTATGACTAGTTTATAACCCATATGTGTTTGAATATAATAATAAATCACTATGTAAATAATATAAAATTATCAAAATTTAACCTTCATATAATTATCAACTTTGACTTGGTCAACTCTAATTGATATAGTAAATCTTTGAGAAACAAGGCTTTTCCTATAGGGTCCACTCACTTACCTGACAAAATATTCACACATATAGGTGCCTATGAGAGTTTAATACAACATAAAATCACTTAAATATCCATACCAAACCATTCTAATCAATTTATAAAAATATCTTTCTCATCGGGTCACTATTAGGGTTCTTTAAGGGTTTGATCCATCTTACCCAGATTTGTCAGTTTACCTTCAAACACAGTCATGGTTATAATGACCTTCAACACCTATATGGCCAATTTAAAATAATTATAATGAATTTTTATGATATTATGAGGTCATTATACAATTATAAGATATAAATTTAACGTATTCAAATATCAACATTGATCTTACACCTTCACTGTCTCATCTACACTAGATAGGTCAACTTATGAGCAACATATTCATCATATAAAATGACCTCCAAAACATATAAAAAAAAATTAAAATGTATTTAATGAATTTAAAAACTTATCCATGAACTTGGATTCATCCCTAATCCATTATAGCATATCCTTAATCAACTTCTCACTTTAGCTAGTTTTCTCACTATTTATACCATTAGGTCTATTAGCGACTAGTCAAATTGTATGACTAGTTTATAACCCATAAGGGTTTGAATATAATCATAAATCACTATGTAAATAATATAAAATTATCAAAATTTAACCTTCATCTAATTATCAACTTTGACTTGGTCAACTCTGATTGATATAGTAAATCTTTGAGAAACAAGGCTTTTCCTATAGGGTCCACTCACTTACCTGAAAAAATATTCACACATATAGGTGCGTATGAGAGTTTAATACAACCTAAAATCAATTAAATATCCATACCACACCATTATAATCAATTTATAACAAGATCTTTCTCATCAGGTCACTATTAGGGTTCTTTGAGGGTTTAATCCATCTTACAGTCTTAATGATCATTCATAAAGCTTAGCTCCTCATTGTAGAAACCAATGCTTATAAATTTGAGATATTAAACTTAAAAATATACCATGAACATATTAGGTTCTCATGTAGAGTTTACACATACCAATGAACACTTGAAAGTTTTTCTCAGGTTGAGAACCCTCCATTCTATGCATTTGAGAAACCTCAAAGTCACTTTTTATGCCCTTTTTTGCAAAAATTGACTTCAAATTTGGTTGAAATACTTTTTAAAACCTATCACATCACTAAAAATTCTCACATTATCATTCTTTCCTTAGAAATTTATCTTTATACCCCATTTGGTCACCATCTCTTTCTTTTTTCTTTAGGCTTTGACCTTTAAGTCACATTCGATCTTGAAACTAACCTTAAAGTATCTTTCCATGTGCCCTCCACCTTATTTACATATTAATAAGACATATCACATAATAAAAAAAAATTAATATTGTTTCATATGTCTTGTCAAAAACTCATATTACCTCAATAGGCCAGGCAAGATCAAGAGGTGGTCTAATTGCATACTAGATCTGTAGGTCTTACCCCTATAGTTTTACCCTAAAACTTACCTAAGTGATAAAAATACTCATAATAATGATAAAATAACCTTATATTTACTATTATTCCTTTTTCCATCCATCTTACCAGGCCACCAAGCTCATGCCTTCTCACAGGGTCTCTTCAAGCTATGAACAGTGTCATGACTAAGTTTCTCAAGCACTTGAAGCTTGAAAACTAACCTTGAAACACTAATTGATTATTCTACACCTTTATTAAATGAATTTAATAATTCTTATATGGTATCATGCCTCTATACATACCACTTTATGGTAATCATGCACATGATCATGATATGACTAGGCTTCTCAAGGCACCTTATTCTCAAAGACTCATACTCAAACATGCTTACCTTGTACTGAACCTTGAAATCAACCTCAGAATAATAATTAGGTTTCCTTAAAATTATCTCTCAATATAGAGACAATAGGTTTCCTTCAAATTATCTCTTGTCACATGTCTTCCTTTTCACATACCACTTCACTATGCATCTTTACTAGATGCACCTTAACATTAATGACATCAACCTTGACCTTGACATCAATGACAACACTTCTCAACATGTTTAGATAATTATGAGAGTTAATTCAATGACAAAAAAAATAATTATAAATGAATTTCAACTTTTCTTTTATTTAGGAAATAGATACTAAGTGATTTAAAGCCTGTAAACAAGGTATTAGAAGTTTGAAATCAGGGTGTGAAATTGTTAGAAAAACTTCTATATTTCTATTTTTGGTCGTTATTTTCTTGTGTAGGTAAATATTTCTATTCTATAGAGTGATATCACCATTATACACTATGTTCCCACTATTTTATAGATTGATTTTTCTAAAATATTGAACAAAGAAAAATATTATTTTGTGATCTCATCGATTGATAGTGTGATATCATTGATTAGTAGGGTGAAATCATCAAAAAGCATGGCCTTCTTGAAAAAAAGATAAAAATTGATTAAATGAAAATCATAGTTACCTATCTATTTTTGTTCTATAATGATCTCTCTATTTTATAGGTCAATCTCACCAATCTTTAGAGTGATCTCACTGATCTACAATGTATTCTCATCATTTTATAGAGTGATCCCACCGATTTCCAATATTACTAATCCTATAAAACATATAGGTAGATAAAAAGTGGATAACATCAATCCTATCATTCATGGATGCATTCCCACCATTTCATAGGGCATTCTCATTGATGTTCAGATCAATTTTTCTGACTTTTAGAGTGGTCCTACCATTTCACAGGTCGATCTCACCATTTGTGTCAAAATCCATAAAAACATAAAATGAGATTAAAAGAAGTGAAAAATAACCTCCAAAGAGGGTATGAATAAAAAATTATAAGGTAAAAATACTTGTGTGAGGTGTGATTCCCATAGATCATGCCAAAATATAGAGTAAGATTACAAGATGCGTTAGTCCATGCATTAGTCAAGAACACCTTTATAAATAAGCATATATATACTAAAATATCAATCCCACTCCCTCATGGGGTGTTGCTAATGATATATATGTTGTATTTAAATAAGGAATACTACTAAAACTTCAAAATAATGTCCCTTCTTCTAAGAGTGGCCAAGAAGCATATTTTCCCTAGATTTAGTGCTTTAAGCCTACATTAATGATGAGTAGCAAGCTCATCTATCATTTCCTAGTACACCAATGGCTTAGGATCATGAGATTAATCAATTTGTGTAAATAGGTGAAGCTTTGTAAAGATAATTTTGCATTATAATATTACATAATTCAAGCTATTCTATAATAATTTATGCAGAGTAAGTTTGTATAACTGAAGCTTAAAAATGGTGATCTTGGCTCACTTATTTATAGCTTTCTAAAAATATTCAAGGTTATCCATGATCATTAATCTTGAGATTAAGATGTGTCCATGAACTAATTCATTTTTGGAGGGATAAGCCATAAGTAATCCTATTAATATTTAGAAGAATAGGGCATTGATGAGGCAAGGGAGGGCTTGATCCTGATATTTATTCCATTAATGGCCTATAGATGCCACCCCATTGATGATGTCATAGGATGATGTATATTTGAGGACTGAATTTTCAATAAATATATTTTCAATAACTTTCATGGAATTTTCACTTAGGCTTTTGATTTGATTTAAATTTGTTTAAGTTACTTTAATTAAATTTCTATAATTCTTTAGAAATCTATTGCACACTTAATCATCCTAGTCAGAAATGTCATTTTATTATTTTTTAATTTGACTAAAGTATAATTAAAATAAGGTATGAATTACGTATAAAACAATACCCTTGTTAGGGCATTATGAACATGAAATAACACATGCATGTGACATGTGATATCGAATTAGAAAAATTCAATTATCTAGAATGTCATTTTATGTGGTCATAATTTGACTCAAAGTTATTTGAGAAAAGATAATAATAAAAAAAAATGTATTACCCTATTTAAAGATACATTAGCTTAAATTGGCACCTGTACATGATAAGTTTGAACCATTTAGTGCATTTTAGTCATTTTGGCCCTGATTGTGTGTTATCACAAAATATTACTTAGATTGATAATTAAAGAACAATAGTGATAGGAATTGAATGTATACATCTTGGTATTGGGGCCTACAGTCTCACACTTCATAATCCCATAATGATAAGGGTAACATGTGCTATGCCAATATATACCATTAACCAAATATTTATACTTGGTTAGTAAACTAATTTGGCTTCCCCCTTAGTGATGAAAACCAAGTCGGTAGGCCTTGGAAAGACAAATGTTTAAATTATTTTTTAATGATAATTAGTTTGGTAGTGTGTGAAATATAATATAATAGTGTAGCTAAAATGGTAATTTTAAAACCACCTAATTATACTATGTGAGTCAAGTAAACAATCAAAAAATAAATGTGGATTAATTACTAGCAAATAGATGTTAAGCCTTTTATTGATAATAATACAAAATTGATTCAAGTGACACTATATGTAAATAGTACAAAATAGAGTTGACTGGGTCATTGCTATTATATAAAATCAAGGTCTTTAAGAATAAATCCATATAAGTAAACTTTGTCTTTCAAATAGAAGGCATAATATAGAACTACGTTAATCAAGTCAACCTAGTTAGATGTAGATTTGCAATTTTAAAGACTGCTAACTTATGAAAAATAGAATTGAAGGAAGAATTGAAATGATAGAGAGAGATGAAAAAGGAACCTTTGTGGGCTTGAAGATGATTTATATTTTAATTTTTTTTATTGTATTGCTTAATTATTTCTTATAAATTATACAAACTAGGTCAACTGGTTCTACTAAGTTATGTAAAACCTTGTGTGCTAAAGAAGAAATAATGAACAAAGTTGACTTATTAAATAGTGTTTGTTGACTCATATGTTTATGGAAGAATATAATAGATAGAGTCAACATTTTTGATAGTGTATGCTCATTTGGAAATGAAGAAGAATATTTTTTCAAACTGGTCGATCTAGTAACCTTTAATTGATAAAGACTTGCATAGACAAAATAAAGTAATTTTGAAGTGACTGTGTATTAAACCTACACATAGAAAGTTAAAACTATATCAACTGGTTTTATATAGTATTATAAATATATAAAATAATAATAAAAGGATGATGTGAAATAAAATCTTCAAGGGTTAAATTTAGGTTGGGTTTACCAGAATGTATGCAAAGGAAAATGCAATTGATCTATAAATCAATCCTAGCTTAGAGAAGATAAATATTACTTACATTTCCAATTTTTGATACATTAAATATTTGGGGTCATGACCAATATGGATCTGCTAGACCTATCCAATAGATATCTTACTATAATAATATCACTAAAAAGGGTTCCAAAGCCTCTAGCCAATTAAAACTATGTAATAACCTTAAATAGGTCCTATGTTTTCATATTCACTAATGTATAAATGAAAAAATCAAAGTAAAGTCTAATGTATTGCTTGCCAAATCTTGTAGCACAAAGTGGGGGTAATAAACATTAAAGTAAACATGCATATAATACATATACTTATATCAATGTATATAGAATCCTAATGCATGGAAGAGAGGTACAAATGCTAATTTATCTACTCTTAAAAAGGAGGAATTTTCTTAAGAATACTTACCTTTGAATACAAATCTGTTGAGCCTCAATCTCTCCATTTTACAAGGTGCTTCACAAGAGGTTGTTGTGGTATATAAGGATGACAAGGATATATCATCTCTAGGCTACATAACCTATCTATGCATCCAAAATACTTATCTACAAGACAAGATCTGTATCTCCAAAGAAAGTATGAAACCCTAAGCTATGTTCCTTAAGTATAATGGTGGATAAGAAGATATGTAATATATATCTCTTCTTATTCTCTTCTCTTATAAATTATTAAATGAATGTGTTTATATAACTGAATCTGACCCTAGTCCTTTCCAAAAGTTTAGCTGATAGAGCTGGCCTAATCAACTCTATATCATTATTGACAAAATCAAATCAGGTCCTAGTCTTGGTCAGTAGACCCTAAATGAGTTTTTTCAATTAGAGTATAGATTTGATGGAGCTGACAATGTATCATAAACTGTCAAAAAGGATTTTAGGCTAGGTAAGGGATAATGAATGTAAAAAATGACTAGAAGAGGGTGCAAATAGGAGGCAACTATTAGGGAAATGTTTTTAGAAGATGGTTGTGTAGATAACAAATAGTAGTAAATGAAAAACAATCTTGTAAAACATCAATGGTCTGCTCACCCCTTTATCTGTGTACCATTTAAGGCATTCACTTAGAGAGATTGAGATTCGATGGATTCCTTCAAGAGAGAAAACATTGATAATTGATAAAGTTTAAAAATATTATGTGTATACAATTATTTCTCAGAAGAAATCAATTTCTTGTTTTTAGATAATAAGTATGTGATGAAGACCAACTAGATACTATAATAAATTTTGTATAACAAAAATAGTGGCAAACAATTAGAGTATATAGTATAGACCAATTATGGGGCCATTGGGCAAGACAACAAGGAAAAATGAAGGTGACATAACTAAAAAAAATTCAAAACATTTTCATTATTTTAAAATTATAGACTATATAATAAATTTTAACAAAATATCTTAACCATATCTATATTGGCCTTTCAAATATATATTTTTATTTCAATTAACATACCATGCCAACTAAAATATAATCATTACTTTAAATATTTAAAAACAAATTATAGTATGATCATGAAGATCTATTGCATTTATTTAGTTTGTTCTTTGTGAATTATTTAAAATAGGCATCTTGCACATCATTATTTATTATAAGAAATTAATTTCTTATTTATTGAAAATAATTATGTGGTAAAGATGAACCATATAATATAATAAGCTGAGTATAGTAAAAATTGTAACAAAAAATTAGAGTATAGAGTATAAACTGACTATGGAGCCATAGGGAAAGAGAACTATAAAAAGTGAGGATGGTAAAAAAATATCTTTGAAGAAATATTTTTTAGGGAATTTATCATTATATTTATTCATTGCACTAATTTTTACTTGTTGCATGTCAACAAATTCTCAAAATATGTGGAATAGATATTTTCAGGTTAGTTAGAAATATGACTGAAATGATCATGAGGCTCTACTGTATTTATTTATTTTGTTTAAAAGAAGTATCTTCCATGCCATTATTTTATAGAGAAAATGAGTTTCTTTTTAAAAAAAAAAATAAGTATGTGGTAAAGACCAACCACATAATATAATTCAATTTGTTTTGTGCATTGTTTAAAAGAAGTATCTTGAATGCCATTATTTCTCAAAGGAAATGAGTTTCTTGTTTGTTTAAATGAAGTATGTGGTAAATACCAACCACATAATATTATTAATTTAGTTCTTTGTATATTGTTTAAAATAAGTATATTGCATGCCATTATTTCTTAGAGGAAATTAGTGGTAAAGGCCAACCAAATAATATATTAAATAAAGTATAAAAAAAATTGTGATAAAAAATTAGAGTATAAAGTATAAATAATAGCTGACTATGGAGTCATAAGGCAAGACAACTATGAAAAGAAAAGATGGAAAAAAATATATTTAAAAAAAAAAATTCAAAGAACTTATCATTATATTTATTCATTTCAAGAATTAAGATAGATGACTGTGAATTCAAACAACTACTCCCAGTGTTCCATTTGATTAAGAGAGCATGTCTCTAACAATTGTAAACTATATTATAGAGATGCATATGTATTCGAGATTAATTAAATTAATCAAATACATATGTGATGGTTTCTCAATTTTTATATTCATTTATGCAAGTTATTGGAAAAATAAAAAATCTAGTAGTCGTAAGATTGGGATGAGAGGTTGGAAATGAAGGTGCAAACAATTTTTAAGTTGGTTTTCTTGTGATTTCAGCTACAAGGTATGAATTTTTATTTATTTTAGTTTGAAGACTTGGAGGATTTGTTTGTATTCATATTCATCTATATTTAAATCAACAAATATAATGATAAGTTCCTTGAAAAGTATTTTATTAAAGATATTTACTCAAAACACTATCTTTTAAATGTCTTAACCATATCTACAATAAATAATGATAAGGTTTACCAAAATGTCTTAACCATATCCATAATCAATAATGGCCTTTCATATATATTTTTATTTCAATTAAAAAAATATGCCAACCAAAATATAATTATTACCTTAAGCGTATTGTGTCCTAAGTCACAATTATTCCTTACAATACATTTATAAAATTGAGTAAAACAAACATTCTCTTCCTTCTATATGGTTTTTATGACTAAAAAAATTAATAATAAATAAAAAAACCTATAATTATAAACTTGTAAGTTGAAATTTATACATATTCAAGACTTCAAAGCTTAAAAAACTAGGTAGTGTTAAAAGAGGTTAATGATATAAATGACTTACATCCCAAATTCTCACAATGTATATTTTATTTATAGCATTGAATATGGTGCAGGTGGAACTAAATCTATGGGGATTGAGGTTGAGATCTTGCCCCATTTTTTAGTGAATTGGTGTTGGTGTATTTAAGGTCTAAGATAAAATTTAATGTTGGTTCAACACATCACCTATGGGATTAATATAAGTTGATCGAATACATACGCGATAATTTTTTGATTTTTTTAGTTAGTTATGCAAGCTATTGGCATAAGTGAAGCTATTGGTCTAATATAGATACTTAAAGTTCATTACATTGGTCTAATATAGATACTTAAAGTTCATTACACTATGGATACCTCAAATAAGTTTGGTATAAAATAAAAAAGGAAAACCAAAATATACTTATGCATCTCTATAATAGATTTTGCAACTATTATAGACATGTTATCTTAATCAAATAGAACACAAAAATACACCTACTTGGTATAAAATAACAAGTGAACACCAAAACATACTTATGCATCTCTATAATAGATTTTAAACCTATTATATACATATTATCTTAATAAAATAAAACACAAAAATACACCTACATATTATAAAATAACAATGAGATGCCACAATATACTTATGCATTTATATAATAGAGTTTACAATTGTTATAGATATATTATCTTAATAAAAAACACAAAAATTATACCTTCTTTACATAAAATAACAAGGAAACACCATAATATACTTATGCATCTCTATAATAGAGTTTACCACTATTATAAACATGTTATCTTAATCAAATAGAACACAAAAATACACTTACTTGGTATAAAATAATAAGGGAACACCATAATATACTTATGCATCTCTATAATAGAGTTTATAACTGTTCTAGACATGTTTTATTAATAAAATAGAACACAAAAATACACCTATTTGATATAAAATAACAATAAAACACCACAATATACTTATGCATCTCTATAATAGAGTTTACAACTATTATAGACATGTTCTCTTAATTAAAATAAACACAAAAATATACATACTTCATATCAAATAACAAGATAACAACACAATATACTTATGCATCTTTATAATAGAGTTTACAATTGTTATAGACATGTTCTCTTAATCAAACAAAACACAAAAATACACCTATTTCATATAAAATAACAAGAAAGCACTAAAATATACTTATGCATCTCTAGAATAAAATTTACAATTGTTATAGCCATGTTCTCTTAATAAAATAGAACACAAAAATACATCTACTTGATATAAAATAACAAGGGAATACCAAAATATACTTATGCATTTATATAATAGAGTTTACAATTGTTATAGACATGTTCTCTTAATCAAACAAAACACAAAAATACACCTATTTTGTATAAAATAACAAGAAAACACTAAAATATACTTATGCATCTCTAGAATAAAATTTACAATTGTTATAGGCATGTTCTCTTAACAAAATAAAACACAAAAATACATCTACTTGATATAAAATAACAAGGGAATACCACAATATACTTATGCATTTATATAATAGAGTTTACATCTGTTATAGACACATTATCTTAATTATACAAAACATAAATATACACCTACTTGGTATAAAATAACAAGGGAATACCACAATATATTTATGCATCTCTATAATTAAATTTACAAATGTTATAGATATATTCTCTTAGTAAAAAAAAACACAAAAAACATGTTTTTCTAATTAATTATTAGCACTTTTCCATCAAAATTAAAGTCACCTAGTATTAATTATCAAAATACAATTTGGCTACATGAAACCGTGGAAAATTATTTGGGATCAAAAAAGCTGTTGTCCTTCCTCAATCAACCTTACATTTTAGATGCCTGAATTTCATATTTAAAAATGTTAATCTTATTAATTTTGTTCTTAATAAATTTTACGTAAATTCTCTTCAAAAGTTTTTGGACTTAGATCTAGTACTATAGAACTCTCTAAGTATAGTGTGTTTTAAGAATTATTAGTCAATCCTCTTCTTTTAGATGTAGATTGCCAAATTACTAGAGATCTATCAAATGGAAAATTGAGGACATTATATCTAATTGTATAAAGCCTCAACAAGGTCTCCAAATTCTTGTTAAATTTTTTTCTTAACTTTGACTTTAAAAATGACAATGCACTAAATTTTTTATCATCTTCCATTAAGCCCAAAATCATTATTTGGCATAAATTAACAAGATTAAAATATTTTAAGATACCATCACGTAGTATTTCACTCAAACTTAATGTATTCTATAATCTAGTAATCAAGTCATCTTTGAAATCATTGTCCACAACTTTAACTTGTTACAACATTATTGTGGCAAATTGAACTGACTACTCACTTAACTTTGATAAATCTAAAATGTCTTTGATTTGTTCACCATTCAATTCTACACTCTTGCATTCTAAGTGTTGGGACAAGGTTTTGATTTTATTTTCAAAATATGATGAGCTAGAATTTTTCCAATATTGAGGGTACACCATAACCATGGATTCTAGTAGTTCATCTTGGGAAAAATGATCTCTAATCTTTGAAGAGAGACTCTTTACAATTTACTTCAAGGTAAATCTTCTAGAGGATACAACCTCAAAGAATCAATCCCTTATAACAAGAACTTATTTAATTCCATTAGATCAACTGTGTCAAAAGTGTGTATGGGTATTTTACATTCTCTCACTTCTACACATAAATATCCATCTTCATTAAACTGCTAATAGTTACCACCATGTTCAATATTTGTCATCAAGATCCAACATGTGAACTTTTCCCCTATAAATGAATGTTGTGTTAAATACAAATTATCAAGGATTGAGGCATATTAAGTTTTTTAGCTTAGAATATTTTTGAATATACATTTTTATTTCCTTAGCTTTCTTTATCATTAAATTCATTTCATCCAACATGGGTAAAATGACACATAAGGTCAATAATGTCTCTATATTACTTAACTAAAATAAAATATTTAGATCTTTATCTATTGTGTAATGATGTTTCTCCATTATTCTTATCAGTGATTGATATTCTACATATACTTTACGTGTTGGTCTACAAAGGGTGTTAGGAACCCGTGCCTTACCCTTCTCTTTGCAGTATTAGTGTAATAATTGCTATGGACGCATATGCTTTATAAGTCGTCCATTAGAGCTTATTTGAATTGTCCCACATATAAGGGAATTAGTAGATGTTAGAATAGAGTTAGTATATAAGTGTTGAGGCCCAATGAAGGCATCCATGAATTTATTGTATTGAGCTTGCTCAAAGGAGGTTGCCCCCTCGAAGTGGCCTGCGATCAATATAAGCTTTCTATGTCTCTGTTATTGGTAAGAGTTATTTTATTTTTGCATATTTTGATTAAATATACTATAGGAGGTAATCTGTTGTAGGAGGTTCTTCTCATCTGGTATCAAAGCACTTTCTTGGCTTTGTGGGTAGATTTGGAGCAATTCTATTTTTGAAGCGGGGCTTTCTAGGAGTTGCGCCATTTCTGGCAAGAATTTCTTTTTCAATGTAGGTTCCGTCATTTTAGATTGGGTAAATACCTATCTGCTTAACTATGAGAAGTGCTTGGGCACATGCCCTAAAACTCATTGTGAGGATTACCACAGGAACCCCAAAGTAGCTGGCCTATTGAGAAGACCTACCAATAAAAAGGGTAATGACCCCATCCTGATTGACTAGTTCCCACCCATGAGGTAAACCAAAAGCTATCGTTAAGAGGAAAACCTATGGCCAAAAATTTATAGAGAGTGGTACTCGATCAGACAGCCTTGGTGGCTAAAGAGAATTAAAAAAAAACCTTTAGGCAACCAAACAAACCTGGGGTCCATATCCAACTTATCTAGTTCAGAGAGCAAACAACAACATATCCACAATTGAGGATATTTCCAACCACATAGTTCCAGATAATCCATTTCTAAAGCAATAATAAAAAAATAGTAGCAAAAAAAAAGAAAAAAAAAGAAGTCCAATTTTTTTTTGAGGCACTGCCCCAAACCCCATCCTGCATCATGACAGGGAACGTGAAGGATCCCCAGCTATTAAAAACTGGTTATGGTCACCACTCATGTAGGCACAAAAATCATGGAGGAATAAATCACCACATTGAAATCTTAGGTTACAGAGTTAACCGATATGATGTGTGGCTTGAATCAAAAAAATAGCATCTTGCTCAATAGAGTGTAGAAGGAGGAGTCTTCTTCAGAGCATCGCTCCTTTGCTTCCAACTTCTCACATGGACCTAAGATAGACTTTCCATGGTTCAATGGTACAAATCCTATAGGATGGATATATCGAGCTAAACAATTCTTCAACCTCCACAATACTTATTCTGCAAACAAAGTGCCAATTGCTTCCTTTTATCTGGAACAAGAAGCACTTTAGTGGTACCATTGTATCTCAAGACAAATGATGAACGCGATTGGTCAAATTTTGCATCCTTAATTCTAGGTAGGTTTGGTCCCTCAGCATTTGAGGATTTCATAGGAGCTCTCACCAAACTCCATCAAATAGGTACTGTTCGTGAATATTAGATTGAATTTGAAAAATGTGCTAATCACACTAAAGGGTTATCAGATGACTTCTTCAAAATTTTCTTTGTTAGTGGCCTTAGAGAGCCAATCCACTCAAAGGTAAAAATGTTTCAACCTAAAAATAGGATGGATGCTTTGGGTCTGGCTAAGTAAGCAGAAGATAAAGTCTCCACACAACGTCGACCTCCCACCTTTTTACCAACAAAGAACATAGTGAATCAATATACAACCATAACCACACCAATCAAGCACCTGACTGAGGTAGAGATGTGGGCACATAAAGAGAAAGGATTATGTTACAACTATGATGAAAAATGGGTTAAGGGTCATAGGTGCATCCAATAAAAAATTTACTTGCTAGATGTGGAGTCACCACTAGAGCAGGATAGCGAGCTTGATATTCTAGAATTTTAAGATGCTCAAGAAGAACTCGGCACTAAAAAGGACCCAGAAGTTCAAGAGACTTAACCTAAGATCTCAATATATGCACTATCAAGTGTCATCACTCCCTAAACCATGAAGGTCCAAGGGTGCTTCAAAAATATCCCTCTCACAATCCTCATTGACTCAGGCAGTACTCATAATTTCATCGACCCTCGCATTGCTAAGGTGGCAGACTACTTTATATACCCTTATTCTAGCTTTGAAGTCATGATTGCTAATGGGGGAACATTGCCATGTAAAGGAAAGTGTTGAAATGTGTGTATTGCAATCTGTGATTATAATTATCACTTTGATATGTTTGACCTACCTTTAGGAGGGTGTGATGTGGTTTTAGGGGCACAGTGGCTTTGCACATTAAGACCTATTTTATGGGACTTCTCTGAGATTTGAATGCAGTTCATAGATAATGGTCAGAAGCACACCTTAAAAGGGTTATTACCAAGATCTGCTAGCATCATCAATTCTCATCGCATGGAAAAACTTTTGAAGAAAGGCTCACATGGGGTCATTGCATAGTTGCATTCCATTTAACTCCAGCCCCCCGCTGCTACTAACCACCCTAAAGATTTACAAGCCATACTTGACAAGCATGCAACCATTTTTTTAGAAATAGTAGGTTTTCCCCCTTCACACCCTAAATATCACCACATTCCTCTCCTTCTAGGAAGCATCCCACCCAACATCTGGCCATACCATTACCCCCATCTACAAAAGACTAAAATTGAGAACTTAGTTCGGGAACTCCTCAAGTCCAGAGTTATTCACCCCAACACCAGCCCATATTCCTCCCTAGTGCTTCTTGACCACAAAAAAGATGGGTCATGGCACCTTTGCATTGACTTTTGAGCCCTTAACCACCTCACTATCAAGGATAAATTCCCAATTACTATCATCGATGAGCTTCTTAATGAGCTCCATGGGGCCAAATTCTTCTCCAAGTTGGATCTACATTCTGGCTATCATCAAATTTGAGTGCATCCTGATGACATTCCCAAGATAGTCTTCTATATGCATGAAGGTCACTATGAGTTCCTTATCATGCTATTTGGCCTTACAAATGCCCCTTCCACTTTTCAAGCACTCATGAATAAAATCTTTCAGCCTTTTCTCCGTCAATTTATTTTAGTTTTCTTTGATGACATTTTGATCTATAGTCACACATGGGCTGAGCATCTACAACATATTGACAGGGCATTACAATTGTTAGTAGACAATCAATTATGTGCCAAACAATCCAAGTGTTCATTCGATCAAGAGGAAATTAACTATCTGGGGCACATTGTTTCAGCTAATGGGGTTCGTACAGACCCAAAACAAATTAGTGCTATTTAGAATTGGCCTCAAACAATCACCCTCAAGAGCCTTCATGGTTTCTTAGGCCTGATAGGGTACTATCACAAGTTCATCAAAGATTATGGAAAGATCACGACTCCTTTGACTTCCTTATTGAAGAAGGATGCTTTCACCTGGGGTGCAATAGCTGATCAGGCATTCATCCAACTCAAACAGGCTATGTGTAGCACACCATTTTTGGCACTGCCAGACTTCACCAAAACTTTCACCATCGAAAGTGATGCTAGTGGCATCAGCTTGGGTGTTGTTCTTCTCCAAGAGGGCCGACCAATTTCCTTCACTAGCAAATCCCTTTCTAGCCGCAATTTAGCTTTGTCTACGTATGAAAAGGAAATGATGGCAATTTTATATGAAGTACAAAAATGGAGACCCTACTTATTGGGAAACCATTTTTGCATCAAAATTGATCATCAGAGTTTGAAATACTTCTTGGAACAATGAGTCTCATCCTTAGCTCAGCAAAAGTGGGTTAGCAAACTCATGGGTTATGATTATGAGATCACCTATAAGAAGGGAAAAGACAATGTTGTGGTTGATTCTCTCTCAAGAACCTTTGAGGACTAGCCTTCCCTCTCTATCATCTCCATGCCCATTCCAAAATGGTTAGAATCTATCTAACAAGGGTATTTAAATGATCCTTCCTTATGCCACCTCATTCATCAATTGGCCACTAAGCCCTCTGTAGTACCGCATTATTCATGGGATAGTGCTTCTTTATGATACAAGGGTCGTCTGGTGCTTCCCCAAAGTCTAGACTTGCATCAGGCTATCTTCTTTGAAATACATGCTTCCCCTTCAGCAGGGCACTCAAGATTTCTCAAAACCTATGATCGGGCACATCAATACTTCTTTTGAAAAGGCATGAAAGCCAAAATTAAATAGATGGTGGTCGAATGTGATACCTACCAATGAAACAAAGGTGAAACCACATTAACTCCCAGTTTTCTTGAGCCCTTGCCCATTCTTACTAGGATCTAGATAGATATTTCCATGGATTTCATTGAGGGCCTCCCTAAATCTAGGGGAAAGATAGTGATCCTAGTCGTAGTCGACCACCTCTCCAAATATAGTCATTTTTGTGCACTCAGCCACCCACACACAGCCTCCACAGTCACACATGTTTTCTTGGATAAGATCTTCCATCTTCATAGCATTCCTTCTTCAATTGTCTCAAATCGTGATGCCACTTTCACCAGCCATTTTTGGAGGGAACTATTTCATCACACAGGCACACAGTTGAGAATGAGCTCTGGGTACCACCCACAAATAGATGGCCAAACAAAAATAGTCAAAAAATGCTTGGAGACCTTCATTTCTTTGCTTCAGAACAACAACATCAATGGGCCAAGTGGCTTCCCCTAGCTAAATGGTGGTATAATACCTCATACCACACTTCCACCAAAATGACTCCCTATGAAGCAGTTTATAGTCAAGCACTGCCACCACTTCTTCCATATACTCCTGGTAGCTCACCAATTCAGGTAGTTGACACTACTCTCCAAAATTGGAATCAAATTTTCTGCACCTTGCAGGATAATCTCCACATGGCACAAAATTGAATGAAGCAGCAGGCTGATCAACACCACTCTAAGTGTACCTTTCAACTTGGTGATATGGTCTTTCTTCATCTGCAGCCATACAAGTAATCATCACTAAAACTAAAAGGGTGCCAAAAGCTTTCTCCAAAGTTTTATGGGCCATATAAGGTTCTCCAGAAGATTGGGTCAGTTGCTTACAAGTTAGAGTTTCCACCTTCCTCCCAAGTTCATCCTATCTTTCATGTCTCTTGTTTGAAACAAGTTCTTGGATCCAACATCCAAGTGCAGATAGTTTTACTAGCACTTGATAATGAAGGCTCCATCCTTCTCGATCCAAAAGCAATCCTAGACAGGTGCACCCACCAACTTCGATCCCACTCCATCACATAGTTCTTAATCCAATGGCATGGCATGCAACCAGAAGATGCAATATGGGAACCACTCTTCCAAATTCAAAAAAAATTCCCACATCTGAAGCTTTGAGGGAAAAGATTTTTTTAAGAGGAAGGGGATGTTAGGAACCCGTGCCTTACCCTTCTCTTTGCAGTATTAGTGTAATAATTGCTATGGACGCATATGCTTTATAAGTCATCCCTTAGAGCTTATTTGAATTGTCCCACATATAAGGGAAGTAGTAGTTGTTAGAATAGAGCTCGTATATAAGTAAGTTTTGAGGACCAATGAAGGCATCCACGAATTTATTGTATTGAGCTTGCTCAAAGGAGGTTGCCCCCTTGAAGTGGCATGCGATCAATATAAGCTTTCTATGTTTTTGTTATTGGTAAGAGTTATTTTATTTTCACATATTTTGATTAAATATGTTGTAGGAGGTAATCTACTATAGGAGGTTCTTCTCAAAGGGAAATCCATTGAGTATCACCATCCTTAAGTAGCTTGTTTCCTTGCATTAAACCTCCAACAAATTTTTTAAATTATAAAAATATTTTCAGACTTATGAAAAAGTATAAATGAATTTCATGAATAAGATCTTCAACTCTTAAGACTAATGTAAACTCGCTCAAAATTTTGAATGCTAAATTCATTATATGTGCCATGTAATGAATACCAATCATATATGGTGTAAAAGAAGTTTTTAGCCTTACACAAATCCCACTTCTTTGAATTTACATAACCGATGCTCAAACTACCCCTACACAAATAATCTTTATTGCTATTGATAAATCTTCCATGTCACCAACCTATTTCAAATTATTCTTGACTATTTCTAAAAGGTTTTGAGAAGTTTTATTTTCTTTCATTTTATGAATGATAAGAAAATGAGGCTAACGAACATGATTTACAACAATGTAAACATATATGCACACCCAAGGCATGTAATAAATGGTTGTAACTTCATCCAATGACATTGATATGTATCTTGAAATCCTTATCTTCTCTTTAGGATCCTCCTTTTCTAATTTACCAAGATAATTAACCCATTTCCAACCACTAATAACTGACAAATGAGTATTTGGAAAGATCAAGATGCAAATAAATTTTAGCATGTCCTTATATCCTAGATAATTATTCATTGGTCAAGCTTTGTTTACAATGTGAAACACAACACAAAGCTATATATTCTTTGACATTTGGATGATTTCCATCATTTTTCAAACAAAGTTACAATGCTTCTTCCACTTGCATGAATATTTTTTTTTCTTCTAGGTATTCATCATATTCACTCGCATACCTAACATGAAGAGACTCTTTTTTTGTTATCCATCATATCAATTATTTATCCTCTCTATTTAAAATTTTATTTTCATACACTTTACCCACATGCTTCTCTATGGTAACTAGTTTTAGCTACAATCATTTATTCCTCCCCAATTTCTAACTACATATCTTGTGTCTACACTCTTTTGATGGCTCATTGGTGCCTTCACTCAAAATAGGTTTAATGAATGGATTCTTAGAAACCCTTTTAGCTTGAAAACCCCTTAAAATTTCCCATTCACATGACTTCCTTTTTTAGAGCTGTGATAAATTTCATGAATTACTTGTGAGGTTAAATTATCAATACTTTCAAAACCAGATTGTCTTAAATTAGTTGTGTCATGATCATTGGAATTATTACTTATATCCACTAATTTAAAGTGATCATAACCATGTGGAACATGATATCGATTAAGAGAAATAATTTTTGGTTATGGTTGATTTTCTCAACTAGTATTTATTTTTAAAGGTTGTTCTATTTTATGTTTATCAAAATATGACAACAAGGTATTTTCCTTCGATGAAGCCCTTGTTAATTTCCTAACACTTGAACTAGGAGTAGACATTTTACAAATAAAAAACCTTTTAATGACAACTTTATGAATTACCAATGAAAAAATATCCATTCAAGGATGAAATCACTAGTCCACTTCTTGAATTAACCTTTGCATTGGTAGTTTGAAAGTTGACACCTATAAAAAAGTGATGATACCGACACATTTATTTAGAAAAAGCTAAAAAATGAACTAAAAAAATATCCATTTGAAAATTATATCATAGACATAATCTAAATGCACAATCTATAAATTTATAAATTAAAACTTAAACCAAACCACAACTCACTTGAAAATTCAAAACATGGAAATAGGTACCAACATAAATTTATAAGAAGATGCTACAATTTCTTAGTGACTATTTTGATGAACCTTAGATATTTATTTTTCTGGTTGTAGAATAATAGTGATTCTAGGAAGAAAGAAATATTTTAAAGATATGTATAAGGTTTTTTGTAAATTCTAAGAATAATAATGAATGATGCATAATTAAATATATGTATATATAAATCAGATTTCAAATAATATAATCTAACCTATCCAACATAGTAAATCTTATAGAAGATGAAATCTCTTGAAGGAAAGATTTATAATTATATAAAAGTGTTTGATCAATGAAAATATAACAATGAAAATGAAAATATAATCACTATTATAACTAAGAGCAACTAAAACAATAAAATAACATACTCATAATTCAATGCCAAATATCATAATTTAATGCTAAATCTTAGATTAGTCTTTTGAGAGAATTACATAGATCTGTACATAATTTATACTAAGTACTACACTTTATCTTACCATATGTACTCAATTTTTTTAGTTATATCATCCTCTCTTTTCATTGTTGTCTTGCCTTATGTCCCCATAGTCAGTTTATTATTTATATGGTATACTCTTATTTTTTGTCACAATTTTTGATATACACAGTTTATTATATTATTTATTTTCTATTTAACACATATTTATTTTAAACAAACAATAAATTGATTTTCTCTAAGAAATACTTCTTTTAATCAAACAAGAAACTAATTTTCTCTAAAAAATAATGACATGTAAAATACTTCTTTCAAACAGTGCACACAGAAAAAAATGAATAAACACAATAGAGCCTGATGATCATTTCAATCATATTTCTGACTCACCTAAAAATACTCAATTTCATAAAATTTTAATTTTAAGAAAAAAATTTGTATATATACATGAAATTTCTATAAAAATCAACATGCATATTGTTTTAATCAAATTTTTTTAAATAAATGTTTTTCAAGGAACTTATCATTATATTTGTTCATTTCAATTAATTAAAAAATTAAGAAGTTATCAAATATGCATTCAAACAACTTATTTATGCTCAAATACACATGCATCTCTATAATAGGGTTTACAAATATTATAGACACATTCTCTTAATCAAACCGAAAATTGAGAGTAATTTTTTGCATGCACATTCATTTATCTTGATATTGAAATGAATAAATATAATGATAATTTTCCTAAAAAGTATTTCTTTAAAAATATTTAATTGTCATCCTCTCCTTTATAGTTGTCTTGCCTTATGGCCCCATAGTCAATTTATTAAATTTATAATCTATACTCTTATTTTTTGTCATAATTTTTATTATACTCACTTTATTATTATTTTTGGTTGGTATTTACCACATAATTTAAACAAACAAACCTTTGGGAAATATTCTTTTAAAACAAACAATAAATTGAGTTCCTCTTAGAAATAATGACATATAAGATAATTCTTTTATATAATGCACAAAGAAGAAAATGCATAAATGCAATAAAGACTCATGATCATTTCAGCCATATTTCTTACTAACCTAAAAATACCCTTCATAGATTTTAAGTTTAAGAAAAATATTTATAGATATACATGAAATTTCCAAGAAACCCAACATACATAGTGTTTTGATAAAATATATTTAAATAAATGCTTTTCAAGGAACTTATCATTATATTTATTCATTTCAAGATAGATGAATGTGCATACAAATATATGTTCAAAGTCTTTAGAATAAAATAAAAACATATCCATACCTTGTAGTTGTAATCATAAGGAAACCCTCTTGGAAATTGTTTTCACCTCATCCCAATTTTTGGACTATCAAAGCTTCACTTCCACCAGTAGCTTACATCAATGATTATAAAAAATAAAAAACTATCAACAAATATCTTTAGAGAAATATTTTTTAGGGAATGTGTTAATATATTTATTCATTTCAAGAAATATGATTGTGCATGCAAAAAAATACTCTTAGTCTTCAAAACAAAAGAAAAAAAAATCCATACCTTGTAGTTACAATCACAAAGAAACCAACTTAAGAATTATTTGCACTTTTCTTTCCAACCTATCATCCAAATATTTTGACTACTAGATCTTTGCTTCCACCAATAGATTTCATCAATGACTATAAAAAAATGAGAAACCATCAACAAATATATTTAAATAATTTTTTTTCAAGGAACTTATCACTATATTTATTCATTTCAAGATAAATGAATGTGTATGCAAACAACTACTCTCAGTATTCAGAATAAAAGAAACATAAATCCATACATTGCAGTTGCAATCATGAGGAATCTAGCTTAGAAATTATCTACACATTTATTTCCAACCTGTCATCTTAATATTCTAGTTCTAACATAGCTTTATTTCCACCAATAGCTTACATATATGGCAGTAAAAATTGAAAAACCATCACATATGTATTCAAGTAACCTATATTAATACATGCGGGTGATGTGTTGGACCAACATTAAATTTTTTCTTGTGCCCCTCAATATGTTAGTACCAATTCACTAAAAAATGGGGCAAGATCTAAACCTCAATCCTCATATCTTTAATTCCACCTATACCACATTCAATACTAAAAATAAAATAAACTATAATTTTAAAAAAAATATTATTAAGTTTTTTAGTTAGTAAAACTATATAGAAGGAAGATCATGTGGCACTTAAGAATATTCATAACATTTTTATAGAATAAATATAATTATTACCTTAAGTTTATTGTGTTTAAGGTGGTCCTTATTATACATACATACATACCTGGTTATTCCAGACTAACCTATACATGTCTCATATAATTTACTAGTAAATCAGACACATACATGTATAGTAACTCTAGCAGATCTATGTTCAAAATCAAGACCGAGTATAATCGATAAAGAGAATATTTTTCATAAACTATGAAATTTTATAAAATTTAGGTTATTTGACCTATGTATATTTTCATAAAATTATCAATTTTCAAAATTAAAAAAACCTACTTATAGCCTTTTGGCTGTAAATAGCCTCTAAAATTTTCCATGGTCCTTCAAGAAGTGTTAGTAGGATAGTATATACAATTATAAAAAAGGAAGATATTTAAGTAAGGTATTTATTCAAGACTCATGCATTGGTAGTTTCTTTGAAAACATGGCCTTCTTTAGTTTGTAGACAATAAATACTAGGACCAAGAATGTTGTTTACTAAGGGCCCCACCATTTTTGGGAATATTTTCATTCTTTATCATGTGTATAATTGAATTTGAGGAATAAGTCACCAACATTAAATGTGCATACTTTGACCTTTTTGTTATTTTGTTTAGCAATGTGGGCTTTGTATTGGTGATTATGTTTTAAAGTTGTCAAATAGTGTTCATAAAGAAAATCTAAGGCATGAAGATGAGTTTCACATTATTATTTATCAAGAATAATAACATGAAGAGATATAAATAAATATGGGAGTTCAAATTCTAATGGTAAAATTGATTTGAAACCATATACTAGTCAGAATGGTATTTCCACAATGGTAGTACATATGCTAGTAGAGTAACCACAAAGTATAGGATATAGATGAAGGTGCTAATCATTACGAGTTTTTTGAATAGTCTTTTATAAGATTTTGTTTATAATTTTTGTAGTAGCCTCTACTTGGCCATTACATTGAGGATGGTAACATGTGGAAAATTTTAAATTTAGCATATAATTGTTTCATGTCTTTGTTTTTGAAATTTCTACCATTGTCAGAGATGAAGGTATGGAGAAATCCAAAATGAAAAATATTTGATTAAGGATAAAATTATAAATAATGGTTACCTTGACATTGACAATAGGCATGTCTTATACTCATTTGGTAGAATCTCTAGTATTAGTAATGATAAACACATGGAAATTTTGTGACTGAGGTAATTTACCAATGAGGTATAACCCCCACATAGAGAATGGCCAAGGAGACTCCATTGTTTGGAGCTCGGTCAGTGGTGAGTGGAATTAGATCATCATAGAGTTGATAAAGATTAAAATTTTTAGTGAAATTAATTTAAAAAAAATTTTCTAGAGTAGGCCAAAAATAACCCATACATAAGCATTTTCAAGCTATAGCATGTTCTCTATAGTGACCATCGTAAATGCCCCTATGTGCTTGTTCTAGGAGAGTAGGAACTTCCTCTTATATTACACAATAGAGTAGGGTACCTTATAAATTATGATAGTAAAGGGTGTTGTATTGAAAGATATACTTGAAAAATTGTTTATGTATTCTAGTCTTTTCATGAGAATCCATGTTTGGAAGGTAAGTTTGATGTTCAAACAATTAGATTATATTTTTTAACAATCGAATTTGTCAAATAGTGATAGCCTCAATGTGACATATGAGTGAATCATTTGGTTTAATAGAAGAAGGTGATTTTATTATTTGGATAAGAAATTGTGAATCATTAATTACTTGATGAGGGTGAAATAGATATGCTAATGAAGCAATATAGTCCACTTTAGAATTTTGATCTCTTAGAATTGGTTTAATAGTAAAAGAAGCAAATTCTTTGGAAAATGTGGTATCCATTTGATGATATGTGATTATATTTTTAATTTTTCATTGATAATCACTATTAAACTTGAATCATATAAGTTTAGTCACCTAAAATGTGTATATATGGGATATCTAAATCAAATCTTGCTTTCATGCCTAATATTAGAGCTGCATATTCAAACATGTTATTGGTGACATCAAAATTTAATCTAGCTGCTAAAGGTATGATATTACCATTTGGATTTGTTAGAATACATCCTACCCCAAGTCCTTTAAGGAATTTGGCATCATCAAAGTGGAGGTTCCAGGTGTTTTCATGCAAATCAATGGTAACTTTAGGTAGTTATTCAATAACTGCTTTGGGTATAGTAGTATTGGGTGTGATATTGGTATCTTCTTGATTATATGCTTCTATATCAATAGTGAAATTATGAAAATAATATTTAAGAGAGATAATTTGGTTAAGACCTTCAATAAAAATAATGTTATCATCAAAGAGATTATATTAAAGGTGATTTATAGCTAGTAAAGGTGTGTATGCAAGTTAGTTAGCGATGATTTGTCTTTTGATATACTTTTATGTAACAATTCAAAGGTCAAATTCCATCAAAAGGACCATCCATTTATTAATTCTATTTCTAGTTAAGAATGGTTTAGAGAAGAAATGATGAAGTGGATCAGAGTGAAATATGACATAGGTGGTCTGATAGAGCATATAATGACAAAGATTTTTAGCTATGAAATAAATAGCAACGCAATCACATTCTAATTTGGTATAAAATTTTTCATAATCAATGATTCCTTGACTAGTGTAATAGATAACATACTCTCTACTAGTATCATCTTGTTGGGAAAGCATTGCCACAATTGGTATGGGGGTAGAGGAGGTATATAACATTAGTAGGATGGAGCAAAGATTTTTTCATGTTATCAAAAGTTTTTTGGGATGAATCTATCTATTCTAGAGCATTACCTTTTTTGAGAAGGGAATTGATAGAGTATATATGGTAAGACATTTTTATGGTAAACCATTGAATTATCCTATGTTTTTAAGGTAAGTACATATTTTGGGAATGAAGCGAGGAATAGGCATGTTGATGATAACATTTATTTTTTTGGGATCAACATTGATACCTCAAAGAGAGAATAAGAACCCTAAAAGTTTACCAAATGTAACTTCAAATACACATTTTTATGAGTTAAGTCTAACTTTATATTTGATTAGTCAATAAAAAATTATAGCTAGATTAGTGAGGTGAATTGTATGACTTTTAGATTTGGCAATGAGATCATTGACATTAGTTTACACTGTCTTGTGTATAATATCATAGAAAATTTGAATCATTGCATGTTGATAGGTTACTCTAGAGTTTTTAAGACTAAAAATCATTTTAACGTAATAATATGTGCCCCATTCTGTAGTAAATATTGTTTTATGTTGGTCTTTAGGAGCTATGTGAATGTGGTTATAGCCTAAGAAACCATCCATAAGTGATAAAATTTCATATCTAGTGGTGGAGTCTACTATGACATCAATTGAAAGTAAGGGGGAGTTATCTTTTGGACATGCCAAATTAATATTATGAAAATTAGTGCATATACGACTAACCATGGTGACATTTTTATGAATA
Organism: Torreya grandis; assembly: GCA_037957365.1. Classification (NCBI taxonomy): domain Eukaryota; kingdom Viridiplantae; phylum Streptophyta; class Pinopsida; order Cupressales; family Taxaceae; genus Torreya; species Torreya grandis. The sequence continues at coordinate 1,825,050 of JARHVA010003344.1, read as the reverse complement.
GGAACAATATTTGATACCCATTCAGAGTAGTCACTAGGTTTGATAAATTTGGAATCTATAAGTTTAATAATTTATGTGACCTAAAGTAGAAATTTTAGGTGAAATTTTTCGTTATTTTTATCTAACATTTTTTACATCTAAGTGATGATATTATGTACAATGATACTAAGATCAATACCTGTCATATCTTTATATGACCAAGAAAATGTTTCATGATATTTTAAAAAGAATAAGCTAAAGTTATCATGTTATGTTGGCATGAGTTATTTAGAGCAATGATAGATTGAGGACATGATAGTGTACCATATTATATTATTGTGGTTTTTTCAATGAACATAACATTTCCATCTTTGAATTGATATGGAGCATGAGGAAGAGAAGAAATATGATTTGTTTTAGGATCCACACTAGCAATGAAATTATTAAAATAATGATATTTTTGTGTGAAGTTTCCAAGTTTATGATGTTTTAGGGAAAGATAAGGTTCTCTAGCATCAAGTAGTTCAAGTATAGCTTCATCACTAGGGAGTGTGGGTAATGATCCATAATATTTGACATCTAATTTGATACCAATTATTTTATTATCATTACAATCATATCCAAAATATGTTTGTCATATGTCTATGGATGTAATGTCTAAGGTAATTTTGGGTGTAGGTTTGATTGTAGGTTGAGGTTGAGTAGATTCAAGTAGATTGATGATAGGTGTGTTAGATTTTGTTGAATATAGAGGTTCAATTTAGGTGAGGTGGGTAGCCTTAGTACTGTCAAGAGGATTTTGAAAAGGATTAAAATTTGGTATGTTTTTTAGTTGTGTTGAAAGTATAGAAGGGTCATAAGATTCTATATTTTTTGGATTTGAGATTTTTTCAAGTACCCATGGGAGTCTAGAAGTGGAGGATTAATGGGAGATACATAACCTTCCAGTTCTAATTCAATATCTATTGATGTGTGAAGACATGGACATCATGGTTGAAGGAATGCTTTTTAGATAGTGTCTATTGATATTTTTATACATATAAGTCTTGTGATTGAGATTGAGACATGATATAATTATCATAATATGTGTGGGAAAAAGTGCATGCATTTGTTCATAAGGGAGAATCTGAGTTAGAGGCACCTAAATTACTAAATTTTTGGAGAGACATTGTAAAAGGATCTTAAAATAATTTGGCCACTCCATACTCATCACATGTGAAATCATCTTGGCTGTAAGAAGCTTCGTGTTAATTACATGGAGGAGGAATTTCAATGATCTCATTAAATTAGAGAGATGGTATGATCACATAGGAGTAAAGAAGGAGGAATCCACTCTAAAATGTAAGGAGGTAATTTAGTGGTATTACACATATTTTATAATTCATTAGGTTTATCATAATAAAAATCAGTAAGAGTGACATGTAAATCTAGATTCATGTTAATAAATTTAGGTAGAGGTGCACTATTAATGCATGGAATGGTCAGAATCCAATATTGAGGTTTGGGGTTTGGTAGTTGTATACTCCAAGGATTAATATCAAACTCATGTTTGTATCATTTTCCATTATTGATGAATTTAATACATTTACGATGTGTCCATGGGTGACCTAGGATTATGTTTTAAGATAGTGGTAAATCAAAGACCATGATTTTTGTGTGTATGGTCTTGGGTCCAATAGTGAGGGGGAGACAAATACACACAAGTGGTTTTTAATTTGTCTTATCAAATCCTCAACATGTGAGATGAGTTTGTTTAAGGTGATATTTTGTATATCCAAGTTGTTTAATTAACCAAAAGGAAGTGACATTAATTCCTGACCCTTCATCTACTAAGACTTTTCAAATAAGGGTGCTATTAATTATAATTTTAATGAAGAGAGGTGGATATTTGGCTCAAAAAATAATTTCATCTTTAACCATGTACTCTTCAATAAATTCTATGGAAGGTTTATAAGAATTAAAAATAGTTTCAATAGTATGTACTTCTATCGGTGAAAGGTCTTAAAGAATTTTTTCCACATCAAGGGATTATGGTTCTTCAATGTATTGTAATTAATGCATGATAAAATTATGATAATATGTGTAAGTAAAAACTAACTCAATGAGATATATTCTACAACGCATTAAATTTATTTCTTCCAAGAAATTCCAATGAGCTTTATAAGATGAAGAATCAACACGAGGTTTGGGAGATAAAATGTTTTTTTTGTAAGAATAAGAGAAGTAGATTGAGGTTATGGTTGTGGGAGTGTTTCCTCATTTATTTTAGAAGGTATGGTAGTGGTATTTATGGTGTCTTTAAGTAATTTTTCTTTAATTGATGGTATTTTAGGCATATTGATAATATCTTTGTGGTTGGGTTTGCATCTATAATTAACTTTGGCTACATTCACATATTGAGAATTGGTATAATATTGGTCATAATTAGCATCAATTGCACATATTTATTCAATTGAATGTTTTGGGTTGGAATTAGAAAAATATTTTTAAAGGTTTAGATGTTGAAGGCTTGGTAAATTATTTATTTTGAGCGGCTTTGACATAATCATGATGATGTATTTTCATCATAGCCTCATGGTTGAATGTATCTCATAACATAAAATAAACAAAAAATTTGAGAAGCCACAACATGTTTCATGAGAATGACCCACATCAGCGTGAAACCAATAGAATTTGTTAGGATCATATCATGTAGGTGGGTTATTAGAATAGGTGAGAGGTTTATAAGGAGACAATAATTGCTTAATTTTTTGGACCGTTAATGTCTATGGGAAGTCTGGGGGTTATCCACTTTGACTAGTCATATTTTTGTTTGATGAGGATTACTAATAATTTTATTAGTGGAATTTTGGAAATATCGTTTGATGGGTTTTTGGTTAGGTTCAAATTATTTCATAAGAAAGTATTATATTTTAGTTTGATAAAATTCATAATTTAGAGTTTGGGGAGAAAAAGTTCAAATCTTATATTGAAGGGAAGGTGTTGAGATGATTATAAAGAGTTTAAATAAGTTATCATGAGTCATGTTATGATCAGATTTGTGAGCTAAATATTTTCATCATTTAATGAATTCATGAGCTAATTCAAAAGGGGATTACTTAGCATTGATAAAATGACTAAGATAATTTTTAGGAAGATCATTATGTTGAAATGTGTTTACTAGAGGATTGACAAAATCACCTAGTTGCCATATGGCTGAGGGAGTTTATTATACCATTTTAATACATCCCCTCTAAATTTTTTGACTAGAAGTTTGGTGGTAGAAAAGGTATTTGTTTTAATCCACTCTTTTTAGAGATTATCAAATGATTTAATAAAAGATGTAGTGTCTTTAGTCCCATTATATTTAATATTTAGAGAGATATTCTCAATATCAATAAAAATATTGAAGGGAGATAAAGGTTTATTTTGGATATTTTTAATCATCTTGCTATGCATAAGGGGTTGGGGAATGATATCTCTCATGACATCTCTAAGAGGTGGAGGGATAAAATTTAGGTTATTTTGAGGTAGGATAATAGGAGGTTGATTATCCATTTTATTAAATAATGTTGCATGTTCATAATTTTAAAAGCATTAGATATTTGCATAATATTCATTTGTTGAATATTTGTGCAAGAATTTGAGTGGTGTCAATTGGTGGATTTGGATTATTAGTTCTTAAAGGTAGATTATTAGGATTTTTAGGAGGATAATTCTCTAAATTGGTATTAGGGGATGGTTTTTTGGGTGGAGTATTTTTAGGTGGAGGATTATTGGTGTTTAAAATATTTCCTATAGGGTTATTGATCAAACTTGTGTCAATTTCCCCTATAGTGTAATAAGGTAATTTGGAGAGAGAAGAGACTTGATAAGTGTCGAATAAATATAATCTAGAAGTATCATTAGTTAGGGTAATTTAAACCATATTGCAATCCAAAGATAACGGGTGAGACAAGGTGCACCTAAAGTAATTATCTTCTTGGGTGGTTAAGGTAGGAAGGAAAGAATACCCCTTATATCATCTAAATGGATTAATAATGTCCAAAAAGATTATAATAGGGTATTTCATGATGTTTTTAATGAGGATATAAAAGTAATGAATAAAGGTGAAATATATGAGTAAAGTCAACCAAATACAAAATTGGATTGACTACATAGGATTTCAGGATAAAGAACTGAATCAACCAAGTGGTATGGGGTCGACCAGGTTGACTAAATTAAGAAGGAAGACTAATAAAATAATTGGGAAAGGACATAGTTGAGTGGTTAAACTATGCTATGTGGGGAATCACTAAATAATATCTTATGAGAGAATGGATTAGACATAATGACTATGTTCTGTTGAAAATCAACCTGTGAGAGACTAGGTTGAATAGAATGATCATGTTCTATAAAAAGGAAAATTATAAGAGACACAATTGAGTGGGTCAACTATATTTTTAAGGTTAAGACATTTTTTGATATTTATGACTCTAGATGATCTAGTGTTAATTATTAGATAAATTAAAATAAACACATAGGCAACTAGGTCAACCTACTCGATCTAACTACAACACATAACACAAACCTTGTACCAATGTTGGCCAATACAAGTTTTAAAATATAAAATAAAATTAAAAAAGATCAAGAAACAATTTTGAAAATAAAAAATCTAATATATGTGTTCATTCTTGATTGTTTTAAATTATAATTTTAGAAATAAATGTGATAGGGCATTTGGCTTTAGAAAGAAACTAGAAAGGTAAGTTAAAGATGGTTTTAGGTTGTTAAGGCTAAAAGAGATATGTATTGTTAATAGTAATATCTTGGTATTAGGGCCTATCTCATCACTTCACAATCCCATAATGATAAGGGTATCAGGTACTTTGCCAATATATATCATCAACCACATATTTATACTTAGCTAAAAAACCAAGTTAGCTTCTCCCTTGGTGATGAAATCAAAGTAGGTAGACCTTGGGTAGAATTTGTTTAATAATTTTTGATATTTTATGGCTCATAAGTGTGTAAATAAAATGAAAATAAAGTAACTGAATTGATAAATTAAAACTTCATGTTTAGTCTTTGTGTATTACTCTAAGTAAACAAGAATCAAAATTAAAGATGAATTAATTAATAGAAATGTGAGGTAATTCCTTTGCTTGAAGAGTACTGAGTCGATTGGGTCAACAAAGTATGAAAATAGTACATAATAGAATTGATTTAATTGATGGCTCTATATATCCATATGGCACCCTATCTCTCTCTATATTCTATGGGGTTGAATAAAATAACAAAGAAACATAGTCGAAGGAGTCAACTTAGTATCTTGGGAAAGAATCAACTATAAAAATAAGTTGATCTAATCAACTGAGTTTACTATAGGGTTATATTTTTATAGACTAAACACTATGAAAAATAGGACTAAAATGAAGGAAATAAATGACTAAGTTGGTAAGAATGAACTTGATGATTTTTATGATGTTGGAGTTTTTATTTTCATACATTGTGTCATCTAGATGACTTTTTTTAACTTGATAATAGAGATGATTAGGTTGACGGAGTCTAAAAATCTATATGTGAATAAGCAAACTAAGTTTATTAGATTGATATAGTTACTTGTATAGATGAATATGCTCTGTACAAAACTAAATAAAGTCAATTAGATCAATTGTGTGTTAAACTTATGCATATAATGATAGATTGAGTTGATAGATTTAATCTATTGATACCAAAATGAAATAAATGAGAAATTAAAATAAATGAAAACATGAAATAAAAAATTTCAAGGGTTAGTTCATGTTAGGTTCATCAAAATGTATACAAGGGAAAGTGAAGCTGATCTATAAATCAATCCTAGCTCAGAAAAGATAAATCAAACTATCCATTTTGCATGTTGGTACATTTATACCATTGAGGTCATGACCAATATGGATCTGCTAGACCTAACTAAGGGTTCTCTTACCACACAATATCACTAGAGAGGGTTCCAAATCTTGTAGTCAAGAAATAACAAACAATAACCCTAACTAGGTCCTATTGTTTTCTAAAAAAGTAAAGTAAAATCTAATCTCGTGCTCCCCAAGCTTGTGGCATAAATGGGGGATAATAGACATAAATAATAAACATGTAAATAATAAATATACTCCAGTAAATGGAGAGGTAATCCTAAACATGGATATATAAATACATTCATAAGCCATTACTTATGCAATTCTATCTATTGAAATAGACGAATAAGAGTTTGGATTACTTACCGTAAAGATGAACCCATCAAGGCTCAATTTATCCCTTGGCCAATGGTGATTTTGAAGAGGTTATTATGGTTCATAAGGATCACAAATATAGGTTATCTCTAGGATATGAGACTTATCCTATGCATTTAAGACATTTTCATAAGATAATATTATTCTTCAAGTGTAAACCCTTAACAATTACTCCTCAAGTAGAATGGTGGAATAACAAATTGTAAAGAAGCCTAAATGAATGATTCTATCTATCTGTATTGAAAATGAGGTAAAATATGTGTATATATATCCTAATCTAACCCTAATCCCTTCTAAAATTTTATCTAACACATTTGGGCTAATGAACCTAGTTATTTAAGAAATAGAGCAGTTAAATCCTAGACTAAGTCAACAGTCCCATAACATTATCAATTCCCAAAATAGGGTTGACCCATTCAACTATGCTCTTAAGATGGTAAAAATAGGTTTTGGATTAGTTATGGGATATTTTAGGTGGTGAATTGCCTAGAAGAACATGTAAGGGAGGTTTCAAATCTTAGGGAAATATATAAGAGGGATTTGCATTGGTTTTAAGTGGTGGTATATGGAACAATAATCTTACAAAACACCAATGGTTCACCCACCCCTTTCCTGGTTGATGAGGGACATACTCAATGGTCTAAATTTTGAGTTTTTTTAATTGATATGGGTCATTTAAAGTGTGTTTGTCATGGTTAGGAGTCATTTGAATTGTTACTCATAAGGCATTTTCCCACCAAATCTAGAATTTAAATATTTAAATTCTAAGAACTTATTTGAATGGGATTTTGATAATGGTAAAAAAGGTAATTAGGAGTTAAGTGTTTGATTAGGTTTTATAAGGGTTCAATTTTATTTTAATACTCACATGAATCACTTAATGAGTCATTCATATAGGTATGTTAGGTATAGGTAGTTTGAGCCTTATCAACACTTTTGAGAGGGAATCAAGAATGGTTAAAGTAGTTATAGGTTTCATATATTTGTAAATAATGATGCTTGAATAAGTTTTAAAGGTGTTTTTAAAGGACATAGAGGTGTTATCCTCAAGAAAATAATGGATAACACCTCAAGTTTTGGTTTTGAATTGTGTAGACTCTATTTTACTTGTGTTCCTATATAATGAATTCATAGACTTTGTATATGAGAGGAAATAGGAAAGATATTGTGGAATGTTTATTTGGGTTACAAATACAAGGTAAATTATAATGGAATTGAATTGTAAAGTATACTAACCTCAAGAAAATGAATAACAAGTTCTTAGTTTTGATAACAAACAGTGCAGACCTTTGTATTTCTTGTGTTTGTGTTCAAGATGATAGAGTAGTTGAAGCAAGCATAAATGAAGATACATATTTGATGTTCTTGGAATATTTGTAAGTGTGTTTCATATGTTATAAAGGTTACTTAAATGGTTTTATATTATTTTTAAAGATATTTATTTAAACCTTTAAGCCTTGCAGCAGATAGTGTCTTCACACAAAGTTCAATCTAAACTTGTGAAAATAAAGATAGAAGGTTATCAATGGGAAAGTAACCAAATTAATGAAGATTCATAAGATACTATAGACCTTAAACATTAAATAATATAGATCAATCTGCAACTAGTCATATAGTTGAAAAAGGCCTAAAAAAAGGCTAGTAGAAGGAAGTAAGGGATTAGTGAAGAGATGAGCAATGAAGATTAAATTGATGGGTTGGATGGTATAGGGGAGTTGAGATATGAATTTTCATGATTATATAGAAATTAATTAATATATAAAGCATTGGATATTGACATAAAATTGGTAGGTTATCAAGAAAAATGGGTAATGTGAGAACTCAAGGTGGAGAATGCAAACCGAGTTGAAGGTATTAAGGACATAGAGGACATATAGGTTCAAGAAAATTAAATTGTGTCAAAAGATAGAAGGAGGAGTGAGTGCACAAGCAACAACTTGGAAGCTTAGTCAAGACACCAAGAGGACCAATGACAAATTTCCAAGAACATAGTATAAGAAAGAGATCAAGAAGGACAACTAAGATCAGAGCTATGTGGTGGGTAGAGGTGAGTGATTGTTTGCATCCATAATAGACAAGGTTTACAAATACATCTACATCACTGGTGCACCCTTTTAGGAATGCACTCAAATATATTGAGAATCAATGACTTTATACAAATGAGAAAGCATCAATGATTGATAAAGTTTAAATGTATTATGTGTATACACTTTATATTCTCTTTCTTATGGAATGTTTGAATATGTTATTTATTGGCCCATGTGCCATTTTATGTTGATTATAGCTTTGAATATGTCATCATATGGACATTTGAATATGTCTTTCCTTTTGATTGTGGGGAATTTAAACATGCTGCTTATATAAGATATACCTTAACCCTTATTTTTCATTACATTGAGTTATCTTATGTATGCTATTAATTATTTATTGATCCTATACTATTACTCGTTATACATTAACATGATCTATATCATGCATCTCAGGAATTGATGTGATCACATACTATGTGATTCATTGATATATATATTTAGACATGTTATCCATAAATGTTACATGATTCATACACACATTATACATCCACCTTATCCCTTTTAGGAAAGGTCCCTACCAGTTCTATCTCTCCTACTTCAAAAGTAGGGCATATCAGTGGGGGCATATCATATAAGCATGACCTCCATATTATTCATAGTTTATATATTTTAATGGGGACATGTTATAAAAACATGACCTCCATATTTACAAACCTACTTAGTATCTCCATATATCATTAGGGGAATGTCATAAAGGCATAAACTCCATATTTGCACAATCTCCAATTCAATTTCATGATTTACATATACACTTGTGTCAAAATCATATACATTACACATATTTTTACATAGATTTTAAATTATTTTTTATTTTTTTGACACATATACTCATTTTTAGATATATTCAAGATACGCATACCATGTTATTTCACCAAAGAATAAAAAAATTACCAATTACACTATTCACCAAGATGCAACAATTATACCAAGATGTATTGCTATTAAGCCTTATATGTTGTAGTAGTTTGGTTCATTTTATAGATTGAAGTTATTAAATAATTCAAACCTACTATATTTATAGGTTGGAGTGATTAAATCATCCAATCTCACTATATTTATAGGATGATGTGATTAAATCACTCACCCTTAATAGATTATATATACATACTTGATTGTGTAATTGAAATTTAGTGATCTCAATAGTCATGTCACAATCCATTATTACACCAAATTAGGGGCATAATAAATTCCAAATTCCATATTTAAATGTCTAAGGTTAAATTTTGAATCTTTTCCAACTCTAATGCTTTAAAGGAAACATCTTTACCAAGTCAAAGCATCAAGAGGTAATGTGTGTACTCCTTCCTTACTCTATTTTTTTTCAATCATTTCAATTATTTAAAATTTAATATTATATGCATTGGTTTATACTTTTACATTCTCTTTGTTATATTCAGTACACTTATAAAAACACTCAAAGTGGGCTGAAGTAAAGGAAGGGTGTGTTATACACACCCATGCACACATTTCTCTCTTTTAAACTAGTAATTTCATCCTTATGCATTACTAAATTAAAACTAAATACTTATAGTATCTCATTATTGCACATTTGAAAAATATCAACAAGGTCTGTACCCTTCAGTTCTGGATGCCCTTGCTGAGAAAAGGCTCAAATTTGCCTCTCACTATGCGTAAATGGTTATCTCTTATTTTGATTCATATCATTATGATGACCTAGGTCTTCCATATTTTAGTAAAGATTAAAACTTGATAAACATCCTTCACTTTTAGTTTCATATCCATGCTAGTTTTCTAGCCTTATTGACACTACCATCCATAGAGGGATGCTACCAATGATGGTAGTGCTCATATCCTTATCTAATGTCTAATTGCCAAAATTCATCCATATTTCAAATGTATCAAAACTTATAGGTCAACCAATTTGTATTATTGAACCCTACCATGAAATATTTTCAAAAGGTGTGATATAAATACAAATATAATCCTTCTCATTAATCATATAGAAAAATACCAAAAAAAACATCTGATAAAATTCAATCAATCCCTTGAACAACCAAGCTACTCTATACTATTCATCTCTATTTTACATACCATGTATAGGAGTAGTCGTATTTTAGGTCTAAAACATTTAAAGAGTAACATGTGAGTGATATTTGTCATGTTACAAGATAGATCACTACACAAATATTCATATAGTATTTTTCACAATTGTGCACACACATTCCCACACATAGGGGATAAATACATAAGTCCAAGGCCCTCCTTGGAGTATTGCCTAACATTTAAGAATAAGTATGTATCATGCATTAGAGTATCCTTTAAGACTTTTATGGTCATAATTATTCTCTAATGCATGATGATACATACTTATAATATCCTCTTAATCCATCGTATATGGGTTAGTATTATATGCAATGGAAAATATAACAGATTTATAAATCAATCCTAGCTCAAAGAAGATAAATCCTACTTACATTTCTGATTGTGAATACATTAGATATTTAGGGTCATGTCCAAGATGGATCTAATAGACCTAGCCAAGGGATATCTTACCATAATAAATTCACTAAGGAGGATTCCAGAGCCTCCAATCAATCAAAAGTATGCAATAACCCTAACTAGGTCCTATGTTTTCATATTCACTAAACTAATAACAAGTAAAGTAAAATCTAATGTAGTGATCACCAAAGATTATGGTAGAAAATGGGGGTTAGTAAACATAAAAGTAAACATGCATAAGAGAATCCTAATTAAAATATGTATAGGTAAAACCCTAATACATGGAGAAAGCAATATATTTAAAATACATTACTTATGCTACTTCTATTTACTAAAGAGAGGACCAAAGTTAGAGATACTTACCTTGAAGATAAACTCGTCAAGACTCAATCTATCTCTTAGCCAAAGATGATTTTCAATAGGTTGTTTTGGTTTTTAAGGATCACTAAGAAAGAAAAAAGCATCCAAGACTTCTCCACGATACAAGATTCTTCTCCAAGTAGAAACCCTAAGTTAAGACTCCTCAAGTAGAATGGTAGAAGAACATATAATAAAGAATCAAAAATTAATAATTAAATCTTATTATCTCTCTAATAATGGTGAAATGGATGTGTTTATATAGGTAGATCCAACCCTAGTACTTTCTAAAATTATAGGTTAACAAGCTTGGCCCAATTGACCTAGTATCATTATTGACAAAAATAAATTAGGTCATGGTCTATGTCAACCAGGGGATGACCTAGACCCTAATAAGTTTTATCAATTAGAGTACAAGGTCAATGGGACTGATAGTGTAATTTAAACCATCAAAAAGGGTTTTAAGATAAAGAAAATCTAATGAAGGTGGTAAATGACTAGAAGGTGAAAAAATGGAGTTAAAGGTTAGGGGACTATTTTTATGAGATATTTAGATCGATAAAAAGTGGTAATAAAGGATAAAAATCTTGTGAAGCACCAATGGTCTACCCACTCCTTTCCTGGTGCACCCTTTAATGCATGTACTTAGAGAGATTGAGACATGGCAAGTTCTTGTAAGATAGAAAGCATCAATAATTAATAAAGTTTGAAAATATTATGTGTATACATATGCCCCACTCAAAGATCATCATGTGTCACTTAGGTGAAATAGGGTATGGTTCTTCAAGAAAGAACATAGAAACACATAACACCGAGGCTCAAAAAATTTGTAGTATTTTACAAAAAAATAACTAAAATTAAATGACTGAAAGGGAAATAACTAAAAAATTAAATGTATGTGTATTTTGAGTTACCTTTATCACTGGGTGATTGTTTGTCATTTTTTTAGTTTTGATCATGGAGGGAACATAGACTACATTTGACAGACCCAAGGATATAAAACTAAAGATCGAAAACAAATAAACATAAGAAGGCAAAGATAACTAATGCTATATGGATGGGATATACTTGGAAATTTAGAAAGAAGGGGTGAAAAGTGTTATGTTAGACCAAATGACCAAGTCAAAAATTAGAGTGAATCGGGTAACCAAAAATCCAAGGCTACTAAAGACCAAAAAACTCAAACAAGTAAACCTTAAGTAAGAAAGGAAACCTCACCAAGTCAAACCAAGGATACATGTAAAAAAAAGATGGTAATCAAACATCAATGTAAAATCAATAACGATCCTTATTTAAAAGAAACATGGGCAAGTAAAAAATGGTATAACAACATTGATGAGTGAGTAGTAACAATCCATACTTAATCATCAATAGAAAAATGTGCTTAAAAGGGAAAAAATACATTGATGAGTGAGACGTAATAAGCCAACCTCACTCAATAATGCAAAAAGGTGTGTGAAAGGAGAAATAGACTCAAGTGTCTACAAAAAGGGTATTATAATAATGGAAAATGTTAAAAGAAGGCAAGGCATATCTAGAGATGTAGAGACATGGTATAAAGAAAATTAACCATAGTTTCTCAATCATATTGTTTTGTTCTAAGGATAAATAAAAATGAAACAAAATAGTGAAAGTATATTTTTAAGATGTGGAGAAGAGGGAAGTATAGAAGAGGGAACATAGATTTAGAATCACACATGGATACCCATTTTCAAAATGAGAGGACTTTCAACCTTAGGGACTTAGAATAACTTATCTTAGCTACACAAGTCTTAGATCAAACAATTTAGTGTGTGGATCATCCCATGAAGGCTAGATGCATGAAAATTAAAATGGACCTAAATTTCTACAACATGTTCCTCATTCCTCAGGACCCCTTATGGAATCATCAGTCTATTACAAAGATTAGGTACTTGTATGAGAAATTAGGTAGCACCATAGAGTTTGATGAATTCTCTTATTCTAATCTATTGGCCTACGATCCCAATAGATGTCGGCTCTATCATGAGGCCAACTATGGAGTTTGAGCTTCAATTGGAAATAACATACGTACTTGTAATCACATCTTTTGGTGTGATTTTAGCTTTTGAAATTTGTATGTTGCCTTTTGTATGTTATTTCCTTTTATTTCAAATGATTTTACTTTTAACTTTCTTGATGGATTTTTATATTGCTCCTCTATATAGATTTGGAAAATCAAGCATGGGTGCTAAAGATGACTTTCATTTGAATACTTTGGACTTGGTTGCTAAAAGAGAGAACTTAGAGAGCATGGTGTCTAAGAGTATTGCTAATCTAGGTGAAAGAAAAGTCCTATCTTGACTTCAACCTTGGTTTAACCAATGTAGAGTGAAATGAAAAGAACTCAAGAAGAATGAAACTTAAAACAATTTGAATTACTTAAAATCACAAAAAATGTGACAAAGGGTGAGAAAGGGATACAATGATAATAGAGTGTGATTCCTTATCATAAGAATGAGGGAAGTGTAAGAAAACTTGCTAACACTTTATTATTGTTAAAATTTTATTTACAAAAGAAATAAAAAATTAAAGTTGAGAACAAGGATCAAAAACTCATAACCATTGCAAACACATTATAGGAAAGGAACAAAAATTTAAAAATGGCGATTTTATGAGGAAGGTCAGGTCCTTTCCATGGTCTTACATTGAAAATCATAAAAGAGAAACCCATGAGGGTGCACAAATCATGTGAAAATTAAATGAGATAAAGATGGTATTTTGTGAGGAAGGCCAGGTCCTATCCATGATATTACAACAAAACTCACAAAAGAGAAACCCAAGGGGTGCCAAAAAGTATGAAAATAAATAGGAGATAAATAAGTCATGAGGAAGGTTGGGTCATATCCATGTTGTTACATTGTAACTCACAATAAAAAGGGAAACCAAAAGACCAAAAGGAAGGACTAAGGTATGTGAAAAGAAAGAACTATTGTAGAGGGTGAGATCCATGTAAGTATCCTACAAAAAGTATTAGATAGATAGCATATAAGAAGTATTAAAACAAAAGAAGGATTTAGGAAAAATATTTCTTAAGGAATTATACATTGGTGGGCTCTTTGAAAATATGGCCTTCATTGATTTGAAGGCAATAGGTGTTTGGACCAAGAATCTCTTTGAAAAAATAAAAGCCCCACCATTTTTGGGCATATTTACCTTATTTTTCATGAGTTTAGTCTAATTTAAGGATAAGATCACCAACATGAAAAGTGAAAACTTTAATTCCTTTGTTATATTGTTTGGCAATATGATCTGTATATTGGTGAATATGTTGCAAAGCAAAAATATGATGTTCACCAAGGATATGAAGAAAATGAATATGAGATTCATGTAATTATTCATCCAGTATGATACAATGAAGAGATATACAGAGAGAGGGAAGCTCAACTTTTAATGGGAGGGTTGATTCAAAATCATAGACTAGAGAAAATAACATTTCCCTAGTGGTAATGTGTATACTAATGTGATAGGCCTAGAGAGTAGGATAGAGATGAAAATTCCAATTTGTGTGAGTGTCATGAATTGTGTTTTTTAGAATTTTATTTAAAATTTTATTTTTGGCCTCAGCTTGGACATTACATTATGTATGGTAGGGTGTGTAAAATTTATGAGTGATTTTAAATTTAGCACATAATTATTTGATGTCTTTATTTTTGAAGTTACCACCATTATTGAAAATGATAGTATGAGGAACACCAAAGTATAAAATGATTTGAATGAGGATAAATATGGAGATGGTGGTAATGGTGACATTGACAAAGGGCATAGCCTTGACCCATTTGGTAAAATATTATTTGGCTATGATTATAAAGACATGCCCATCTTGAGATTGAGGTAACTTGCCTATGAGATCTAATCCCCATATGCATAATGGCCAAGGAGATTCTACAGTATGAATTTTAGGTGGAGGTACATGAATTAGGTCATTATTAAGTTAGAAAGGAGTACACTTTTTAACAAATTTGATGGTGTATTTTTCAATATTGGGCCAAAAGTATTCCATATGAAAGCATTTATAGGTTGTAGCATGATCTCTATATTAGCCATCACAAATTCCCCCATGTGATTATTCGAGAAGAGGAGGAACCTATTCTTTCATAACATAACAGAGCAAGGTACCTTCAACATTAGGTAATATAGGATGTTATATCGAAAGACATACTTAAAATCTTGTTTGTGAACGTGAGTCTTGTCATGGAAATTGATGTTTGGAGGATAAGTTTGGTGTTCAAGAAATTGAATAATATCATTTTACCATAGGCTTTGGTTAATGGTAATATCCTCAACATGAAAAATTAGTGAATTTTATGGTTAAAGATAAGATGGGGATCTTATTATTTGAATAATAAAATTGGAATTGGTAAGAACTTGGTGTAGATGAAAAAGATATGTTAAAGAAGCGAGTGAATCGATAATAGAATTTTGATCTCAATAGATAGGCTCGATGGTAAATAATAAAAAAAATTGGTGAGGGTTGTTGTGATTTGATGATAGTAAATAATATTATCACTTTTGCATTTATAATCACCATTGACTTGGTGAAAAATGAGTTTAGAGTCACTTAAAGCATGCATATATGTGATATCAAGATCAAGGTCTGATCTCATGCCTATGATTAAAGATTTTTACTTCACCATATAGTTAGTGACATCGAATGTGAGGCTAAATTCTAATGGGATAATTTTTCCAAGAGGGATCATAAGGATACAACTTACCCCAACTCCTTGAAGACATTTAGTGCCATCAAAATGAAGGGTCCAAGTATCTTCATGAAGATTGATATTAATATTAGGAAGTTATTCAATAACTACTTTTGGTTTAGTAGTGTCAGAGAAGATAGAGGAATATTCTTTATTACCTTTTTCAAGGTCAACAGTGAAGTTATGGAATTAATATTTAAGATGTATGGCTTGGTTAAGAACTTTAATATAAAGAATATTGTTATCAGGAAGACTATATTAAAGGTGGTTGATAGCTAGGATTAGAGATGTGACAAGTTAATCAAAAATGATTTGTCCTTTGAAAAATATTTGGGTATTAATTTTGAGATCAAGATCCATGAGAAGGACTATCCATTTGCCAATTCTATCTCTAGGAAGAAAGGCTTTGGAGAAAACATGAAGGGGATTGGAATGAATGATAATGTAAGTAGTTTGATAAAGAATGTAATGTTGGATGTTTTTAGTAGAAAAATATATGGTGAGGAAATCATGTTAGAATTTTATATAATGTTTCTCATAGTTAATGAGGCCCCAAATAATATAGTAGATGGCATATTCCCTCCTGGTATCATTTTGTTGGGAAAACATTACCCCAACTGATATGGTTGTAGAAGAGGTGTATAATATTAATGGATGATTGTTTAAAGGTGGTTGAAGAGTAGGTGGGTGAAGCAATGATTCTTTCATATTATCAAATGATTTTTGACAAATATCCATCCCTTTTTAAAAAGATAATTGATATAATAGATATGGTAATACATTTTGGGGATGAGTCATCTAATTACTCCAACTTTACTGAGGTAAGTGCAAATATCTAGAATGGATAGAGAGATGATCATGTTGATGATAGAATTTATCTTGGAAGGGTAAACATTGATGTTGTAAAGAGAGACTAAGAGTCCTAATAGTTTTCCAAATGTGACACCAAAAACACACTTGTAGGGATTTTGTCTAAATTTATATTTAATGAGGTGATCGAAGATGATAGGAAGATCAGAGAGATGAGTCTTGCATCTTTTGGATATGGCAATGAGATCATCCACATAGGTATCTAAAATATTGTGAATAAGATTGTGAAATATGTGAGTCATCATCATTGATAAGTAACTCCAACATTTTTGAGATCAAAGAGCATTTTAACATAGAAAAAAGTATCCCATTCCTTGGTGAACGTTGTCTTATATTGGAATTTGAGTTTAATCTGAATTTGGTTATAACCTGAGAAACCATCCATAAGTGATAACATTTTATAACTAATAATAGAATTGATGATGGCATCAATAGAATGTATAGGGAAATTTTCCTTGGGACAATATAGATTAAGATTACGTAAATTAATGCAGATGTAAATGACCATGGTGAATTTCTTTCAAATAGGTAAAATGTTATACACCCATTTGGAATAGTCCATGGGATTGATAAAATTAACATCAAGAGGCTTAATAATTTCTTTATGGCATAAAGTTGAAACTTTTGCTAGAAATTTACATTACTTTTGTCACATGGGTTTAGAATCGTGGTAAGAGATAATATTGTGAACCACAATTCTAGGGTCAATACTAAGCATGTAATCATAGGACCAAGTAAAATTATCATGATATTTATCAAAAAATAAGTTGAAGTTATCATATTTAGTTGGTGTGAGTTTGCGAGAAACTATAATTGGTCAAGGGCATGAAAAGGTAGCATATTTGATTTGAGTAGTTTATTTGATAAGCATAGAATTATAATCTTGGAAGTGATATCATTCATTAGGTAAAGAGGAAATGGGATTTGATTTAGGGTCAATGATAGCGATGAAGTTATTGAAATAAGGGGATTTATTTTTGAAATTCTTGAGTTTGTGATGCTACTGAGGGAGTTGAGGTTATTGGGCATGAAGCAATTCAAGAATGGATTCATTTCTAGGCAAAGTGGGAAGAGGACATAATACTTGACATCTACTTCAAGATCAATAATTTTATTACCATGGTGATCATATGTATTTGATGTAGATGTGTGGCCTTGGCATCTAATGTAATTTTTAGAGTAAGGGGATTAAGGGAAGAATATTGATTAGATTTGATTGGTTTGTCATTAACTTCATTGATGGGGGAAGAATTAGATGCAAGTATTAAATTTTTAGGTGGTATAAGAGATGCAAGAATTTTTGATAGTTCAATAGGTAGAATTTGTTCTACCACCCAAGGAGTATCAATAAGTGGAGAATTAACAAGAGGTACATAACCTTCAAGATTTAACTCAAAGGTAGTGGAAATGATATGAATATCATGGTTGAAAGCATGCATTTGGTAAAAAGTTTTTTGATAATTTTGAACATCCATGTCTCGAGATTGAGCTTAGGCCATGATGTAATTATCATCATAGGTTGGATAAATTATACATGCTTGAGATTTAGGAGGAGTTTCAAAAGGGGAGACACCTAGATTATTGAATTTGTATGGATACATGATTAAAATATCTTGGAATAATTCAGCCACTTTATAATCATTGCATGTGAAGGCATCTTCTAGGTAAGAAGCATGTTGAGCATTGCATAGAGGTAGAAATCAATTATCTCTTCAATGAGAGGGATAATGAGATCATGAGGCAATAAAAAAGGAGGAACACACTCTGATATGTAAGGAGGTAGCTTGGTAGTGTTTCAAGTATGTTGTAAGTCATTAGGTTCATCATCATCTAAATATTCTAGATTGACATGTAAGTTTAGATTGATGTTGATGAATTTAGGTAAGGGAGTATTATTAATTATTGGAATGGTAGGAATGCAATATTTATATTTAGGATTGGGAAGTTGAATACTCCAAGGGTTGGGATCAACCTCATGTTAATAAAAATTTTTATGTAATAAATTGATGCATTGGATACCATAAAATGTGAGATCCTACATTTTATTATTCCACGAGCATCTTAGGAGTACGTTCTAAGATAAGGCAAAATAAAGGACCTTAAGCTTGGTTCAGATAGTCTTAGGTCTGATTGTAAGGGAGAGCCAAATATAAACAAGTGGCTTTTGATTAGTTTTATCAAATGCATAATAGGTGAGTTAGGTTTGATTGAGATGATCCTTGGTATATCCAAGTTGTTGGATGAGCCACAAAGATGTCACATTAATTGTAGACCATTCATCAACTAAAAATTTATGAATAAGGGTGGTATTAATGGTTATTTTAATGAATAGGGGTGGATTATCAATGAAAAAAAGGATCTCATCATTAATCATGTCTTCTTCAAGAAATTTAATGGAAGTTTTGTAAAAAGGATAAATAGATTCAATGGTATGCATATTGGTAGGTTGATGCTCAAGAGAGGGTGGTTCTTCTATAAAATATGTATCTTTAATTTCTTACAATTATTTCATGAGGAACTTGTGATGATAGGGGAGGTATGAAATAACTCTAGAAGAGGAATTATTGGCCATTTCTTAGGGCCCACATACTAAGCTTGTGCCTAGTTTCTAACATAGAGAAAGAAGTAAATATTTTGATTGATCATATACTTAGATGGCTAGAACAAGCTCTGGATGGATTGGGTAGACCAGTGAGATCATAAAACTCAAAAAAATTTTAAAACATTTTAGGTTCACTTAAAAGGGTATTTTTTCAATTTATAAGGACATGTCCAAGGTTATAAAGACTCTATGGATTATCAAAAATGCCCAGGATAAGCATGGATGAACATGGTTTTCATCTAGTCCACCCCGCATCTAGAGCTTGCCTAGACATTTGATTATTAACCTAAGTGACTATATCGATGCTACTTGATCTCACACACATGGAAAATTCAAATAGGATTGGTCACATGGATTTATTCATAGTAGTCTTAGGCTACCATGCACCAAGTTTTAGCTTATCCACCTAATCACAATATAAGATCTAAGGTTTCAAAGATTGGCTCCCAACGTCAATTTCAAGCTCTAGGAAATAGTTATTGGAATTCAAATAATAAGATCAAGAAAATTAAATGGTGCACATTTCATCATACCAAAATATCTATGAGTGAGATAAAATCAAGTGGTCAACAAATCCCAAGAACCAATAAGAGATGAGCTTAGGGATGTGGGCCCAAACAATCTATGGTTTGTGTTTAATCAGATCTTAGGATCTAATGGAGTGAAATAAGTCAAAAGAGGTCAAGGATTTGAGGTGGATTCGATAGAAAATATCAAAAAATGTGAGCTAGGATGTTTAATGAAAGTTGATAAATCAAAATGAACTTGACTCGACAAGTAGAGCTAAAAGGACCTAAAATCGAGCTTGATCCAAGTTGGTAGAAGAAGAAAAAGAAAGAAGCTCGATGTAGATTCAACTAAAGACCTAACATTGAGAAAGGTGGTACCTATATGTAACACTAAAGGAAAACAAATATCCTTAGATTGGTTTTCACCTATAGTTATCTCAATTTAGGATCCAAGGCACAAGAATAGGTATGTGATTAATGAGGAGATCATCCCATGTCAGGCCCTTGATAAACCACCATTTAAAATTGGCATGACATGTCCTTGATAGGTACAAAATTTTTATCTTCTTGATGAGATCTATAAAAGATCAATATATTAGGACCTAGGGATTTGGAAAGTAGTTGGATCATTCACTTCTAGCCAAATCATGACTTGTCACTTTTGGCAAACTCTTGTCTTTTAGTGCAACTTGCTAAAAATAGCATGATCCAGAGGCTATCTAGGTAAATCATGAATATCTTGATCATAATAGCCTATTTTGATTGAATAAAAAGCCTATTAAAATTTATCTTAGAGCTGAAAACTCATTATAATCATGAACAACATGATTTTCCTCTCCTTTTCCCCCTTCTCCTATGTTAACCTTTTCTCTTCATTTAGAAAGCATCTCTTGAGGGACTTCAGATTGGAGACCTTTCTTTTTGAGAGACAAGATATTCCTTGATATATTATAATATATACTCAGATTGATTAAGCTTGACCATATCAAGTATTTGTAAGAACTACCTCTTAATGTAATAGGACTTTATTTGCATATCTTTGGCCTTGAATATTTGTTTGACTAGTTTTGCAATGTGGCATTGTCTGAAAGATAATATTCCTCATTCACGGTCCTTTTTTCTAAATTTGTTTAGAGGTTTTTCATTGTTGTTTATAGGTCTAGGTTAGTGTTCTATTTTGAATTTCTCATAAGAAATAATTATGCAAATTAACTTGATCTTAAAGTTGTGTGAGCTAGTATTATTATTTTGTTGATCTAGTGTGGGTTTGAGCTTATGGGAATTCCCTTTTAATTTTAGTGCATCATTTGTTAAATTTATTAGGGTACCTTACTCTTTTTCTACCCTTTTCCCATGAATCATTAGGCTTAGTTTTAGTTTTAGGTGAGCATCAAATAGGAATCCAACCTAATCCAGAGGTTAAAACCCAACATAGGTGACCCACAGCTTGGGGTTGTTCCCATTGTTTGATCAGGGTTTGAGTGAGGAGACCTGAACAACCTCCCTGATTAGCTTAGGGTGCAATTTTTGTCAATAATAGTTTATGGTATGCCCAGTAGGACCTTGGTCTAAATAAGTAGAATAATTTTTGGTGTTGTTCTTTTTACATATCAGCCTTTAGAGGCATTTTGGAAAACACCATAGGTTACTTTAAATATCCATCAGTTATTTTAAGTAGCCTAGGTGCCTAATCACCACCATTTGGTATATAAAATCACCACCCATTTAGTCAAAATGCATGTCCATTCACTCCTTATCCTTCATATAAAGTTAACAATATGCATGGTTTCCCCCCAAGTGTTCCTCAAATTTTAGTGCAACAATTATATATTCATTCCTACTAGTCCTATAGTAAGCTTATCTCTCCTCCTTATCAACCTACTTCCCAACCTAGCCAACCTTATGAATCCCCATCTCTACCAGCTGAGGAACATAAAATCCTCTCATTTTGGATCATCTCCTATGTCAATAATCCCAACTATTTCATACCCTTTATTATGAAACCCACCTCTCCAACACCCACTTAGGAAAGGGAAGAGGTGGCTAAGTATTACACCACATTCTCCTCATGGAAATCAATCAAAGAGAGCAAAAAATAGAAAAGGGAAATGATAGTTGATAAGGTCCAAAAGCCAATATTCATATAAAAAGGACTAGTGGTGTAGGGATCGAATCAAAAAATTATATCTCAGTATAATGAGATTGGTATACAAGAGTTCCAAGACTCTCCCCCTTCCCCTCAAAAGTAGCCTAAAGAAAGAAGCATAAGTGTATATGAGGAGTCAGGTTTTAACTTAAATTATTGGTATGGATTTGATATTTTAGAGCCTAAAGATGTGGTTGAGGGTAGGGAAAAATCTTCTTAGTCCCAAGAGATTCCATGAAGTATGGCCCTAGATGGAAATGAGCAAGATTCAAATATAGATACGGTTAATCAGTTAGTTGACCATGATAAAGAGGCCATAAATAAGATTGAGGAAGATATAAAGGAAAAAGAGGAGCAAGATGAACTATGGAAAATATGTACTATGAATTAATGGATTAGGTAGAGGTTCTAAGCCAACCTATGTCTCCAAAAAATTAAGAGGAACTCATCCATCAGGTTGGAGGTGCTTTTCAATCTCAAGATGAGATATTATTTTAAGACAACATTGATGCCTTAAAAAATGAAGGGGAATGGTCAGATATAGAACCATAGGAATATGACATGATAGGATTTTGGTGGATAAATGAACTACCAGATGGTATCCTCCAAATAAAATAGAGTGATGATGGTGTTGAAATTGGCATTGTCTCAGATGACCAAGAGGGAGCTACGTTTCAAGATGATTTAGAGTTTTTTTCTTGCCCTAGATAGTCAAACAAGCACCAATCCAAAAGGGGAGTTTGTAAAGGCCCTTGAAATTTAATATGGAGTAACCCTTGAAAAATGGAGTAATACGTCTAAATTAGAGATACGTTTACCTCTTTTTATTTTCTCAAGAGTAGGCTAAAGGAGCAACAACCAGGCCTTTCAACTCACATGCCATAAGATCTCAAAATCAAGGTGTTTTCTACCCTAGTTCACCACAAGTAAGTGATACCAAATCCTTTCCATTTGATCCAAGTGGATGTGCTTGTAAAATTTAAACCTTGTATATAAGTTAGAATAGGTTTTGTGCTTTTCTCTAAGTGATTTTGTGCACATTTTCATTGAATAAGTTATTTGTTTTTCTTTCTTGAATTTGCCTGCATGTATTTTCCCTTATTGTTTTAGCCCTTGTTTTTTTAAGAGGAAGTTTTTGAGAGAGGTAGCCTTACATTATATTCACAATCAACTGGGTTGTAGAGGATTGAATCCATGCCTAATGGACTAGACTAGCAAATGATCTAGGTTCTTGAGCATAGCAAGTATGCTTCCCTATGAGTTGCCAAAGATGTTGGCCATTTTATTAGCCCACATACCAAGCTTGTGCCCAGTTGTTAATGCAAAGAAAGAAGTGAATCTCTTGATTGATCAAATACTCAGAAGGCTAGAACAAGCTCTAGATGGAATGGGTGGACTAGTGAGATGATGAAATTCACAAAGATTTTAAAACACTTTAGGTCCACTTAAAAGTGTAATTTGTCAATTTATAAAGATAGATCCAAGGTTATAAGGACTCTATGGATTGTTAAAAATGACCAAGATAAACATGGAGGAACATGGTTTTCATCTAGTCCACCCACCATTTAGAGTTTGCCTAGACATTTGACTATAATGCTTAGTAACTATATCTATGCTGATAGAACTCACACACGTGGATAGGTCAAATAGGATTGGTCATATGGATTTACTCACATTAGTCCCAGGTTGCCATGTATTAATTTTTAACTCATCTGGCTAAGCATAATAGAATATCTAAGGTTTCAAATATTGGCTCCCAATGTAAAATCTGCTAAGTTTCCATAGCCAGTTTTTTAGAGGGTCCAAATTAAGCCAAGTATAAACTTTCATGGATCTAGATGTCATACATATGGTAGCCCCAAGAAGTAGTCACATGGGTTTGTTCATTTTAGAGTCTAGTTCATATGCAACAAGTTTTATTTCATGCATTATAGCATAAAAAAAGAAATGCATGGGCAAAGTTGGCTTCTAACGTAGAATTTTCTAAAGCTTTCATGCTTAGCCATTTAGGGTAGACCATTGTCATGATGTCATGTAGGATCACATAAACTAGTCAAATTCAACATTTGATAGAAGTATGTGGAAAGATCGAATGGCTAGTAGATCAAAAGGGTTTGTTCCTTTTAGCTTTAAGTCCACTCCCTATAAATTTGGTACCTTCATGATCTTTGTGCTTCCAGATATAAAATTGTAAAGTTGGTCTAAAATGGTAGATGTTCGGACAAACATCAATTTCAAGCTCAAAGAAAATAGTGATTAGAATTAAAAAAGTAGGTCTGAGTAAATAAAATGGTGTGAGTTTCATCATTCCAAAAGATATATGGGAAATATAGAATCAAATGGTCAGCGAAACCCAAGAACTAATGAGAGATTGAGCTTAGGGCGGTGGGTCCCAAATAATCTAAAGTCTACATTTAATCAGATCTCAAGATATGATGGAGTGAAATAAGTCCAAAGATTTCAAGGATCTGAGGTGGTTTTGACATCTAATAGTAAAAGAGGTGAGCTAGGATGTTTGATGAAATTTGATAAAGAAAAATGAACCTGATTCAACAAGTAGAGCCAAAGGGACCCAAACTCAAGCCTAACATGAGTTGGAAAAAGAATCAAAGGAAAGAAACTCAATGTGGATTTGAATAAATACCTAGCATTGATCAAGGTTCTACATATATGTAACACTATAGGAAAATAAATATCCTTATATTGGTTTTCACCTATAGTTATCTTGATCCAGGATCGAAGGTACAAGAATAGGTATGTGATTGATGAGGAGATCATCCCATGTTAGGCCCTTGAAAAACCACCATTCAAGATAGCCATGATGTGTCCTTGATAGGTTAAAATATTTTTTCTTGATGAGATCTAGCAAAAGTTCAATAGATCAGGACATGGGGATTTAGAAAGTAGTTGGAGCATTCACTTCTAGCTAGATCATGACTTGCCACTTTTCAAAAAATCTTGTCTTCTAGTATAACTTGCTAAAAATAGAATGATCCAGAGGTTATCTAGGTATATCATGAATATCTTGATCACAATAGCCTATTTTGATTGGACAAAAATCTTGGTGAAACATCTATTGGAGCTGATAACTCATTATGGTCATGAAAAACATGTTTTTCCTCTCTTTCCCCCTTTCTCCTATATGAACCCTTTCTCTTCATTTTGAAATCATCTCTCAGGGGACTTCAAATTAGAGATCTTTCTTTATGAGAGATGGGAAATTCCTTTAGATAATGTAAGGTATACTCATCTTGATTAGGCCTGATCCTATCAAGAATTTGAAAGAATAATACAATAGGACTTTCTTTGCCTATATTTGGCCTTGAATCTTTGTTTGACTAGTTGTGCACTGTGGCATTATGTGAAGGAGAATATTCCTCATTCAGATTCCTTCTTTTTTGACTTTTTTTAATAGGTTTTTCATTGTTATTTGCAAGTCTAGGTTAGTGTTCTATTTTGAACCTCTCCTATAAAATACTTATGCAAATTAGCTTGATCTTAAGGTTGTTTGAGCTAGTATTATTATTTTACTAATCTAGTGTGGGTTCAAGCTTATGGGAGTTCCCTTCTAAGTTTGGTGAATTTATTATCAAATTTATTAAGATCCCTTACTCTTTTTCTAACCCTTTTCTTGTGAAGCATTAAGATTAGTTTTAGTTTTAAGTGAGCATCAAAGAGGAAGACGACCCACTCCAGAGGTTCATCCCTAACATAGGTGACCCACAACATAGGGATGTTCACATTATTTGACTAGGATTTAAGAGAGAAGACTTTAACAACCTACATACTTATTTTAGGGTGCAATTTTGATCGATAATAGTTTTTGGCACACCCGGTGGGACCTTGGAATAATTATATTTGTTTTTCTTCCACATATCAACCTTTAGAGGTATTCTAGTAAACACCACTAGTGAATCTAAACATCCATCAACTATTTTAAGCAGCCCAGGTGCCTAATCACCACCATTTGGTATGTGCAATCACCACCATTTAGTCAAAATGCATGTCCATTCACTCCTTATCCTTCATCTCAAGTTAACAATGTTCATGGCTTCCCCCCAAGTGGTCCTCAAAGTTCAGTACAATAGCTATATAGTCATTCCTACCAATCTTATAGTAATCTTATCTCTCCTCCTTATCAACCTACTTCCCCACCTAGCCAGCCTTGTTGAGTCCCATCTCTACCATCTAAGGAACACCCCTCTATTATGAAACTCACTTCTCCCACACCCACCTAGGAAAGGGAAGAGGTGGTCAATTCTTACACCATATTCCCCTCATGGAAATCAATAAAAGAGGGCACAAAATAAAAAAGGGAAATGATAGTTGAGAAGGTCTAAAATCCATTCTTCATATAAGGACTAGTGGTGCAGGGATTGAGTAGATAACTATAACTTAATCCAATGAGCTTGGTATATAAGAGTTCCAAGACTTTCCCTCTTCCCCTCAGAAGTAGCCTAAAGAAAGAAGCACAAGTGTCTATGAGGAGTTAGGTTTTAATTTGACTTCTTGGTATGGCTTTGATATTTTAGAGCCTAAAGATGTGGCTGAGGGTAGGGAAAAGTCTACTTGGTCACAAGAGCTTCCATTTGGTATGGCCACATATGGAAACAAGAAAGATGCAAAGAGTGATGTGATTAATCAATTAGTTAACCATGATAGAGAGGTCCTAAATAAGCTTGAGGAAGATATAGAGGAAAAAAATGATCAAGATTAATTATGGAAAAAACTATACTATGAATTCATGGATCAGGTAAAGGTTCTAAATTAGCATATTCCTCTTCCAAAAAATAAAGAGGAACTCATCCATTAGGTTGGAGATGTTGATCAATCTCAAGATGAGATATTCTTTGAAGGTAGTATTAATGACTTAAAACATGAAGGGGAATGATCAGATCTAGAACCAAAATAATATGCCATGATAGGCTTTGGGTGGATTTATGAACTACCAGATGGTCCCCTCTAAATCAAATAGAGTGAAGATGGTGTTGAAATTGGCATTGTCTCAGATGACCAAGAGGAAGCTACTTTTTGGTATGATTTAGAGTTTTGTTTTAAATTTCTAAGGAATCTTGTAAATACTCTATGGATTGTCAAAAATGCTAAGGATAAGCATGGAGGAACATGGTTTTCATCTAGTCCTCACACCATCTAGAGCTTGCTTGGACATTTGACTATAAATTTGAGTGACTATATCGATGCTACTAGATCTCACACATGTGGATAAGTAAAATAGGATTGGTCACATGGATTTATTCACATTAGTCCCAAGTTTCCATACATTGAGTTTTATCTCATCCACCTAAGCACAACATAAGATCTAATGTTTTAAAGATTGGCTCCCAAAGCAAAATCTGCTAAGTTTTCATACTTTGCCAAAATTTTATAGGGTCTAAATTAAGTTGATTAGACACTTTCATGGAGATATATCTCACATGTATGGTATCCCAAAGAATAAGTATTCACATGGGTCTATTCATTTTGGATCCTATTTCATATACACTAAGTTTCATCTCATGCACTATAGCACAATAAAAGATATGCATGGGCAAAGTTGGCTTATAACACAAAATTTGCTAAATCTTCCATAATTAGCCATTTTAGGGTAGATCGCCATCAAGACATCATACAAGATCACATAAACCAGTCAAATTAAACATTTTATAGAAGCATATGGAAATCTCAAATGGTCAGTAGATCAATAGGGTTTGTTCCCTTCAGCTTTAAGTCCATTCTCACAAATTTGATGCCTCTGTGATCTTCATGATTTCATATATAAAATTAAAAAGTTGGTCTACAATGGTAGACAATCGTGTAGATGTAATTTCAAGATTTGGGAAATATCCATTAGAATTCAAAAAATAGGCCTAAGCAAATTGAATAACACATGTTTCATCATGGCAAAATATCTATGGGCAAGATAAAATCAAATGGTCAACTAATCCCAAGAGCTAATGAGAGATTGAGCTTGGGGTGGTGGATCCTAGATAATCTATGGTTTGCATTTAATTGAATCTCAGGAACTAACAGAGTGAAATAAGTCAAAAGAGGTTAAGGATCTGAGGCAATTTTTATAGCCAATAACAAAAGGGGTGAGTTGGGATGTTTGATGAAAGTCGATAAAGTAAAATGAACCCAAATTGGAAAATAGATCCAAAAGGACCTAAAATAAAGCCGAACATGAGTTGGTGCAAGAAGTAAAGGAAAGAAGATCGATGTAGATTTAGCTAAAGACTTAGCATTGAGAAAGGTACAACCTATATGTAACACTATGGGAAAATAAATATCCTTAGATTGGTTTTCACTTATATTTATCTCGGTCTATGATCCAAGGCACAAGAATAGGTATGTGATTGATGAGGATATCATCCCAAGTTAGGCCCTCGACAAACCATATTTCAAGATAGGTATGACGTGTCCCTAGTAGGTAAAAAGTTTGTATCTTCTGATGAGATATAGAAAAATATCAATAGATCAAGACTTGGGGATTTGGAAAGAAGTTATAGCATTCACTTATAGTTGGATCATAACTTGTCACTTTTGAAAAACTCTTGTCTTCTAGTGCAGCCTGCTAAAAATAGAATGATCTAAAGGCTATTTGGTTAAATCATGAATATCTTGATCATAATACCCTATTATTATTAGATAAAAACCTTGGTAAAACATATTTTACAGCTGATAACTCATTATGATCATGAACAACATGTTCTTCCTCTCCTTTTCCCCCTTATCCAATATGAATCGTTTCTCTTCATTTTGAAAGCATTTCTCAGGGGACTTTAGATTGAAGACCTTTCTTTCTGAGAGATGATACATTCCTTGAGATATTGTAAGGTATACTCAGCTTGATTAGGCTTGACCCTGTCAAGTATTTATAAGAACTACCTCTTAACGTAATGGGACTTTATTTGCCTATCTTTGGCCTTGAATCTTTGTTTGACTAGTTGTGCACTATGGTATTGTGTTAACGAGAATCTTCTTCATTCATGATCTTTCTTTTTTTATTTTATTTAGAGGTTTTTCATTGTTGTTTTTAGGTCTAGGTTAGCATTATATTCTCAACCTCTCCTATGAAATACTTATGCAAATTATCTTGATTTTAAGGTTGTGTGAGCTAGTATTCTCCTTTTGTTGATCTAGTGTGGGTTTAATCTTATGGGAGTTCCCTTTTAAGTTTGGTACATCACCTATTAAATTTCTTAGGAACCCTTAATCTCTTTCTAACCCTTTTCCCATGAAGTATTAGGCTTAGTTTTAGTTTTATTTGAGCATCAAAGAGGAAGCCAAACTACTCTAGAGGTTCAACCCCAACATAGGTGACCCAGAGTTTGGGGTTGTTCCCATTATTTGATCAGGGTTTGAGTGAGGAGAATTGAATAACCTCCCTGCTCAGCTTAGGTTGAAATTATGGATGATAACAAAAATCTTGCAAGGCATGGAGTTGATTTATTCTAAGAAGTTCTAATGGGATTTAGAAGAACCAATGTGAGGTTTAGAAGGTAAGGTAGATTTTGAAGGAATGGAAGTGGTTGGTGGTTTGAAAGGAAGATATGGTTCCTCATTTGATTCCCAAGATAGATGAGTGGTTGTATTATATTTGAGTAGTTTATATTTCAAAGAGGTTTTTTAGGTCTGGTGACAAGATCTTTGTCAGCCAGTTTATGATGATAGTTGACCTTAGTTACATTAACATATTGAGAGATGTTACAATATTGCTCATAGTCAACATCGATGACACAAACATCATTGGTAGTTTGTTGAGTGATAGATGTGGGGAAATTTTTTTGCTTATTATAAGAGGAAATTTTAGGATCTTGTCATTTTTTGGAATTAGTGTGATACTCTTAACGATAGAGCTAGATCATGGCTTTGTGATTGATAGAATCACCAAGCATATAAAAGACTACAAATTTGGTAATACCTTTACAAGTTTCATGGGAATGACCAAATTCAGTGTGGAACCAATAAAATTGATTAGGTTCATTCCATTTAGGAGGATTATTGGGATAATTAAATGGTTTAAAGGGTGCTTAAAATTATTTCATTTGTTGCACAGTTAATGGTATGTGAGAAGATGTAGGATTGTTGGGTTCGGTAATTCTTGGTTTGGTTTGAGGATTATTGTTGGTGATTACATTGGTATAATTTTTAAAATATCCCTTAATATATTTGGTATGACATTCATATTTCTTCATTAAGAAGTCTTGACACTTGGCTTGGTCAAGAGCTTCATTAATCATTTGAGGGGCAAAAGTTCAAACCCTATATTGAAGAGGACTTAAAGCAGTTATAAATATTGTAAATAGATTATCATCAATCATGTTATGGTTGGCCTTATGGGATAAATATTTCCATCATTTGATAAAATCATGAGCTAATTCAGAGGGATATTTATTAGCATTGATGAAATGTCTAAGGCAATTTTTGGGAAGGTCATTGTGTTGAAATTATTTAATTAGAGGATTGACTAAATCCTCTAGTTGCTAGATGGAATGTTAGGTAAGTTGGTTTTACCATTCCAATACATCACCATTGAAGTTTTTAACTAGAGTTTTAGTGGTGGATAAATTATTAGTTTGGATCCACTCTTTATAAAGACTACCAAATGCTTTAAGAAAAGATGCAGGGTCTTTAATCCCATCATATTTAATAGTTGGAGAGATATTACCAATATCAATGGAAATGATGAAAGGAGATAAAAGATTGTTTTGGATGTTTTGAAGCATCTTTTTATTCATCAGAGATTGGGGAATAACATTTATTGAGGCATCTCTAATAGGTGAAGGAATAAAATTTTGATTATGTTGAGGTATTAGAACTAGAGGTTAGTTAGCCATTTTAATCAAATGATGTTGTAATTACATCATTTAGGAGGTGTTATATGTTTACATTATGTTCATTTGTTTCATGAATTGTGAAATAAGTTGGGTTATATCAATTGGTAGGTTGGTGTTTGTAGGAGGGCTCCCAAAATTAGTATTAGGGGGAGGGTTATTAGGAGATGATTACTAGTGGGATTGTTGGATAGACTTGTGTCAATCACTCCCACATTTTGTTGAGATGATTGAAGATGGGAATTGTCTTGATAGGTATTAAAATGATTAGATCCACATACTTCATCTTGAGGTGTGATTTGAACCATGTTACACTCCATGGATGTAGGAGGGGAAGAAGTGCTTCAAGAGTGAAGGTTATTTTGGGAGGTAAAGAAAGGGAGAAAATATACCCCCTATAGTGTTTAAATAAATTCAAGTTGTCCAACAAGATTTTGATAGGGGATTTCATGATGCTTGATGAAATTAATAGAATTTTAAGAAAAGAGATATCAGGGATAGATAACTAAGTTAGCTAAACAAAGAATGAATTCATCCAAACTAGAGAACTAAACTAGCCAGATAGAAAAGAAAGGTTAGTAATCTAGTATAGGGTTGACCGGGTTGATATAATACTATTGAATACATGTTAAAAAGAGTATAGAGTTAATTAGGTTGACTATTTATTCTAGATAAAAGGTAGAATAGAAAGATACAAGACACAATCATGTTAGTTCACTGTGTACTATAGGTAGGCAGTGAAATAATCTATAATAGATTGTGTTGATTGAAGATGATGGTGCTCTAAAATAAGGGAAAGGTTTTGATATATAAGTGAATTAATCATGAAAGTAAACACATGAAAAATTATATCAATGTGAGTAATCCAATTAGGGCACACAACACAAAACATTGCATCAATATTGACCAATACAATTTTTGAAATACAGCACACAATGATCAAAGAGTAAAAAATCAACTAAAAAGTGAATAGTAACTAAGTGGTCATCCTAAGTGTTATTATATTATTATAAATTATTGATTAAGTGTGATAGGAGAGGTGGATGAAATAAATAACTATAAAAACAATCTATGGATAGTTTTAGGATGTTTGGGTTGAAAGAGATATGTGCTAGAAATGGTAATAGCTTGGTATTGGGGCTTACACCTTCACTTCATAATCTCACAGTGATAAAAGTATTGGGTGATTTACCAATATATACTATTAACCATGCATTTATACTTGGCTAGAAAACCAAGTTGGTTTCTTCCTTGGTGATGAAATCCAAGTATGTAGGCCTTGGGAAGATAAGTGTTTAAATGCATTTTGAATGTTATGTGATTTGGTAGTGTGTGAAAAAGAGTAAAATAGTGTAAATAAACTATAATTTGAAAAACCACCTATTTATACTATGTGAGTTATCTACGCATACAAATAGATGAAAAAGGAAATGTGAATTAATTACTCATAAATAGTTGTTAATTCCTTGATTAAGAATAGTATAGAGTCAATTCAGGTGAAACTGTATGAAAATATTACAAAATAGAGTCAAATGAGTCACTACTATTATACAAAATCAAGGTCTTTAAAAATATAGTCAAATAGGTAGACTGTCTCTCAGATAGAATATAAAATATAAAACTAAGTTGACCAGGTCGACCTCGTTGGTTCTAAGGTTGCAATTTTGAAGACTTCTAACTTGTGCAAAATAGAACTAAAAAAAGTAATAAAATGATAAGATAGGAAAGGAAGGAACCTTGGTGGGTTTGAATATGGTTAACATTGCAATTTTTTTTTTGAATTGCCTTAATTACTACTTTCAAATTATACAAACTAAGTCAATTGGTTTGACCTAGTTTTGTAAAAAACCTATGTTCTAAAGAAGAATAAGGTGACAAAGTCAACCTGTTTGATAGTGTTTTTTGACTTATATGATAGGAGAGAGAATAAGATGACAAAGTTACCCTATTTGACTCTATATGCTAATATAAAACCAAATAAGAGTACTATGTTGATTTATTTAATCTAATAACCTATGTCTGATGAAGACCTACACAAACAAAATATAGTCATTTTGATGTGACTATGTGTTAAACTGTACACAAAAAGTTATAACTATATCCACTGGTTCGATATAGTACTATAAATATAGAAAAATATAATAATATGATAAAAATTATGGCATTAAATAAAAATTGAAAGGGTTAGATTCATTTTGGGTTCACTAGAATGTATGTAATGAAAATGCCATAGATCTTTAAATCAATCCTATCTCATAGAAGATAAATCCTACTTACACTTATGATTTTGGATACATTAGATATTTGGGGTCATGACCAAGATGGATCTGCTAGACATATCCAAGGGATCTCTTACCACAATAAATTCACTAAGGAGGGTTCCAAAGCCTCCAATTAAGCAAAAGTATGCAATAACCCTAACTAGGTCATATGTTTTCATATTCACTAAATTAATAAAAATTAAAGTAAAATATAATCTAGTGCTCACCAAAGCTTGTGGCACAAAATGGGGGTTAGTAAACATAAAATTAAACATGCATAAGAGAATCCTAATTAAGCTATGTATATGTAAAACCCTAATGTATGGAGAGAGTAATGTATTCAAAATCCATTACTTATATTACTTCTATCTGCTAAAGAGAGAAAAAAAAATTAGAGATACTTACCTTGAATATGAACCCATCAAGATTCGATCTCTCCCATGGTCAAAGGTGCTTCTTAAGAGGTTTTTGGGTTTGTAAGGATCACTAAGAAACTCCAAAGCATCCAAGACTTCTCCCCAAGGCAATTTTATTCTCCAAGTAGAAACCTTAAGCTAAGACTCCTCAATTAGAATGGTGAAAGAGAAGATTTTAAAGAAGCAAAAATTAATAATTAATTCTTGATGTCTCTCTAAGAATGGCAAAATGGATGTGTTTATATAGGAAAATCTAACCTTAGTCCTTTCTGAAAGTTTAGGCCGACAAGGTCGACCTAGTCGACCTCGTATTGTTATTGACAAAAATAAATTAGGTCGTGGTCTATGTTGGTCAAGGGCTAACCTAGACCCTAACAAGTTTTATGAATTAGAGTACAAGGTCACGGGGGCTAACAGTGTAATGTAAACTATCTATAAGGGTTTTAGGTTAGGGAAGGGATAATGAAGGTGGTAAATGACTAGATGAGGGTGAAAAATAGGAGGTACATCTTATGGTAATGATTTTAGGAGATGGTTGGATTGATAACAAGTGGTAGTAAAAGATAACAATCCTAAGAAGTACCAATGGTCTTCCCACCCCTTTCTTGGTACACCCTTTAAGGCATGCACTTAGAGAGATTGAGACTTGATGGGTTCTTGCAAGATAGAAAGCATCAATAATTTACGAAGTTTGAAAATATTGTGTATACAAGTACTACATGCAACACAAAATGGGATTCAAATAAAACATATTTTTACATTTAACTTTTTTGCAACACTTATGTTTATTTTGATTACATTACATGTTATTTATTTTCTATTACATGGCTTACTCATTTTAATTTTTACACATGCTATGACTATTAATGATGTATCATCTATTGTTTGAGAATATCACTACATATTTAACATTCTAATACATATGATATATTTATACTATGACCCTCCCATTTTTGTAAGCGCTACCAAATATCTTATTCCTCTCTCCATTGATGACTGCCAAATTTGAATATTTAAGTTCTCCTTTCCTAGTGTTTTTATATTTGACACTTATTGTGTCATAATAGACTATTCATGACTAATACTTTATACTATTCATGCTCACTTACTTATAGTTATTCATTAATACAATGCAACAACATAAAACTATGTCACACTTTTTAGAAATTTTTATACACAATTGATATACTTATGCACCAAAAAAACTTGAATTTAGATGCCAAATGAAAATATACATATATTCATTAGCTTAGATATACAAAAACATAGGGAATCCATATTATTTAAAAAATTAAAGTTTGTTGAATATTTTAGGCTTTATTTATTATTCATTTTTAAAAATATT
Organism: Torreya grandis; assembly: GCA_037957365.1. Classification (NCBI taxonomy): domain Eukaryota; kingdom Viridiplantae; phylum Streptophyta; class Pinopsida; order Cupressales; family Taxaceae; genus Torreya; species Torreya grandis. The sequence goes on along the minus strand of JARHVA010003344.1, from coordinate 1,790,236 downwards.
TTGGCTACATATTTTGACAAAATATTATGATTTGACCCTACATCATTATCGTGACATATTGTACATAAATTATTTTATTTTCTTAATTTAATTTTGAAAAATACAAAAAAATCAAAAAAATACAAAGAATCAATTTTTTTTTACCTTAGTGTGGTCATATGATAAATATCATTATTATTTACCTATGATAGAGAATTATATATATATTTTTTCCATATGTGCTTCTCATGGTATACTATGAGTGGATAAGATTTAGGATATGAAAGTTACATATGGTTAGTGGACACATAAGATGAGATAGGGGCATCATAACCCAAGTAGATTTTACATGGTGACATTTTTATAGCTTACCATTTTCTATATAGAGATACTTTACATAGATCATATATATATATATATATATATATATATATATATATATATATATATATATATATATATATATATATAACATTTACATTTTAAGTGTGTGTATGGATTATACATAAAATTATTACATGGATACTTATATCTCAAACCTTTTGAATTCATACTTACACATATAAACTTCACCTAGGTACCACATCATTATGATTGGGATTTTAATTAAAATTCATTGTTATACTTAGCCTTCGTAGAGGCACAACACCTATATTTGAGACATATGTTGCATATATATTGGGATAAATGTACCCCCATGTATCATTATATTAATCTATGTAGCTTTAAAATATGGATCACATGTTAGGACATATATTTTTTCCCTCTCATATTTAAGCCTCGATTATATCCTGTGGCTAACTTTGGGGCAACTTGATAGTTTTTCATATGATAGTACAAGAGCATACATCTATACATGTATCTTAATTCCTATAAGATCCATACATCACATTACTTGTATTTGAGTGTTATTAATCATATATCACTTTTTTTTATACACATTAATTATTGCCATGCATTATTACACTAGTGAGCACCTTCAAATCTACACACCTATTACATCTTGGCACATTATTATTTGTCATAATTCATATATCCATTATTATATTACACATTGGTGTACATAAATTATACATTTAAATATAGGGGATTGTACCTACATGGTCCTTATGAGATATACAATTGATATATCATGAATATAATTAGAACATCCTCACTATCATTATGTTCACCTTACTAGTGAGCTTCATTGATCATATTTATACCTATATTTTCCTATGGGGGTATGTTCATCTATCTCTCTATGAGAATTTTATTGACATATCATTTTCCATTGCACAATTATATCTAACATGCATACATTTATTCTTCACATATATATGGTATTATCAAGTACATATACATGGACACATGATTAACATTACTACATGACACATCCATGGTTACATCTTATTATCTTGGGAATTTATCTAAATTAGGGAAATGTTGTCTCTCTCACCATAATATGTATTAGAGGATGTAGCCTCATTTGTACCATCCCACATATTTATCTATATTACATGATTTTGACATGGACCTTGGTCCATATCTCCTATTGTATCTACTATGGTGCGTGTTGGTTTTACATAGCTTAGTTTTTGATATGGGTCATGATACAATCATGTTGAGTCTTACATGATGTTTTTTTTTTCCTATCAAATATGACACTACTACATGAAACTCATAATTATTATAGTTACACATTATGCATTTAGCATTATATGGAACTATCCATCTTGGTATGTCATGAAACCTAGGGCATGACTAGTTGCATACATCAAACCTACTATCACTTTTCATGTAATATTTTATGATAGTTGAATGTATTTTATGAAAATAAAAAAATTGTATCTCCTATTTCTAATCTTATTACAAATGATGATTCTAAATTTACTCTTTTAAAATGAGATTGTGGGAATAAATTATGTAATCCATCACCTCAAAAGGATAAATATATTAGAGAAAATTCATAGTACTTTCTTCCTAAACAAATGTAAGGAATGATAATTTTTAGTCCCCACAATGGGATCATTGATATATAATAGTTATCTCTCTCCAAAGAGAAAATTTATCTACTTCCTTGATCAATAAGTTGTCTAGGTTCAAAAAAGTCCCAGAGAAGTGTTGGATATAATGCAACACTTCTTATAAAAGTTTTTAATTAAAATAATTGGAAAAAGAACACTATTTTCACATTCCCTAGCATTTGTATTGAAAATATTATGTGTACTAATTCTTATTATATTTAATTTAAAATTTTCAATTTCAATTTCCAGTTCAAATTAAATTTTTAAAATGAGTGCAATAAACATACATGGCAATGATTTCTTGTTTTAAATTCACCATTGTTGACATGTATCCAAATGTTTTGAAGTGAAAAAAGGTGTGAATCGACACATGACATTAAAAATTCCTCCTTGCCTCCTTATGTTAAGTCAAGGTACACAATTTAATTACGTATCATTTGCTTTGATTCACACATACAATACTCACATACACACATAAAACTAAGGGCATTATGTAGACATTCAATTTTTGTATAAGTCTTATTATAACAAACTTTTTGGAATTATTTTTTGCATATGGGTTGTCACATTTAATTAAATAATTATTAGTGATTATTTGTATTTATTATTATTCTTTGTGTAATCATATGGTTTATTTCTATTTTTTTCATGTTTTTATTATGTTAGGAATGTTAGGAATGAGAAAGCATTCCAAGAACCCACAAAGATGAAGAGTTCACAACAATAACATCACAAGAAGGATAAAAATATGATATGAAAACAAAAGTCAAATTATATATTATTTAGAAAATCATGCAAGTACAAAGGAGACCCCTTGAATAAGTAGGCAAGGCAAAACAAGAAACTAGACTAACTAACCAATGTGGAATAAATAATCACATAGGAAAAACCTAGAAAAAGATGAAAATCTTAGCTAGAACCTAGAAAGCATGAGAAATACATGCTCTAACAACCCCTTCAAGTGAATCTAAGGGCTAACAATATCTAGAAAAGATATAGTGGCATATCCATAGTATGAGTCCAAAAAACTAGGCCTAATAAGGTACTCATGTAAAATATATATCCATGAAATGAAGAAGGAAGATGTCCTCATGAACACCCCCAAGGATAAATTTTGAAACCCCAAGCAGGAGACACAACAAAAATAAATGAGGTGATGAAAAATGATTCATGAAGATGTCTGTAACTTGTTGCTAAGTCATAATATACTCTAACTTAAGAATTCCATCCTAAACATGTTAAAAAATGAAGTGCATTTGTATCTCAATGTGTTTGGTCTATTGGTGCTCAAATGGGTTGTAGGATATGTGAATTTCACTCTATTTGTCACACCAAAATTTAATAGGTGAATAACTCATGAAACCAAACTCTATCAATAACTAAAAAATCCAAAGAACTTGCTAACTCACCATAACTACTACCCTATAATCAGCCTCTGTAGATGAAAGTACAATAGCCTATTGCTTCTTACACACCCAAGAAATAGGTGAAGAACTAAGACAAAATATGTATCCATAAGTAAAAATCATGTCATCAAGAGAACCTACCCAATTTGAATTAGTGTGCCCAACTAATTAAGTAGAACCCTTGGTGTAGTGTAATCCAAAATGGGTAGTGCCTTATAGATATCATAAAATCCTCTTGTATCTTTCCAATGACTATCATGAGGATCATGTGCAAACCTAGATAAAAATCCAATTGAAAATTCAATGTTGGGGTGATTATGGTTCAAATACATAATAATCCCAACAATTTACCTGTATAATGTAGGATCACAAAGAGTAATAGTGCAGGAATAAATGAGAGTGACTCTAGACTAAAAAGAAGAGGGACTTGGCTTGAAATTATCCATGACAAAATGCTAAATAAGATCAAGGGTGTACTTATGTTGACTCAAATAAATCCCTGAATCTAACTAATAAATATTTAAACCAAGGAAGAAGTGCAAAATACCAAGATCTATCATATCAAATTGTGTTGAAAGTACCTACTAAATAGCCTGAATCTAAGAAGAGGAGTTACCTATGAGAAGCAAATATTCAACACACAAGACTAGTATAACAATGTCCTCCCCAACATGATAGATATACATTATGGTATTTCAGTGGTAGTGAATAAATCCATTAGAGATAATAAAAAAACCATCTTCTCATACCAAGCTCGAGGGGCTTGTTTGAGACCGTAAAGAGACCTCCTAAATTTATAAATAAGAGAAGAATCATGAACAAACCTGATAGGATGTTCCATATAGATTTCATCCTATAAATATCCATGTAATAAGGCACTCTTAATGTCCATTTGATACACTATACAACCCTGTTATGCATCAATAGAAAGTACAAGGTGAATAAAATGCATCTTGGCAATGGGTGCAAAAGTCCTAGAGTAATCAATATCTTAGACTTGAGATAACCCCTTTATAACAAAATGTGCCTTATACTTATCAATGGACCCATCAGCTTCATACTTGGTGTGTTACTCCAAATTTCACCTAACCAAATTTCTTTCCTTAAGAAAAGATACCAAATCCCAAATATGATTATTCTTCAAATAAGAATACTCATCTATCTTTGCATCATCCCACTCTTGTATCCCATGAACCTATGAAAAGGATTGTGAATGACTAGATAATACCTGACATAAAATTTTAATACCTGTATAATGTGCATGATGATGTATATTGGGTGGAAGATCTTGTATAAAAGTTGTTGCCTCAAAAAATGTAGTATGAGTTCACAATGACATAGCTACAACATTAGTGGGAATAGGATCCTCAACATCCATAACCTCCTCAAGGGCCTCTTGAACTAGATCATCAAAGAATGAATCCTCAATAATAAGTGAGGAATAAACAAAATAATAAGGCATGGAATAAGATGAAGAGTCATGAGAAGTGAAATGCTCATCAAAATATACATGTGTTTGAAAAAAAAACATCATGAGTATCAGGATTCAAATGTCAACAAGCTCTCATGTCCTCACAATACCCTAAAAATATTAAGGGTTTGTTATTATTATCTAATGATTTCCTTTTCTTCTTTGGTAAAAATTCCCAAGCATGGCTCCTAAAGACTCTAAAAAATGAGACATTAGGCTTGGTTCCAGACCAACCATCTTTAGGAGTCAAATTCTCAAGTGATATGTGATTCATAATGTAATCCACATAATTAACTACTTATACCTAATAGACAGGAGGTAAATCTTATGAATACATCATTAATTTATCCATCTCCTTAAAATTTTGATTCTTCCATTATTCCAAGCCATTCTATCATGGAATATATGGTATATAATGCTAGAGAATAATACCATGAGCTGCTAAAAAAATAGATAACTCTTGACTAAGGTACTCCCCCTATTATCAATACAAATCTTCTTGATGTAACTATAAGATTAGTTCTCAACCAAATCCTTAAAGACTTTGAAGTGTGACAAAACACCACTCTTGTAATAGATAAAATAAACCTAAGTACATGTCGAGAAGTTATCAATAAAATTAAGTACATACTTATCTCTATTAAAAGGATTAGGAAAGACCATCAAATCTTGTGCACAAGTTCAAGTGGTGAAGAAGCTCTCTTGGACATAAACATAGGAAATGGATCTTGGTGTTATTTTCCTAATGAACAACTAGGTCAAACTCCATCAAGACATGAAATTATAGGAAGAACATCTACCATACCATGAGTGCTCAACTCCTTCCAATTTTTGTAATTGACATGTTCAAATCTCTCATATGAAGCCTACTCTTAGAATCTACATTAGAAACCAAATATGTCCCTAGATGACGAGTATCATCAAAAACCTCAAATTAATAGAGTTGATAACTATGATAAAAATTAACTATGCGATAAGTGTATGAGTCTCTAATAAATATTGAACTTTAGCCCCATATGGTGTGAAAGTTACTATCTTGCCTTGACCAAAATGACAAATATGATAAACTAAAATTAGATTGGTGGTGATGTCAATAACATATAGTGCATAATTGATGAGACCACTATGAATATGTATGTAACCTTTTACATTAACATAAATAAAAGAAGAATATCCAACCTCAATGTTGGAAGTAAAAAACAAACCAAGAGATACAAAGGACTCCTTAGAAGAAGTCATGTGGTGAAAAACACCAAAATCTATAACCCACGAATCTGAAATAGGTGATTGAGATCTCTCAATAACATTAAGTGTTTATCCATGCTCATGGGATGGAGATGGACTAGAGATATAAATATTGTGTTTCTTAACAACATCCTTTATGGCTTGCATTTTATTAAAACATCTAGATTCCTCATGACCAATCCCCCAGTAATAGGAACATGAAAGGCTATAATTATTCTTGGATTTAGAAGATGATTTGGGTTTAGATGTGTTATTTTTGGGCTTAGGGGAACTTTGATATGGATGAGGAGTGTTCTTGGACTTACTCTTTTATTTTCCCTTGCTCTTAGGATGTAATGCTACTAATGTTTTTTGAGAGGTGGAACACTCAAGGTGAGACAATTTGGATTCCCACCTAGTAAGTCTTTTATAAAACAACTTGAAATTAGGTAGTTAAAATCCAAAACCTAAGGCATCCATGTTAGACAAAGAAGGTATAAGAAAATATTTGGAATGAACCCTTCAACTTAGATAGAATCAGGTACACACACTCTTCATCTTTATTATCTCATCCACTCCACTTCAATTGTGTCAATAAGTTCTTAAACTTAGTCAAATAGTCTACCATGGAGGAAAAATATTTAGAATTGAGTGAATTAAGCTCTAGTTCAAGTTGCATGGATCTCATGTTATCTACTTTCCCAAATAAACTCTTTAATTTATCCCACATTTTTAATGGAGTGTCACACCCATCCGAATGAAACTACAAACTATCACTCACATAATTTTGTATCAAACCCATACACTCATCAAATTTACATTGGTGATAAAAAATTTCATATTCTCTTGTGAATTGTGGTTGAGTTTCATTCATTAGGGACCATAATCCTTTGTGTTTAATGATTATTTCAATTCTAGGTCTTCATGTATGGTAATTGTGTGTAGTCAAAGGCTCACATTAATCTAAACTAGAAGTAGAAGCCATGCTAGTGAATCACTAAAGATTAGAAATATTGCAAAAGGGTGCACAAATCAGCACCAAGATAACCCCATAAAACATTTGTATAAAGGACTCCCCCCACCAATTTTGGAACTTTATAAAAGTAGTGAATTTTTATAAATTTATGACACCAATGGATAGAGAATTGAAAACCATACACTTTTAAAAAAACTGAACTCAATTTTAGTTACAGTTCAAAAGATCTAGGCTTTAGGAATTCTTGTAAATGGGTCAAAAAATTTAAAATTTACACTACAAGCTAATTTTTGTGATCAACTTGGAAATGAACATATCCTTCCAACCACTCATTGAAACTATAATTTAACCACAGACATTCTCAAGCCAACCAAAGTGAAAAAATAATCTACCAAAGACCCCTATGCATGTGTAAGTGATCTATATGTTATAGGTACAATCAATGAGAGAGGGGGGGGGAGTGAATCAGTGATTTAAGATAATCTAACTTCAGTTCTAATTTTTTTAATTCTTAACCATTCAACACATACATTCATGAATTATACAAACTATTCACTATAATTAACAATGAAGATTAGGTAAGATCAAGCACACAACACATGAATTATCTATGAAAACCTCATGGGAGATGAAATACACTCTCAATACTAAAAAAATATGGAATAATTGTCCTATAAGAGATCACAAACAAGAGAGCTTTAGTGAAGTACCTACTTCATAAGGAACACCCACCCCTAAGCATGAATAAGCACCAACTTGTCCTAGATGTTGAGAACCAACACAACACCTATGATATCAATAGATACATAAATCTGATTGCCTATAAATATAATGGATAAACAATTTATAACACCTCTCTTCAATCCTTCACACTCTCTCAAGCTTTTACACACAAGCAATACATCCAAAACACCCTTTTAGATCACTCTATACTTCTTCGTTCATCTTCAATATTCAACCTTATAAGAAATTTTCTATAACATCATAAATATTATATATAGATCATTTACACATTCCTCAATCTAATCTACACTTTAATCCATTAACCAAGCACACTCAAAATTCACTATCCTTCGCATATCAACTCTAGAAACCATCACTTTTAATTTTTCTCTTTGTAGAGTATACTTGTTCATCACCTTCTTGGTCAGCCATAAAAATTTCATTAAATATTAAGGCTGTTATCCCACTAATACATATCTCAATACCACCTTAATATGTTTAACATAGCATCCATAGATCACTCTTAATTAGTTACATGTTTCAATTAGGCCTTAGTAGGCCTTTTAGGTCTCATGGAGACCTATTCACTCCTTTATCACTTTACCGAGAAAAAATAATAACACAAGACCCCTTCAAAGCATATAGGTGCATGAAAAATTACCCATAAGACACCCTCAAGTGATTCCATTCATCCCTACTAACCTTTGCATATGAAAAATCTATCAAACATTTGCCTTGAATACTAAAACACCATGAACGAATCAAAAGTCAACTTGTAAGCAATTATTCATACTAAAGATAGATTGGTCAAACCTCCAAAATCCATACAAATGATTATTAGGGAGTATAAAATACTCTAAAATATATAATTCACCTTGAAACACCCAAACACCATCAATAAAAACTCAAACATCCTTCTTAGGTCACTTGCAAAAGATGGTTAAACCCTCAGTCAACTTTGGACCACAATAAATGCATATGTAATATTAGTCAAACCTCCAAATTATTTTTCTTGGATTTCCTTTTAAGTTATTTACTATTTTATTTTAATACTAGAATCAAATTCATCCTCCATCAAAATTTATATCTGAAACAATGAGGATTGGTTTTCCTTTGTAAGTTCAAATTTTTGAATTCCAACGGTCACTTTTTAATGCAAATTTGGCTAAGTATGGAAAACAAAGAAATATGCCTAGAAAGCCAAATTTACAACATTATATATTTTTATACACTCATATTTATGACCTTAAAATTTTAATATATGATCTTGGAACCAAATTTATTAGATCCATATGACCAACTCCTTTTGACACTTCCACACATATGGATGCTGATGTCATTAATTTGCTCACTCAGCTTGATTTGCCAAAAGACCAACTAGGCCAAAATGACCAAAAGGATGAACCAAATGGAAACCTAGCACTTATATACTCACTTAAAGTACTCTTGACACCCCATAGGGCCTCTGAAACCTGATCACATTATCAACATCATCCATCAACCTACCTAACCAAGAAAATATTGCAAGTTCCATGCATGAGTAATAAGGCACACTTTGTCATTGACATTATAACATACAATACACCTCATGAATACTCTTTGCCACCTCATGGATAATATTTTACATCTTGGAGACATAATTGAGAACACCTCAACACTATACTTCCTCTTAGCATAAAAAATACAATTATTTAACACAAATAATGAATAAAACAATTGATTTAAAATAAAGTGGATTAGAAGCTAAGGAAAGAATCCAATAAAAGGAGTTTTACTTGATTTTTTCATGCCATAATGAAGAATGGTTTTAATACGGTTCATCCTAAAGAGATCTTATTAGCTGGTGGAGACTCCACATCATTGAACCTCATCCTTTGTTCAATATAAGATGCCAAAAAGAGTGCAGGTCTCTAATCTCCTCTAATTTATTTTGCCAGACCTACAAAAAATAATCTTCAAAACCACAGAAGAACTCTTCTATAGTCAAAAAAAATCCACACATAGGTAGTAATGCATAAAACTAAAAAAAAACATAGTCTTCCATGAGAAAAAATGCATATCTCCTTGTGTTCATGCAAACAGTTTCTCTTTCCAATGCCTAGTAGATCTAAAAAACTCAATATTTCAATCACTCTAACACAACTAGTAATGTAATGTGTTATTCCAAGGTGCAGTCTCTATCCTTCATGCAATAAAAAACACCTCTCCTTCCAATGTAACCTTATCTTCCTTCCACACTCTAATGCAATCTACAATGCTCATCAAATAGTGGCAGTCTCTAAAGAAGGCTTTCCATAGAGTCTTGGCCAGCATAGACCTTTAAGGAAATATGCCTCATTCCATGAAATTTGTAGATCCTAAAAAATCACCACACAATAGTCTTATAATGTTCCAACATAGTCTATAAACTAAAGAACCGCATCAAAGTGTAGTCCTCTCTTAAGCATAGACCTCCTCAAGACCTAAATGCCATACACCTAGTCCAAGACCTTGCATAGTCTAATATATACACTTGTATGACATATTCTTCAAGGAGGATTTCAAAGCTAAAATAAAGGTGCTACAAAGGTTGATATAATAATAATAATAATATAATAATAATAATAATAGTAATAATAATAATAATAATAATAATAATAATAATAATAATAATAATAATAATAATAATAATAATAATAATAATAATAATAATAATAATAATGATAATAATAATAATAATAATAATAATTAATCTTGCAAACAAATAGAATTATTTTAAAAATAAAACAAATAATTAGATGGTTTCAACACTTCAAGTCTATGATAGCATGTTAGAAATGAGAAATCATTCCAATAACCCATGAATCTGAAGAATTCACAACAAGAATGTCACAAAAAAGCTACAAATATGATATGTAACTAAAAGACAAATCATATATTATTTAGAAAAGCATGGAAGTACAAGTGAGAACCCTTGTATAAGTAGGCAAGGTAAAACAAGAAACTAACCTAACTAACCAATGTGGGATAAATCCTCACATAGGACAAAACTAGGAAAAATAAGAAAATCCTAACTAGAACCTAGGAAACATGAGAAATACATAATCTAACATGTTATGATGATGAGACTATTTTATCTCTCCTCTTTTTTTCTCTATATATTTCATTCTCTTGGATGAGATCAATGGTCTACCAATCCTACCCTAGGCGAGATCGACAAGTCTATCAATCTTGTATCCTATGTCTTTATGGGAACTTCTACCCAAATTAATGATTTTTAGTGTGTGGATCCATTTTATTCACTGTTCCCCTTTTATTTCATTAGGTTTTACACACAAAGCGATATTTAATTCAAAGCATGAGAAACACATAAAAATAATCTACGAGCATTGTAAGTTATTCTATTATTTCCTAATCTAATGAAATTACTTGGATAAATTCATCCAATTCAAAACAATGGATGCAAATATAATTATCAAGAGCATATGAAAAATACTAGATCACATTAGTGAGATTAGACTAGATCAGATCCACACAAAATGTTGATTATAGATAAAAATAATGGAAATATAAGATTAATCCACCTCGAGGGGGGAAACCTCCACAATCATAAAATAAGAACAAAATTATTAATATGATCCTCAATTACAAATCATTACCTCGTATATATATCCTACTTAGACTATGGATACTTTATAAGTCGACCCTACTAATAATGTGAAAATATAGCTAATTATGATATGAAAAAGTAAAATGTAATGTTGGCTAAAATTTGGCCACACATATCCCTATACACACCATATATTAAAGGAGTATCATGCCCATCCTCTTAAAAAAAACATTGTCCTCAACATTAACTAAATTTAAATTTTTCTATAAGAATGCTTCATCCTCCAATGTTTCATCCTCATTGGTTATATTATTCAACTTGATCGAATACGTTTTAATGTCCTTTTTTGCAACATCTTAGTGTATGTTTAGAGGATATCCTTGTGTTATAGAATGACTCTGAGCTCCTCATATGGACATGTATCTTAATTTGGATGGGTAATCTCTATCTAATTACCTTCTTCAAGTAGGAGACATGAAATACTAGATGTATGCATTTATAGAAAGGTAAATCCATCTTGTATAAGACACTTTCAATTTTATACAAGATCTGATAAGGGTCATAATACATAGGATTTTTTTAATACCTTTTATATTGCTTTACATACATATTATTTTATGGTTTTAAGCATACAAATACCCAATCACCCATTTGTAAATTTCCTTTTTGTACAATACTAATGTACTTGTTATTTCATTTATTTTGTGTCATTGCCAAGATCTCTTTTAGACTATCTAGTACCTCATTTTGATGTTTAATGTGTTTTTTAATAACTTTAAATTTTGGTTATACCTTCACAGATGAAATTATAAATGGGGAGTAGTTCCCATATAATTCCAAAAAGGGAGACATTATGGATGAGGTATGGAATGAAATTTTATACCATCATTGTATTAGTGGTAACCTATTAACCCATTTCTCCTATTTATTTGATAAAAAACAATGGAGATAAACCTCAAATAATTTATTGAAAAACTATATTTTTATATCAAATGGAGTATGATATGATGAGCTATGAGCTAACCCAATAACTAAACATGATAATAAATCAGTATAAATTTAATGAAAAAGATAGGATCATGGTCACTTACTATGATCTTGGTGGTACCATGTTACTTTTGAACTTTGTCTAAAGAAAAAGATGTTATTATAATTTCTACAAATAAATGTAATAAGTCACAAAAAGGGTATATATTTTTATCCTATCTATTACTATCATGATAAAAAATTTCCTTTCTAACCTAGACAACTCTACTATGAAATCCATGGACACTTTCTCCCACATTTGGATAGGGATAGATATTGGAGATTCATATTATTTGGGTTCACATTAGGATAGTTTAGGTTAATCTCAAGTCCTTTTTTAATGTGAATTTATTATTATAATAAATTCACTTTATATTATAGTTATATGGTGTCACAGCTATTTTTTGTCCTTTTGTATGGAATTTTGGAGTTACATTTATATATAACTGCTCTCACATTTATCACACACATACCCCTCACCTTATGGGGGTTAAGGACCCTTGTCACACATTAGTAGAGTTGCATAAGTAACTCATATTTCTTCCTAGCTCTATTTATTTAGATCTCTCTTATCTCATTCAACACTTAAGACACACTAACTATAACTAATCTTGAGATTTTTGTTATGGCTGGAGGCCATTATTATTATTCTTATATTGTCTTACATTAAATATTGTATTCAGATATTTTTACTTTGAAGACATTTTAATAAACATGGGTTTTTTTTCATTTGATGGGTTTCTCCACTTGATAAATATTATTTCATATTTATGATTGCTTGGTATTGATTTAATATCATTTATTTAAGCATTCATTTGTTTTTTTGATTTCAACATTATTCTAATAATTTTGTATAATTTCATAATGTGGTATCATAGTAAGTTTGTTTTAACATTGAATATTGAGATTTATTTAGAAGCATGGGTAGAAAAAGATTTTTTTTCTTACCACAAACTACTAATTTTATGATTATTTGAATGCATACAACTAATTTTGTTGCTATTTTCATGCATAATATCAAAAATTATGATTATGATTCTAATACTTTTTATAGCATTCTAGTTTTAACTATCTCTCCATTAGTTGTGGTGTTCTTTTTTGGTATTGAGAAGTTAACATTGAAAAGTGTTATTTATTGGCTTGATTATTTATTTACTTTTATTTTCTCATCATTAATTTAATAATGTGGTTGTGGTAATTTTTAGCACTATTTATGTATTGAATTACATTTACCTTTTTTATTATCCATTCCTTGGCATATACATCTTATTCTGGTTCTTGCACAATTTTAAGCTACAATTTATTTATGACAAACATTGACAATGACATGTTCATTCATTAATACATCTTTATATTTTAAGTGTAATTATATGTTTAATCTCATCAGTTAGTGTTATGTTTTTTGAAAGTGGTATTCCCTCACATTCCATTTAATAATATTTCCTTAGCTTTCTGATTCTATTATCTTGGGAACCTTCTTGTTTGTCATTTTATATCTCCCTTATAATTTTTACTTAGACACTTTCATAAAAATTTATACATGCAACGTGGCATATTAATTTGATTCTAGTGTGTTATTTTACCTACTATCTAATACTTAAGAAGTAATGCATTTTTAATAGAAGTATTTATATATTTAAATTTATCTTAATTGTTTTCTCATCAGTTAGATTTTTTGAATGTGTAATGCTCTTGGTATTTGTAGTTATAAAAATTTAGTTAGTGGAATATTGATCTACCTAATGTAATACAATGCCTGCTTTCTTGTCAATCATTACTGTATTTTATTTGCCTTATATTTTCACTTTAGTACATATCTATTATACCATAGTTGTTTCTCTCTCTTTCAACTATTTACATGCATATATTTATCGTAAATATTTATTAATTTTATAGTGGCACTAAACCATGATGATAATGCCTTAGTAAAATAATTTTTTACTTAGATAATGTGAATGTTTTGCACTTTATCTCTCTTTTTTCTCTTGGAAAATGTATCTTTATGATTTGGATTCTTTTCTTATTGTCCTCTCCCTTTTTTAAGTGTAACATTTTTGTGTGGACATAAATTAATATTTTTTTTAATTAAAATTAAAATGAAGTTTTTATAAATGGGATCTATCCTTGTATAAAAGAGAGAAAGATAAAATATTGAAAAATTATGAGGCCTTTTTTCCTGCAGAAAATAAAATAAGTTATCATCAAGCTAAGATTACACTATGAAAATGTTATGGATCTACAAGAGACAAATAAACCCTTCTAAACTTTTTTATTTTTTAGATCTAAGGATTGTATTAATAGGTTCCACCCTCTTTCTTCCTTTTTCTTTCATTTTTTTTCTCGCCATAGTTCAATCTCCTCCTTCCATAATATCTTCCATAGGAGCTTCAGGTAAATGGGTATTCAAACTCTCGTATGAATCTAAAATATCATCCAACAGAGTTCTTTTTGGCTCAGATTTCTTTTCTTACATTGGTCTTGAGGATTCAGTTCATTTTCCCTCCTCCTCGGTCTTCACTTAGTCAAGGATCACATATCTTTGAATTTCTGAAGCTTTATCCTCATCTTTACACTACATACCATTTTTGGTTCCCACTATGAGATGATCTAGAAGGGCATCCTTCCATGAAGTGGTACCCTTATTTTATCTTGAAGTTTGACATGAACTCGTTATATGCCCTAAATCAAAAAAGTTTCTACAATGGAAGGGAAGTCCTTCATAATCAATGGATTGGGTTCAAACTCAATTTTAAAATTTTAAATAAATAAAAGTAGGGAGGTTAGAAAAAATATATATACAAACTAGGATTCTAACAAATGTATCATGGAGATAACTCATGGTAGATCCATTAATAATTACATGAATTTTTTAATTCTTATTAAATTAAAAAATAGAAAAAAAACCAATATATATATATATATATATATATATATATAGATTGATATTGTAACATTAAGATTCATTTTATTATTTTTTAAAAATACTTTCAAATATAAATCAGGTGAACATGTGGTAATATTCATTGGTAAATGAATTTTATTTTAATTTATAAAATCTTTCAAAACAGACAAAGTTGCAATTTTTTTTAATCTTATAAATATTTTAACACAGTTTCTTTTAACACAAAGAAAATGGAATGTTTTTTTTTTTCAAAACAAAACAAACTAAAAATCATGTGGATGAGATTTCATATAAGATTTTTAAGAATTTAATGTTTTTCTATGACATTCAATTCCATTTAATAAATATGCTGGGTTATTTTCTTTAACGTAGACTTTATCATGAGTTTTTTCAAAAGGTTGAATTATAGTGCATTGGATTTATAATTTTGTCAATATATCATTTTAAAGATACATTTTTGGTGTTACTTTTCAAGGAATTAAATAACTTTTCAAATTTGTTTCTTCGCATGTTATTAGTGGAATTTGAACTAGCAATGTTTTTAGCATTTAAGATTTTTAGGCAAACAATATTTTTCAAAATCAAGAAGTTCAAGATTTTAAATTTCAAATATAATGTTAAAATATTACTCTTAATGCATTTCAAAACTTTTTTAATCAGAAAATAGAGGCTATGCAAATATTAATTAACATATTGGAAGCATTACTTGGTGTTTAAAGAGTTTATTTTGATCACAAACCATGAGACCTTAAGTTATGTGAATAATCAAAAGAAATTAAAAAGAATACAATAAAATTGGGAACATTTCTTGTAGGGATATTATTTTGTTATGGAGTACAAGTTAGGAAAATATTATCAAGTAGTTGATATTTTGAGTAAGCATGTGGCATTGTAAACTACTATGGTGAGTGAAGTAGTTGGATTTGAAATTATTAAACACTTGTATAATTATAATCTATAATTTTATAATAATTTATGAATCCATTAGTAGGTGAGACATGTAATATTTATGATGATTATATTATGAAGGATGGTTATATATTTGATGGAAAGAAGCTATGTAATCCAATTGGGTTTATCATAGATAATACTATAGGACAACTTCATATTGGTGGTTTAGATGGACACATTAGTATTTATAAGAGAATAAATTTCATGGAAGAGAATTATTGTTGATAAAATATGAACAAATATGTAGTAAAGTATGTGTCAAGATGCAATATATGTGAAATGGATAAAGACCATGCACAAAACACAGGGTTGTAAATGTCATTGATAGTGGAAAAAAGATAATGGAGAATTATGAGTATGGATTTTATATTAGGATTTCAAAACACATGTAAGGTAGTGATTCAATTTTTATTATCATAGATAGGTTATCTAACCTAGTTTATTTTATTGTATACATAAAAACTAATGATGCCACTAGAGTAGCATATATGTTTTCAAAGATGTTGTTGGATTGTATGGTGTTCAAATGACTTACTAATAGATCACATATAACAATAGCAAGATGAAGTAAGGGAGAAGCTACAGGAAAGTAATGACAAGTATAAATAAATAATAGATACAACAATAAATCCATAAATATTTAAATTAGGGGAATTAATGATGGTATAGATCTGGGAAATAATTATTTCATCAAAAAACATACAATAAGATAAAGTATAAATAGACTAGTCGATGTAAAATTGTGAATAAAATAAATGGCAATGCATATGAAGTAAATTTGACACAATTTTTTTTATCTAATACTTAATGTTCTTAATTTATATGCATTTCATGGAGAGGATAATGAAATGGGATAAGATTCAAAATAATTGAATTAAAGGCAATAGGTGAAAATAAAAGATAACACTTATTTTGGACAAGAAGACAATGAATACTATGCAATGACATTAAAAAAAGTATCTAGTATAGTGGGAAGAATTACAATAGGAAGATAAAACTTAGATTTTAGAATGGAAATTGAATAATTTTGACAAGGAAAAATTTGGAAGAAATTTAATCAAAATAACTCGCATGAGCTGACTTATTTTTAACTAGAAGATAATGATTTGGGAGCACATCTTGTAAAAGCCATAAATTTTGATCTAGGAACTCATTTGAGCCCCCTTTTTAAAAAATTAAGATATTGAAAAGATCTACGCAATCATAAGTTGTGATAGCTGCCTAGAAACCTTTTCAACAAAATTTTAGGGTCATAATCAACTAACTGAAGGCCAAAAATTGATTTTTTTAATATATATTTTTAGAATTGTTTAGATTTAATATTTTTATATCTAAGCATGAAATTGAGTTTGAATTCACCCTTGGAATTAATTTAGATATGTAGAGAATAAGGGAAAATTAGTAGGCACATTTAAGCTTACATGCAAAAATTAGTAAAAATAACAGTTGCTAAAAATAACAATTTTGGTTAACTCTAGGATAGATATTATTTGTGCATGGAAATTATAATTTTGAGTCTTATGTATTGGTTATAATACTAATAAATAATTAGACAAGTTTCTCATGCCATGAGAATTGTCTATGTAATTTGATTGTGTTTTTTTGAATTGTTGTGCTTTTGGATTCATCAAAATGTTGGTGATTGCGTAATATGTTTATTCTATATATATTTTTTATTTAATTAATAATCAATATATAAATATTTCTTAAAATTGAATAATGAAATCAACATATTTATGAATAATATACACATGTATACATGTACAACAAGTATTATGCAATGCTAGACATTCTAGAATAAATTGCTATCCTTGGAGAATTTGTGGTGGTGTAATATACTTGACAACCATATTATCTACTTCTCACATTTCGTTGATTATATATCAGCATCCTATTATAAATATAGTTGAAATCCAATCGTTCTAGTGATGTGGATTCAAGTTCATTAAATAAGAAGTCTTCACATTATCTCATTATTGATAGTGTCAATCATTGAAATATCATTATGTGCCTACAAAAATCATCATAATATACATAAAATCATCACATGCCTAAAAATAATTGCATGTATATAAAAACATCATTTTCCTATAAAATCACCATATGCCTATAAAAGCATTGAGGGCATGCAAAATTGATGCATGTACATCACTACCTCCTTTATAAATACTAGTCTAAGTTTCATGTTTTGGAGTCTTAGTATGTTTTCATGGTATTTATGAGTCTATAGGAGTCAATTGATTGTGTTAGGTCTTGATCAATTTTGAATTTGAGGTGCATTATTATTTTCCTACCAATTTGATCCATTTGAAATTTGAATATTTTGTCAAGGTTGTGGAGGTCATGAGTCATGTCTTGAGAGAGTAACTTTTTGAATTGGATTATAGAACCTTGTTACATCCTTAAAGCATGTAATTAGTCATTTTGACAAATAGGTGGTGGTTAGGTTGCACTCTCAATGTACAAAAGAGGTTACATTTTAATAATGGGTCTTTTTGAAATAAATAGTGGTTTTTAGTGTAAATCAAAGTAGGTCATTTGAAGTAGGACTTGTGAAAGAGTGTTGACAGAGAATCTTGAGATAGAAGAAGAGGAAAAATCTATCAATCATATAATGTTATGTAAATTTTGTTAAAAAATCTTGATCATAGGAGAATAAGGAAGTTTTTGTAAATGTGTTTGGAAAATGATTCTTTAGATTATGTTCAATCCTTAATATAAGTGAATGTGGTGTATTGGTACAATTAATTGGAAAAATAATTCATTATCTTAAACTTGTTTTGGATAAGAATTATGTGGCAAAGACTAATGCATACGCATGAGGAAAAATATTGAGTTTGAAGGGTGAAGTGAATGCAACCCCAATGTTGATTTTCTTATAATAACTATTTTGTTATTGATGAGTGTGTTCTTCAAAGTGTTGAAAAATAAAGGAGAAAACCCCAAGTGTTGATGACTAGTTCATGGAGCCCTATTTCTGTGGGCAAGAAATAAGACTAACTGTATTTATATGTGCATATAGTAAGTGTATTGCTTACAAAGGAAGATATGGTGGATGCATGTTTATAATGAGTAATGAGTTATTAATATTATTGATCAACATCTAAATAGCCATTTATATTTTTTTAATTGATGAGGTTTTCAAATAGAACCCTATTTATTCCCTTATTTGTTGTCTGAGACTAGCTTGCTCTAAGATGAGTGGAAAAAAAGGCCATGTTTGAAGTTTCATATGAAATTAAAGAATATTTATTATGTCAGTTAAGGTATTGTGTGACTTAAATAGTTGTTTATTTTCATTTTGCACCCAAGAATTCCAACCCCTATTTAGACTAAGCATATACAGGGTTACACAAACTATTATCAAACTAAACGTGGTAAAAAGTATCACAAAAGCATCAAAAGGAATGGTTTTTTTATTCTTTGAGTTGGGTGTAGGTATTTTGGACTTGTTTCAACCCTATGTAGAGCTTGGGAAACAATTTTAAAGATCTAAATTGTTCAACAATCACCACAGACTTTGTATATTATAATCGAGTTTATAGTAAGATGAAAAACATTTTGAAAGTCTTGAGCAGTGACATCATATGGAGAATCTATGGGTTGGAAAAGTTTCTTGGAAGTTAGAGAGACCTTGTAAAGTAATTTAGAGTTCTTGAAAGTTGTTTTAGTGGTCACAATGTCAAATTGTTCCCTCTCAAGTAGTCTGTAGATAAGCAAAACCTAGTCTAGGGTTTAAACACTAAAATGAAGATATATAGAGTTCATATCATCCAAATTTAGTAAAAATTGGTGAATAACTTAAAATAAATGTGCTTCAATATATTTTGAAGGATTTAAAGTGGTTACATACCCCTGTGTACATATTGACCTAACTGTGTGTAAACTTGGGAGATATAGACCTAATTAGGCCCATTTAGTTATCAAAAGAGCCTGTAAAATTTAGTTAGGAGTTGGGTTAGGAAACTAAACTTTGGGGATAGATATAATGTGAAAAAGGGTACTTGGATCAAGTGTCATGTTTCATCTAGACTTCTATGCATTTTTGTACAGAGTTAAATTCAATAAAAAAAGGCTACAAGGGTTAACAAGAATGCAGGCTGAGTGGTGTAAGGAGTGAATAAAATTCTAAGAGAAGTTTGTACTTTGGTATAGGATTTTGAAAGGATTTGAATATCATGATTAATGTGTCAATAACCTTAAAATATTTCGGTGAACCTCAAAACATTGCATGAAAATTGAATCAATGAGCCACTGACAAAGAAGAGCGTCTTTGAACAAGAGTAACTAAGAGAAAGTTTTGTGTAACCTCTACATCATTTTGGTATCAGATCAAGAAATATTCTATGGAGAAGGCTAGTTATATATTTTTTGTTGATTTTTAGTTTATGTATTTGATTAGTTCATTGAAAGTATGATGAATATTTTCTAGGAAGCTGTTAAAGAAGATTGTAGGTGATTGCAAGTAGTTGGTCAAGGTGGGTTGAAATCCAAGAGAGGCTTGAGGAGAGAGAAAGAGGTAAAGAAGCTCATTAATCCAAGGAGATATCTTGGATGAGAGATAGAGAAAGGTGCAAAATACTTGCTTAGGAAGGAGCAAGGTGAAAAAGACTTGCTTAAGAGAATACAACTACCTAATATGAAGGACCAATTGAGAGAAGAAGAATGAGGTAATATACTTTCAGATGAGTAGGTAGAAAGATTATTTTCAAGTTTATCAAATCATTTATCATGCATAAAAATAAAATGAGAGTTTAGATTACTTTATTGAGAAAGTAAGAATGTTAAGGGCATTGGCCATGGAGATAGAAGTTATTGATCATGTACAACATCAAGAGGATAAATAGGTTGAAGAGGTTGAGAGGTTTGAAATAGAAAAGGGGACACAAACAACAAATCCAAGAATAGTGATAATAATCAAGCATGAGCAAGAGAGAGATTGCCAAAAAGATGAACATGATATTGTTTTTGTTAACCTATGTGTTCCATGTGTAGGTTTGATGAAGGAGAAGAACCAAGTGTTGAAGATGAACAAGTGGGAGATCAATATGCAAGAAAATGACCTCAAAGGAGAAAGAAAGAAATAAAATAATAAATGAGGATCTAACAATCATCAAAAGGGCCTATGTATTTCAAATAGGCCTTGGGATCTAGGTGGACTTACACTCAAAAGAAGGATGTTGCAATAGAACATGAATTCCATATCAGTTATAACTTTTAGGGAATGTTTTCATTCATTCCTTAGTAGTATGATGTAAGAGAATTACTACCTAATTTATAAATAATAGTCAAATTTCCATGTTTTGGAGTATTAGTAGGTTATCATGGTCTTTAGGGGTATGTAGGAGTCAATTGATGATGTTAGGTCTTGATCAATTTTGAATTTGAGGTGCATTGGCATTTTCCTGCCAATTTGCTCCATTTAAAAATTTGAATGGTTTGTCAAGGTTGTGGATGCCATGAGTCATGTATTTAGAATTTAACTTTGTGAATTGGATTATATAACCTTGTTACATCCTTAAAGCATGTAATTAGTCATTTTGTCAAATAGGTGGTGGTTAGGTTGCCTTCTCAATGTACAAAAGAGGTTATAAGTTAGTTATGGGTCTTTTTGAAATAAATAGTTTTTTTATAGTGTAAATCAAGGTAGGTCATTCGAAGTAGGAGTTGTGAAAGAGAGTTGACAGAGAATCTTGAGATAGATGAAGAGGAAAACTCTATCAATCATATAATGTTATGTAAATTTTGTTAAAAAATCTTGATCATAGGAGAATAAGGAAGTTTTTGTAAATATGTTTGGAAAATTATTCTTTAGATTATGTTTAATCCTTCATATAAGTGATTGTGGTGTATTGGTATAGTTAATTGGAAAATGAATTCATTCTCTTAACCATGTTTTGGATAAGATTTATTTCGCAAAGACTAATGCACATGCATGAGGAAAAATATTGATTTTGAAGGGTGAAGTGAATGTAAACCCAATGTTGATTTGATTATAATAATTGTTTTGATATTAATGAGTGTGGTCCTCAAAGTGTTGTAAAATAAAGGTGAAAACCCTAGGTGTTGATGACTGGTTCATGGAGCCCTATTTTTATGGGCAAAAAATAAGACTGACTGTATTTGTATGTGCATAGAGTAAGTGTATTTATTACAAAGGAAGACATGGTGGATGCATGTTTAGAATGAATAATGAGTTATTAAGATGATTTATCAAGATCTGAAAAGTCGTTGATCTTTGTTTAATTGATGAGGTTTCAAACAAAACCCTATTAATTCCCTTATTTGTCATCTAAGACTAGCTTGCTCTAAGATGCGTGAAACAAAAAGGCCATGTTTGAAGTTTCATATGAAATTAAGGAATATTTATTATGTCATTTAAGGTATTATGTGACTTAAATAGTTTTTTATTTTCATTTTTCAACCAATAAAGCCAACCCCTATTTAAACTAAGCATATACAGGCTTACACAGACTGTTATCAAACCAAACGTGGTAAAGAATATCATACAAGCATCAAAAGGAAGGGTTTTTGATTCTGTGAGTTGGGTGTAGGTATTGTGGACTTGTGTCAACCCTTTTTATATATTGGTGAACAATTTTAAAGGTCTAAATCCTTAAAAAATCACCACAAGCTTTGCATATTGTAGCTCAGTTTATAGTAAGACCAAAAACATTTTGAAAGTCTTAAACAGTGACATCATATGGAGAATCTGTGGGTTGGAAAAGTTGGTTGGAAGTTATATAGAACCTAAAAAGTCATTTGGAGTGATTGAAAGTAGTTTTAAAGGTCACAATGTCAAATTATTCCATCTCGGGCAGTCTGTAGACAAGCAAAACCCTATCTAGGGTTTAGATACTAAAACAAGGATATATAGAGTTCCCACCATCCAAATTCAGTAAAACTTGGTGAATAGATTCAACTAAATGTGATTTCATATATTTTGAAGGATTTAAAGTGGTTACGTACACCTACATATGTATTAACCCAATTGTGTGTAAACTTGGGAGATATATACCTAGTTAGGCCTATTCAGTTATCAAAGGGGCCTAAAAAGGTGAATTAGGAGTTAGGTAAAGACACTAAACTTTGGGGATAGATAGAATGTGAAAAAGGGTACCTGGATCAAGTGTCATATTTCATCTAGACTTCTGTACATTTATATATAGAGGGGAATTCAATAAAAATGGCTAGAAGGGTTGATAAGAATGTAGGCTGAGTGGTGTAAGGAGTGAATAGATTGCTAAAATAAGTTTGTACTTTGGTATGTGAGTTTGAAAGGAGTTGAATAACATGATTAAGGTGTCGAGAAACTCAAACTAGTCAGGTGAACCTCAGAACATTGCATGAATATTGAATCAATGAGCCATTGACAAAGAAGAGTGTCTTTGAACAAGAATAAGTGAGATAAAGTTTTGTGTAACCTCTACATCAAAAATCATCACTAGGATGAAAACACTTTTCTTTGTAGAAAACTTATTGCATGCATGGTGAACTGTCATAGACTAAAAATGCACCATAATATTGGGGAATCATGACAATGTTAGCAAAGCATCATAATCTTAGGAAATAATCATAGGGATGGAAAAGTGTTACGACTTATTAGCTTAATATAGACCCAATAATCTCATAAAAGTGCATAATTCTATAAAATTATGAAATTATCTGAAAAATCTTCAAAATTGGATCAATAAATTTACCCTTAGGTTTTAAATTACAATGATGGAAGAGTTTTGAGTTGAATTGATAGATTTATTGATTTGTATCCAAAAGTGTTTCATTTATTTGTATGTTGAATCACCTTTTTATTAGATACTTTAATACTAGTTGAGTTGTTGAACATTATTAAAAGTCACGATTCATAAGGATGAAAAATAGTGTTTAATTCTTAGTATATATAACCACATCTAATACATTTGGGTTGGGTATAACTGGAAAATTTAATTACATTTTAGATATTCCTTCCAAATTATCAATGAGTGTGATCCAACAGCCCGTATAATGTGTGGTGATCCAAACATATTTTAAAATATTGGACAGTCAATTTAATAGCAAACAAAAAAAAACAATGTAATTAGAATTTATTTGACTATTTATATTAAAAACATTAATTTGTATGATTTTTTTGGTAAACTATTGTATGATTCGACATCACCTACATATCTAATCTTGAGCCTAGAAATCAACAATATTTACCATTAAAAGTTTCGCTGAATAATGGTGAGAATAGTGTTCTTAATGTAAAAACTTCTCAATGTTTTCATGCTTCTACTTCTAAATGTGAACTCATTAGTGGATTTTAGATATTGTCATAATATTTCCAAGGATAGTAGTTTGTTCCAAAAATTTGGAAATGCTAATGATTTAACACTCACTATTATTTGTATTGGTGGTGTTGCGCTAGAATATATCACGATAATAGATGTTTATTTATGCATTTGATTTGAGTGTGAATCTGCTATCTATTTTCAAATAATTTAATAGAAAATAAATTTGATTTTTGACCCAAAATATATGTTGCGAAGAATGTTAACATTAAATTTTGTGTGATTTATGGCAACATTCTTGATATGAGAGAAAAGGCTTACAAATTTTTCAAATTTAATTATGTTTCAGATAATTAGCATGTATATGTACTAGTGGCTAAGGTAGATGATACATTATTAGAATCGCATGAGATATTGGGATGCCTAAATTTCATTAGCATGTAAGTGATGGGCCAAAAGAATATGGTCCATGGGTTACCTTCAATCTCTCCATCTAATAGTGTATGGAAAGGATGTGTTATCTACAAACATCATGATGGTTTTGATAAAGGCAAGATATGATAGGGGATAGGATATTGTGATATTTTTCATTCTGCTTTGTATATAATGAATTATTTATCCCTTGCATTCCTAATGTATTTTTTTTTTTTTAATTGATGATTTTCATAAATATTTATATGCTAAAAAATAATATAGACATCATGTCAAGTTTAGATGGAGGAGAAGAAGATTCAAATCATTATATGGATGAGTTTTGTACCAAGAATAAGATTTAATATTTATTATACATTATCCTTTTAATTGACATTATAGGTTTGTACAAAATTGCTTTGCCATAAATCTTCAGTTTTTGAAACAATATTTAAATATATTTTATTTTTGAATATTTTATCATCTACATATTGTAATGCAAAAAATATTCATCTAAATGCAACGATGGCGAAATTTAAGCTTTATTTCGTACTTACACTAGTTTTTTGTGGTGGATTTCCCATCTTCATATTTTTAAGATTATTCCCAAAATCTTTATGATTACATCCAAAATACACTCTATTAAAATATAAATACATAAAACCGTCTAATAATTGATATATAAACTTGATAGATATTAAATATTCCAATCCTTAACACTAACCCTCAATCCTTAACAGTAAATTAAAAAAAATTAATTATTTATACATGATATTCTATCCTTCAATTTAAAAAAATAAACATCAACGTATTGGGGACTGCAACAATGGGTGACTGCTCCCAGATAAGGACAATAAAACCAAAAGAAAAAAAGAAAAAGAAAAAGAAAAAAGGTCAGAAGATGATGAGAAATAAATTGTTATAGGCACCGCCACAGGCACAAAACACAAGATGTTTCAGGGCAAGCGAAGACAAAATGTAAACAGTTCTAAAAGTCAAACTATTGATATTCGAATAAGTGCCGTTCTGTCGAGCGATCGGGTCTCACAATTGTAGGCCATTAAAGCACTGCAAATTTGCAATCATTTCAGAAATCTATGACTGCTATATATTTCTTTCTTTAAGCTGCTCATAAAATCAGGCAGAGAGCCTTATGATAATGTGTACCCAACTTGGATTATCTTCATTTATTTTTCACAACTTTACATGCTTTATGTAGTTCTCTACTGCAATTGGGTATCGAATGGCATCACCTTTTTTTTTTCTTCTTCTATAGTTACAGATTTCAATTCCCACAAACGAATTGCATATCACTCTCAATCAGAGCATTGGGTGGAGGATTTTATTATTGAAATGTTTTACATATATTAAAATATAAAATATAATTATAAAAAGTTATAAAATAGTATGATAGGATAAATCATGATCCAAATTTTATGTGAAAAGAAGAAATTGGTTTACAATATTAAAAAATAAGTGGTCAAAGTATGATTAGAGTAGTTACAAATAATCAATTAGATGATTAAGAATAGGTCGTTGTTCCAAGAAGTGGAAGTAGAAGATCTTCCTTAAGAAGCACCAACCAAACAGAGAATTTCATGTTAAAAATCTTCCAAACATTCCAACCATCCATAATATTCATTTTTTTTTCTCATATATATATAATTTATATATATTTTTGTGATTCATTTTTTCATAAAATTTTTATATTTATAATATATTAATAAATATGAATTAACATATTAATAAATATTTATATTTATTATTGATATAATTATTTGTTTTTTAATGGTACGAAGTTTGTTATTCAATTATTTATTAATTTATATGTAATTAATTATTGTATAATACAATAAGTAACAAATATGAAACATGACTAATGGAAATACAACTGAAAATTGAAATATAGAAAAGTTATATTTGTATAAATAAAATGCCGCCAAATTTTTATAATCTTTTGTTGTCATTTAAAAAAAATAATAATTGTAATATGTATTGAAAATAAAGTTTATTAATAAAATTTTATTAAGAATTTCATTTTGCAAACAATTAAAATATGAAATAATTATAAAATTTTAATAAATGATCAGGATTCTAATAACATAAAGTAAAAGGTGGATTTAAAGGTTTGGTGTATTGGTGAGGCACAAATAGTTTATATTCATTAACTTAAGTTTTATTTGTATTGAGTTTATGAGGTCTCTTTCGATAAGTGACTATGTAGACACCTTAAGGTAGGAGTCACACTTCTCTATGTGGATCAAACTAAACACAATAAGTCACTTTGGATGCGGATTATTCAAGAGACATTACGGACCGAGGCCTACCCACATGTCCCACTTCGTGAAGATGCTCCTCCATCACTTTGATTCATAGCTCCAGTATATCAAAAGTGTTTATCCCCAATAGTTTGGATTCAAGGGCTTGGTGTATGGGTGAGGTACAAATAGTTTGTACTCATCAACCCAAGTTCCATTCTCGTTGAGCTCATGAGATCTCTTTCAACAAGTGATCATGTGGACACCTTGAGGTAGGGGTCATGCTTCTACATGTAGACCAAACAGATCATAGTGGGGTGCTTCAGATGTGGATCATTCAACAAACATTAACCCAAGCCCACCTACATGTCCCACTTCGAGAAAGTGCTCCTCCATCACTTATGACAATGGGATGTGGGTGAATTGGTTAAAGTGCTTTTCGTTGCATCCATCCCCACCCAAGTTCAATTATTGACATCATGTTAGACCGATTGTAGCCTTAACGATATTAGTGGGGTCGGTTGTGACCATGGTCATGTTTGTTAAACAAGTGGAAATTATTAATGATATTAGTAAGATTAATTGTGACCATTGATATTAATTGTAAAAGAAATTTAGACCTCTCATCTATATCCCAAAATAATTCATAACTCTAATTAAAAATGCATTGATTCAATAACTCCAATTTTTATAAAAACATTTATCAATAATAAAAAAACATCAAATTATCTTTATTCAATTTCAAAGCATGTGTTTAACATAAATATTTTTAAAGGTTTGATTACTAGTATTATTATTATTGTGCGTCTTCAATGCTTAATTGAGTGAACTTTGACAATTTTTCATTTTACCCATTTTCTCAGAGTTATACTGGACACATCTGACCTGATAAGATTTTAGTGATAAACTCACATGGGTCCCTAACAAAAGGGAAAAAGTCAGGAATATAGAAAAGAAAGGATACCATGTTTTATACTTTACCATCAGTCTCTAGTGTTAGTGTTGAAGCATAGGCAAACCACATCCTCATAAATATTGACTGTTATTCTTGATGGATAGATACTTCCATTATCTTGTGAATCTTATATATCACAGAAAAGCATCACTATTGCTCATGAATAGTGTGTACTTAAGTATATACACACAATATACAACACTGCAAATCCCTATGAAGAAGACAGACAGACAGAAAGAGCAGAATCTATTCATTCCAATGAAGTTTGTCGAAGGCTTTAATCTATTCTTTCATGCGGCGTTGTTTTTCTCTGGAGGACTTTTTCATTCGGCTTCGGAGCCACCCTGACATCATGCATGTGGGAGGAGCACCACCCTTTTCTTAATTCTTTCCCAAAGCAAGGTTATCAGAATCAAAAGTTAGAAAAACTTTTGAAAATGGGTCCCTTCTAAAAGTAGACAAGGAGGATGTAGGGTCCTTATGCACAAACAA
This sequence comes from Torreya grandis, assembly GCA_037957365.1. NCBI lineage: Eukaryota > Viridiplantae > Streptophyta > Pinopsida > Cupressales > Taxaceae > Torreya > Torreya grandis. The sequence goes on along the minus strand of JARHVA010003344.1, from coordinate 1,761,600 downwards.
TTATTCTGATGGAGAATCCAATTTGTTGGGCAGATATTATATTCTGATCATATTAACCTCCATTGCTTTTTTCCACGTGTCTTTATTGTCCCTTTCATGTTTTTTCTACAAACTGGGTGTCCCAAATGAATTTGTCTGTATCTAGTTTTAATTTTATCTTAATTCATGGATGACAACATTTGAATTGATTGATTTGTTCATGCTATGTGCCACAACCGTCAAAGTTGCACAAAATTAGTTAGATTTCACTGGTAAAAAGTGTCAACTCAAAGATTTTGATATATTATTCATTCAGGATTGAGTTGACGTTGCATTTCAACTTTGTCTTGGGGAGTGTTTGTTAGGGCTTGAATTATGTTCTGGTAGTTGGAGTAGGGAAGTGGCCTTTATAGCATTGCAAAGGAGTGGTGGGACTGGCAATGGGTATCCTCTTTAATAGAATTTGGAAAAAAGGTTATACAAAAAGTACTGCTTTTTAAATTTTTGCTATTTTAAATGTATAATTGTGTCAGTAAATCATTTGACATTTGACAAATTTTTACCATTTTAAATGTATAATCATGTCAGTAAATCATTTGACATTTGACGTTTTTTAGACTTTTAAAAGTGAGATTTTAATTATTAATATATAATTTATTAAATAATATTTTTTTTTACTAATGAAATGTGAATGAATTGGTATTGTGATTTGGTTGTTTCAAGTCCCATCTATGTTTAAATCTTAATAAAAACATATAAATCCCGTTGTACTTGCTTGGTAATAATCTTTTATTAACTTGTCGTATTATTTTATAAAATTAATTAGTTTTTTGAAAAATTAAATTTTAATTATTATTAATTTTATGCTAATAGACAATCTACAATGGTAACAAGGGAGTGTAATCGAGTGGGTTGTTCAACATTGTGTACGATACTAAATTTGATATTCATTTGACTATCACAAGGACATTTTAACTTTAAATTTGATATCTATTTCACTGTCACTTAGAAGTTTTTTCTTCCTACTTGAAGAATTCAATAAAAAAAAATCATAATATCTTGAGCATATGGTGAAGTTTAGAGATTATTTGTTTTTTCCATGAAATATTTTTTTGACCATGACACAATGGTGTCGCTAGATTGGTGTCATTTGTCATCAATCAATGGAAAATCAATAGAGAAGGTAATATAATTAATAATCAATGTGGTATGTTAAAAATCCAAAATAAAAACTTTGATATTGATCTCTCTCATTATGCCAAGAGGTGTTTTACAATAGCAGTGGCGTGGCACCCTGGTGTGTTGTAATGTCTATGAGTATGCCCACTTTTAATTTTAACCTTAAATTTGACATCCCTTTGATAATCACTTTTTTTTTTAATAAAAAAGTCAATCAAAAATTTATAATTTTATGGTCATATGGTGGAGTTTGAAGCCCTTATGTTTCCATTTTTTATTTTTAAACTTGACACATTAGTGTAGTTAGATTGACACGATTTATCACCAATTAGTAAATTTTTTAAAAAAAATTAATAAAATTATTAAATCATTTCTTAACATTTTTTACATTTTCCAGATAAATATATTTAAAATATTTGTATTAGTCATATTTAAAGAATATTTAATATATTTATACTATTAATAAACTTTTAAAAATTAATATTTAATTTTAATTTCTCAAATAACTAAATAACATGCTTTAAAGAATTTTTGTTCCATGTTTCCCTCTTTATGAAAAAATAAAATAAAAATATGAATCATATAAATCATCTTCAATTATAAAATAAAATAAAATTAGAAAAAGGATTGATGACAAAAATATATAATAAACAAGGGCACAAAGTTCAAAGTCCATATGGGAAGAATAATGCATAAACAAGAGAGTTGATGTCAATGGTATTTAGGCATGATCATGTAAGAGTATTTTAGCCTTGATGCAACGGTCTAAACTACCACCATCAGATGTCAAAAGATTGATTTGAAAAGGGCACCATGCCAAAGCTTTAACTATAGCATAATGTTCATCTACCGTGCGTAGTTATGGAGTAGAGGATGGCATGTTCCTATCCCATATACAAATTAATTGTCATTTCTTCCACTTGTAAGCTTTTGTTCTAGTTGAGATCATTTCAATCCACAAACTTTATCCTTATGGTCTATGCATGTCTGATTAAAATAGACTTGCAAATACAAACATCATGATTAAGTGTTGAACTGTTTAGATCACTAGGTGTAAGCATATTTCTCTCTGTGTCCATAGTGATGCCCTTTCAAACACACTTAATATCTATTTATGAAAAAATCATATGATAAAAAACATCACTTGTTCCAATTACATGAGCTCGAAGATTAATAGTCTTAGGATGGTCATATTGAGGCTTCCATTTTGTACATATACAAGCAGAATTAATTTCAATTAATTTTTCTTGGATAAACATTGATTAATAAAAAATTTCATAAGTCATACAAAATAAAATATCATTAAAGTGCATTCCTTGGACAAGAGTGCCATAGTAGGATGTAGATTATAATCCCAAAAGATTCAACAAGATATTTTTGCTTCAATCTAAATTTTACAATCAATATTCTATAAGACTAAAGATTAAAACCAATAACCTTAGGCTTCAAGTTCATTTTAATCAAAAGTTTAAAACTAAAGTATAAAATGTGGAAGCCACATTATTAAACTAACATGCCAAAAGTTTACTAGCGTATCAATACAAACCTAAGACTACATAGTGGTTCTAAATCAAACCACGTGCATCATCTCCCACTTGAAAATTGTCATTCATTTTATTAAAAATGCTAAATTAGGGGAAAGGTCCTAGTAGTGGTGCACCTATCAATAGTGGAACATGGTTTTTGTTTAGGTGTGTTCTATTGATGAAACATATTGGTGTGTATAAATATTAAAGTGTACTAGTAGTGGTGCATGTAGTATCTAATACTTGTTCAACATTTACTCTATAAAATTAAAAGTAAACAATCGCATCTTGACAAGACTCAAGTAATGATACTATAATGCATAATTATTGGTACTTTAAAGGTTAAGTTTTGGTCATAGGTTTAAAAAATTTATTTTATGACCTCTCATGATAAAATCAATTATATTTTAAAATGTATAATAAGTTATACCTTAAAACCTTAGTTATAAGTAGTTAAGATGATATATTAAAATGGGTAATTTTTTTGAAATCTACTATGATGTTATAACACCTTAATTCATTGTCCAAAGTTAAGGTGCACCACTACTGGGACATTTCCCCTATTTAGGTTTATAATTATAGCCTAATGCATTTTTGAGATAGTTATAGTTATTGAGATATTTTAAATTTGATGGTTGAAATATTAAATAAAAAACCTTGACTTTGAGGGAACTAGATTTCCTTAGCATAATTTGGATGTTTGAATCAAGTAATCATGCTTACCAGTTATTGTGAATTGGAAATATCACATGGATAGTATCAATTCAACAAGAACCAAATAAAAAAGTATTTTAAAAGGCAGGGCAATTTATAAGGTGATAATTATCCTGATTTTAATTGAGTTGGTGAGATCTTAAGTACACAAAAATTCAATGTCTTAAAATAGTATAGATTTTATGACCCTCTACATTCTCTGTTACATCTACTAATATATACTACTACTACACCTCTACATTTTTTAGCTAAAGAGAGAATAAGATATTAAAATTTTAACCAAAGAATATATAGTAGAATTAAAAGTATCCATGACAACCACTGAATAGCCCACTAAAATGTATCAATAAGCCAGGAAACATCATTATCATAGGACTCGAGTACCAATTAAAAAAACAACTATTTTGAGTATTCTTTAGAGTAAATATTTTCTTCAATAAACTAATTAACAAACCCTTAACACAATCTTATTTACATATCCAAAATCATAGACATGGAAAGCATTATGCCATTCATGGGAAAAAGTAATGCACCTAATTATACCTAGTACTTTTGAGTGGGAATAGATTGAATTACATTAAAAAATAAAAACATTGAATTCTAACCTTTCAGTATTTCATTGATTGACAACAAATAGGCCAAGTAGTCAAAGTGATAAATAGATATCCACAAACAAAATTTAACATTAAATACAAACAAAACTACTTGATAGATCCCTTCAGAAATGGCTAGAACTAAATGAAAGTAAAAATAGCACAAATAATAGGCTAAATAGTAAGGATAGACATGTGGGCTTTCCATAGTCTGAGATTATCAAATATGTATCTATAATAATATCATAACCATTTTTATTCTCAAAATAGAATTTATAAACTAGAATGTTGTATATATAATCTTCCCCTACTACTCTTGATATACAATCTAATTGTGAGCTTGTTGTTCATGCACATGGAGCTTGTAAAGAGATATTTGAATAAAGAGTCCACACTTTGCATAAATTGTATGATTTGAAGATGAACTTAGAACATCGACCCACAAAAGCCATATACAATAACATTACTTTAAAGTGGAATTTTGTAGAATCTCTACAAATTTGATGCCAAATCTAGGTTTATGTGATGTTGTAAAGTTGAGGATAAAGATCAAAATTATCAGCATGTATAAATGTGTGAAATCAACTACAATAACGGTAAAACAAACCTCAATAAACTAAAATGAAAACATCAAGTTTGGTAAACTCAAATCTCAAATATATCAATATGTATTATACCCTCATTTATATTATTTCTTAAATAAGATGACTAGGATTCTCTTCTTGGTTGTCAAGAGGCTTGTATTCTTAGAATATTATGATTTTATTTTTAATGGAGTAAGGAGAGGAAAATAATTTATGACAGTTTCTAAGAAACATCAAGTAGCTGATGCTAATAAATTAGCTACATTTAAAACCCCAACAAGGGTAGTTTCTTGGACAAGTGGTAGGTTTATGTGGATGCTATGCTATCACTGGCAAATCAAAAGACAAACAAATTACAATTTGGTTTATCAATATGCAGTTCCTTAGCACCAATTATAATGAAACATATAAATTAATAGCATTCCCATATAATACCACAATTATAACCTAAACTAAAAATACCCAAATGGACTCTAGTGATAATTTGTAAACAGAGGTAGTCCCTTAGTGTGTCATCATTTCATCAACTAATGGTTATAATATCCTAAGAATTTAATTATTTGGAATCCTATTGTTTATTTACATAAATGTGCATATAATTTGATACCTTTTGTAGATGTACTTGAAGTTTGCTCAAATTACACTCTCTCTACAATTCCATTCTCATAGAAGCATCCAGAACAATGGACATTGAATCCAAAATTAGGACACCTACCCATTCAAATACAAAATCATATATGTAAGCTATAAAATGTTTTAGAAGATAGAGTGAAAATGTTGATTCTAGAAAAGATAATAAAAATTCTAGCTATATAAATTTAATAGTGATACTTATAGATAAGTTAAAAAATGGGTGTTGGAATAATCTCAATGAAAAGGGAAAAATTCAAACTATAGGACACCAAAGTAGTGGGTGAAATATTTAAGCTTTGAGAATCAAAATTCAAATGTCTCAAATTAAAAAAAGGCATGCCATGAGAGACGGTAAGGCTACTCATCTCCATGTAAATTGAAATGAAATCTACATCTCTAATAATATCTCATACCTACTCAAAATAAATTTTAAAAATTATAAAAAATGCCACGCTTGAAGTTTCTTCTTCACAATTTCATGGGTGAGGAAATTTTCAATGTGGATGGAGAGATATGAAAGATGTAGATGAAAACTACCAAATATGAATTCAATGCCAAATCCCTTAGAAATAATTTCAACCTACACCCAAGTAACGGCTACCTCTAGCCTAGCTCTGATATGAGATAAATCATAAAGCAGATTCTAAAAATCCCTTTATACCCATTGTCAAATGAGATATTTACAAATAGAATATAATAAGGAAAATGAATCTCAAACCATCAAACTTCATTATGCTCTTTTAACTGTAAAGTAAGCATATGCAGAAGATAAAAGATTAACTAGTAACTGAGTAAAACAAGGTTGAATCTATGCCTTCCATTTAGCCCTTGAAGGGCCCTGATTCCACTCCATATGACCGAGATATGTAATCCCCCATTTCTTGTATTTTTTCTTACAAACACAAATGCACAACTAGTTGATAAAACCAGTATAATTTTTTTTCTAAAAAATATCAAAATGGGGAAACCTAAAACATCAATAGACATACACAAAACATAAAAAGGTGTGCCCTTCAATTATAAGGAATTTCCATAGCTAGGGCACTATAAAAAAAGTGTTTAACTTCAATTAGGATTTTGTAAAAATAAGATTCTTTCATAAATATAATTCTCTTGCATACAAAAATAACTAAAATAAATCTTAATAAATGAGATGAATTAGTGTCTTACATTTGGACAAAGCTATGACAAATTTAGATAAATATACAAGGTCAACCATTTTATCCATCTTGGCCACCTTCTCCACAAGAGTTGCAATGTTCATTCTTAACTTGAGATTTCCCTTTGTCAACACCCATTCCAGGGTTCTAATCATGGGGAGCTTGTTCATATATTTTATACTAATCACATCCTCTATAGAAAATGATATGACCACCTTGATGGTTTGTTGCACAGTTACACCCTCATCTTCATCTTCTTAAAAAAATTCCATGACACAATACAAAAAGAAATAGGCCTTTGATTTGAGGCATGCTTTTTCTCTTTTGGTATTGGCTAAATTATTAAATTTCCATAATGCCTAAATCTACATTAACTCCCCTTGTCAATCTGCCATATCAATCAACACACCTTATTAGGCTTCACCACTAAATTGGGCATTTTTAGTGAATTGGCATTAAGACACCAATTGTGTATCATAGAAGTATGATTAGGGATGAGATCATTCATGTGTAGAATCTAAACAGTAGTTGGATAGACATTATTTATTTTATGGAGCCATTTCTAAATGGAAGTTTAGTCATAAGTGACTCATGTGTAGAGAGTGACATGGCCAATTCTAATTAAAATGGCTCTCATGACTATGATTCATAATTTCCTTCATTTATGTTAAGGTAGGAATAACTTAGAATTTTTTAAACCAATCAATATGTAAGGAAGATAATATTTTGTGTTATCAGTTAAATAATCTTCAACTTACCTATACACAAATTTTACATATTTGAAAGCACACAAAAAATACAATCTAATTGGCTGATAAAATAGAGTTTAATAATTATTTAGAGCAAACTAAATCCAAGAGTTATACCATTAGAAATATTAACATAAAAAATGATAAATTATCTAAACAAATATTATATTGCAGTCTGATCTATCCATTAAACTAAACTATATATACAAATCTTAAAATATTTAAGCATATTATATGTTAGAAAGAGATATTTTATAAACTATTTGAAAAAAAAACTTCTTCATTTCTAATAATATATTTTACATGATATCTCATGGAAAAATAGGTAGGTAAGACAACTAAGAAGTTGATGTGGTTGACAAAGATCACGCTGAGGGGTACTAGTGGTGGCACTTACAATCTATCTAAATGGTGGTGTAGATACCTCGACTGGGGTGGCTTTTGATATAGAAATGGAGTTCACCGTTTATGATTCTTCTTGTTATTGATAGTTCTATTTTGGTTTGGTTCCATTTTAGTTTTTAATTAGTTATATGCTTCAAATTTGTTTTTCATGTAAATGTTTAAGTGTACTAATCACCAAGGTGTCTTACTCTCCTTTATACTATACCTACAAGTATATCTAGTCTGGTTAGTTTTTTTGTAATGGAATTAATATGCTTTTCTTCCTTCTTTTTAGACTAGTGGGTGTGCTAGCATTATGGTATACTTTCATTTGCAATCATTATTTTCATGTTAATATGAAAGGATGAGGGACCTTCTAAACCTTTTTAGTGTAAAAATTGATAATATATTTTTTTGTTAAATAATAAAATATATGGATAATTGATATTTATATTTTATTTAAAATTTGAAAAATTAAATTAAAAGTAAATTAAAAAAGCATGTCATTCAATATATTATTTGATTTACATGGGCATATAAAAAATGTCTTCAAATTATTTTTATTGAAAATAAAAAATATAATGATAATTTATGATAAAATTTTTGCATTTATTTACTTTAAATGTATATATCATATAATTAGTTTACATTATATTAAACTTGTAAACATCTTCAAATTATTTCCAAGAAATGTATTTTAAGTTCTTTAGTATATATCAATATTGATGAAATGAGGTCAATAATTATTCTAATACATGCTCTATTTTATGAATATTAAATGTCAATTATAGAGTCAATGTAGGTACCAGAGGTAAATTCAATGAAAGTGATGTTGTAGATTAGGCATATACATGACACATAAACACAAAAAATAATTATGATATAAAAATCTTAAACATATAAAGAAAATTGCAAGAACACATAAATACATAATAAATCACTTGGAAAAATCCATTCAAGTAAAAAAACAACAAAATAGCCATTTTGAATATAGCATTAACAAGAGCCTATTTATAATACTACAACAAGTTGGAAGGATTTTTAGCCTTCATATAACACTTTACTATATATTACAATGCACACATTTGATTGTGTGTATTTAACATTCATATAATTTGTTAGTGGAGGTTTTTTCCCACTATGTGGTTTTACCTATGCAGTCCAATTCAATTGCTTAGGTTAATAATAAGTCATTAGAGGAAATGTAGTTTAATAAAATTTCTAATTGTGAGCTGAGTTAATTAAATTTTTGGGTGACCCAATTCCCCACTATATAATGTACCTTCCTATGTACTTTTTGGCTAATGATGCTAATACAATTTTTTTTAGTTGTGAAGACAAGCTTCTTCCATTTTGATTTATTCTTCATATTTCACTTCATACAAGTTTAGATTCATACATCCAATCCTCAACTATAGCCCACCTTAACATGAAATTAGAGCATTTATAGTAAATGAATGATATAGCCTCTATTTTGAGATCTAGTATTCTAGCTTGTTTAGGATTTTTCATTGATTTCACTTTTACAGGGTTTGGTGGGGTTTCTAGAAAATTCATGCAATTATGCATATTTAGAACATCAAAGTGAAAAATGGATAGTGTTGTTAAATTTTGAAGGTAGAAAATGTGGGGAACATTTGTAAACATGACCTAGTTTTGTGACAATTATTTTTTAACCATTTTGGAGGGTTTTAAGGCCTTTTTTAAATTCTAAAAAAAATTACACATCCTGTGACTTTGAGGAAAAACCATTTCTAGGTTTATCAATAAACCAAATAGGTATTTGTTATTTTTTATAGAAGTCAAACCAATTCTATATATTTGAGGGTTTTTCATTCTTGGTAGAGTTTCTATCCCTTGTAGGTAACTTTGGCATTTTATGCCAGTTGGTAAACTTTTGCCCTTACTCAAGCACCATTGGACTCCATGACCCTAATTTCATGCTCACTAGACTTGTGGCACCTACCAATCATGCATTAGGTTCCACCAAGGGAAAATCATGCCTTGAGTTCTACCTAGTGCCATACACACCTTGAGTTCTATCTAGTGTAAATCATGCCTCAAGTTCTACTTAGTACAAAGCACACCTTGAGTCCCACCTAGTGCAAATCACACCTCAAATTTCACTTGGTGTAAATCACACCTTTAGTTCCACCTAGTTCCCATCAGGCCTTAGATTTGTTTGGTACAAAGCACACCGTAGACTCTATCCACCCTCTTTGCATGTGATGTCCAAAAAAGTGTCAATTTTAATTTTTTATTTTAAAAGTGAAGCCATTTTTTGGATGAAATCACTCAAACATAAATAAAATCAATCAAAAAAGGGGGAGAGGGAGAACTCATCCTAGTCCTTAACCCCTAGTCACATGGGAATTTAAGCCCTTGGTCATAATGAACTCAATAGGTATTAACTTTTCCTCACAAAATTTGACCAAACATTTTCACACCCAAAAAATTTATGCAAAGTGGAGATAATTATTTTTATGATCAATAAAAATTCAAACTTGCATAACTTTTAGCTAAAATCTTCTTTTAAGGTGCATTTTTTTCAAAAGTACAATTTTTTTCCAATCTCTATGCATTAGTGATATTATTGTGCACCACATGATTTCATTTCTTCTACTCATAATCCATAATAATTTTGTGAGGCATCAAGCCCTCCTAAGTGGGATACTACTATGGAATATGAATATATTTCCTTATTAAGGAGCAATACTTTAGATTTAGTCCCTCTTCCTAAGGGAATAAAACTAGTTCAATATAGGTGGATCTACCCAACAAAAATTTTAACAAATAGGTTTGTAGACAAATTCAAAAAATGTTTGGTATTTAATGGTTTTTCTCAAGTGCCTAACATTGACTATATTGATACATTCACCCCAATTGCCAAAATGAACTCAATCTGACTCACTCTCACCATTGTCACAACACATCACTGGGATGTTCATTAAATTTATGTGGAGAGTGCCTTTCTTTACAATGACCTCAAAGAGGAAATATACATGTAGCAACCATAAAAATTTGTCAAAGACTCCTCCTTAGTTTTCAAACTTTATAAATCTATTTATGGCATCAAAAAATATCCTTGAGATTGGTTTGCCAATATGGACTCCTTTATTCTTTATATCGGGTTCACCAGATGCCATTTTGATATGAATTCCAACATTTTATGATAGGATGATTAATTAGTTATTTTATTTCTCTACATAGATCACTTATCGATCACATGGAGGTTCTTCATCTACCATCATAGTAGTGAAAATTGATTTTTCTAACATGTTATCAAAGACTCACTTAGGATTGTTGCATTACTTCCTTAGGATTGAAATTTCTCAGTCTGAATCTAGGATCATTACTTCACAATCCAAATATGTTCTTAATTTTATTAAATTGTTTAACATGGTTAATTATAATCTAAATCCTACTCCCTTTATATCTAGTGTGAAGCTTGAGGCTGATTGTCCATCTCATTTGATTGATGTTACCTCATATTAAGAACTTGTTAGTAGTCTCATCTACCTTATGCATGCTAGCCATGACATTTAATATGTAGTGGGAATGGTCTCTAAATTTATGTATAAACCACATGAGATGAACTAGAAAGAAGCTAAGTGAATTATCCACTACATTTAGGATACTTATAGTTTTGGGATTCACTATGGATCATGCATTGATGTTGACTTGATTGGGTATACAAATTCAAATTGATTTGTTGATATTCATAATTATAAGACTACTTCTATCAATAGTTTTTCCCTTAGTTTAGGTCAGATTAGTTGGTCAATCAAGAAGCATAATGCTATTTATTTATCTTCTATAGAGATAGAATACAAAAGAGTTATGAATGCTACCATTGAGGCTATTTGTATTTAAGGGATTATCACTAACTTTGGCATTTAGTTTCAATGACCAACAATCATCTTATATGATAACCAAAGCACAATCCAGATTAGTAGGAATTTGTTTCTCCATCAATAGACCAAACATATCAAGATCCACATGCATTTATTTCTAGATATCATCTATGATCAAGTCATTTATCTCTACCATATCCAAATAATGGATCAAATTACTGATATATTAACCAAACCCTTCACTGAGAGCAAGTATCTTCATTAACAAGCTCATATTGGGGTTTGGGTAGCTCTGACATCCTCCTCTAGGGATATTTTCTATGTACTTGGTTTCCTTATTAGGCCTTTGTGTTAGGGCCCAATTATTATACCCACATAAACTATGCTTAATGGGGGTGTTAGTGTGGGATGTTTTCCATTATGTGGTTTTACCCACATGGTTTAATTATCTTGCTTAGGTTAATAATAGGTCATTAGGAGATATGTGTTTAAGTAATTTTATAATTATGAGTTGAGTTAATTACATTTTTGGGTGACCTAATTCCTCACTATATAATGTACCTTTCCATGTAATTTTTGTCTAATGATGATAATACAAATTTTCTTGGTTTTGAAGACAAGCTTCTTCCATTTTGATTTGTTCTTTAGATTTCACTACTTTGTATAAGTTTATCTTTGTGAATTTAATCCTATCCAAACCGATCCTTGATTGTGGCCCACTATGACATAATTTATTTCATTTAAAATACACTAAAATATGTTTCATACATCAACCATACACTTAATTGGGTGTGCATGTGTTGCATACTTTGTAAGCATCATTTTATTCCTTAAAATAAATGTGCCTAAAAATGGCATGTCATTTTATAACACATGTATAGTAGGGGAATCTATAATAAATAACTACTGAGTAAAGTGATCATTATGTAATTATCCTTAGTCGTTACATGCCATATTCCCATCTATACATTATTAACACACCTTTAGTCTGACTTATAAAATCACACAAGTGTCTATTTACACCTTGTTGATATGGGTAATACCCACCTAACAGGTCTGTCAAGAAAACTCCCTCTTTTTTGAATCAAAGGGATGACTTAGAGAATGAATTCCAAGTATATACTTTTATAAGTAACCACATGGTGCAATAGTGGTTGAGAAAGGTGGTTGTTACTCTCAAAGATCCTACCTATCTATCTACTAACTCTACCAAATAGTTAAACAAATTAAAGTAGGATGTATATTCAAAATGATGTTATTATATAGATATTGTATTTAGTCATATGAAACATAAAGAGTAAGGAAAGGGAAAGGAAGAAAAAAGGATTTCTGAACAAGTAAGGGAAATCTTAAATTTATTAATTTTTGAAACTTACAATGTGATTTAGATTGATGCTTACCTATCTCTAGTTGTAACTCAGCTACTAGCAAACACAATGTGGAATCTAAGGAAATTAGATTGAAAATATGATTCTTGTAGTATTAAAATTGAAATATTTTGGATAATGATAAATTTCACAAGCATGTTGATTCAAAAACAACATTATAAAATAAGTCTTAGCTAGGAGAATAATTGAACTAGATAATGATCAATTTGACTAACCTAAAATTTCACACGTAGAAATCTAATTGACTAATTAATTAAATTTGATATCTTGTATAATATATAGAATATGAGAGAAGAGAACACATTACAAACTCATTGTACTTTCCACATAATTTTGAGCTTCTATTTCAAAATATTCCTCCCTCTGTTTGAGAGATAGATAGAAAATGTTTAAATAATATAGATGGCCACCACCTCATCTCAAATTAAAATTACATGCAAAGATTTTTAAATAATTTTTATAAGTTTAGAAAGATATACAAATCATGTAAATAAAATCAATAAATTTCCAAAATTACCTTTTTATTCTAGTTGACTATGACTTTGGTGGAGCTTTGGAACCAATTGATTGACTTTTGAAGGTTACTATGCATTATTTATAGTCTTCATCAATTCTAGACAAGTTTATACTTTGTGATCTAAATAAGACGTTGTCCTGACTAGTAGAACTACAAGATTTACCAAGAGTGTCTTAAGTGTGCCTTTCATTATTGTGGCACATTCTATCTTTTATTTTTCAAAGTTGACCAAATTGATGACTTGTGTGCTTTCTACCTAGTTGATTTCTTAAACTTACCCTTTTAAATCATCCATAAATGTGACTATTTTGGTAGCAAACTCAACAAAAGAATTTAACTTATACTTAGGTAAAAATAATTAGTATATGCTTGCTTCCTAAAACAACTCCAAAATTGTATCATTTGCATTATCAATAATATTGAGGCCATTACTCATATCATCCACCCACTCTTATAACAAAGTCCTCATATGCATAACAAAACATTGACCTTGGTCAAATTCCTCAATTTGGCATCTAATATGGTTATATGGTCTTGGTATATTTTAAATTTTTTTTTTTTAAGGATTAATTTTTCCTTTAGCTTGATAATTATCAACTAGGAGCTTATAAAATGACTCTAAGGCTTTTTCTACTTTGTCAATTATACCTTTGGGGACTCCATATTTCATTTACATTTCCATCCTTTACAATTTTTATTCATCCCATAGACTAATTTATTTTTTAAAATCCATATGGTAGCTACCATAGACTCAAGGTCCTCAACAAATTAATCTCTCATATTTTGGCCTTGATTTCCTCTTACTCATTAGAGTGAAGATTTTTCTACCTTATTACATGT
>JARHVA010003344.1:1665000-1742500 GCA_037957365.1 Torreya grandis | reverse complement strand
ACAAATAGTAGAAGAGGTTTTAGATAAAGTGCTATTATGGGGTGATAGTATCCTTAATTTTCATAATATGAGCTCAAGGATTGGTCATTTTTACTTTATAAACCATCATTTAGAAGTGGAATGGTCTTTTATGCATGTTGTTTCCCACACCCTACAAGTTTTCTTCTTGTATGGGTAGGTACATATAATATAGATGATGAAATTTCTTTAAAATGACATGGGAATATTTACCACATGGTTTATATCTTTGGTTTCATGACTAAAATTGATTTGATGAGTACAATATCTCAAGTTTGTAAGTTGGCATCACATGGAGTTGCAAACAACTTTTCACCATTTTTAGAGGTTTTATTTCCTTGTAGGGAATTTAGATGAAGGTTATAAATTGAATTTCATGTTTCCACATATTTAAAATCACCTCCTATCTTCCAAACATAGTCAACTTACTCTATGAATTTCATACATAATTAACTGAATGAGCTGTGTTAGAGCTTAGACATGTTCATAAAATAGTAAAGGAGAGTTGTAAGGTGATGAACATATTCTTATCACATGAGTAATCAAGTTGAGTTCACCAAATAATATGTGATTAGCATGGGGTAACCTTTTATTTTCTACACATAATCCTCTACCATTAATGAGCACATACAGGTGCCTTCAAGAGAATACCATGTTGAGACATAGAATTTTACTGTGTTCAAGTTCACTATGATGTAAAGGTTAATTTGAACACATTGAGAGGGTCTAATACTCGTTGAATGTTAACACATCATATAGTTTTTTATGTCTTACCTTCACTACCCTATTTATAACTGTATGCACACTTACAAGTGTCCCTCCCACATAGATCTAAAAGTGTTGTATGGTGGATGTTTAAATCATTTTGTATGCCTTCATCATGTTTGAATAAGATGGAGATGCCTTAAATGTCTAGTATAAGGTCATATATATGCATAGTCCATATTCTAAATTAATTGTCTTATGTACTATTGTGTGTGCATCTATAGGCTACCACAAGGATCTAAAAGTGTTTCATGGAGGAGTTTGGCATGCTTTGAAAGCTTCATGAGGTTTGTGTAGTTAGATAATAAAATGACAATTATATTTGATACATGGGGATATCAAGTATATCTAAAATATTGGTATCCATATATAGACTGTATTTTAGGGACAAGTTCCCTAAAATCTCAAAAATAGAGCCCTAGGCACTTTTATTGATCCCATATAACAATGTCACATAGAGTTTGATCAAGTTTTGATGCATATACGTTATATCCCTATCTTAGTGGAAGATCCTTGAAAAAATAAATAGGATGTGTGACTAGAGGAAAGTAGTGCTTGAAGGCCTCCAATATTGATATTTGTTCACTGAAGTTTGGTAGTAATGTCTATAAGATTTGGGTTCAAAATGACCTCCACACTTGAGGTGGTAGTATAGAGATATAAATTCATGGTTAAGTGATCATATTATGTTGAGAAACACACTAATGATTCAAAGGTCATCAGTAAAGGTTGAAATGCAAGGTTTTAACCTCATCAAAACACCTACATGTGTGTTTTACCTTATGACAACTTACCAATAGTTGATTGTAAACTCATATATCATTCATAAGGTGAGTTTAGACATAAAAACACCAAAACTTGATAGTGAAATATGCCTTAAATTACCTTAAATGGATAATATACCTTATGCCATGGGTTTCCTAGATGGATAATTCACCTATAAGACCCTTTTTTGCCTCAACAAAGTCAATTATAGTTGACTATAGATAATAGTAAGCTAGAGAATGGTGTTCTTGATGTTGGCATGGATTGAACATGAGGTGAACATAGTAAAACAAATATCAAATGACCTTAGTAACTCTAAATATGTCTCTAGACATTATTTTCAAGGTTCAAACATGTACTATCACCTACAGGTATCT
This sequence comes from Torreya grandis, assembly GCA_037957365.1. Classification (NCBI taxonomy): domain Eukaryota; kingdom Viridiplantae; phylum Streptophyta; class Pinopsida; order Cupressales; family Taxaceae; genus Torreya; species Torreya grandis. The sequence goes on along the minus strand of JARHVA010003344.1, from coordinate 1,740,575 downwards.
CTCTCAAACAAGAAAATGCAATCAATAGTCTTGTATTCAATTAAGAGCAAGGTGTATGTGGTAGTGTTTAGTAAGCTTAGAGTGGTAATTGAGTTGGGAACACCTTCATCATAGTTTTAATAGTATCAATAGACTCTTACCACATGGATACAATGCAAAGAAAGGCCTCAAACATGCACCTATAATCACATTTGATACCTCACACATAGTTAGTCATTTGACAGTCTGATATTGGGATAAATTAAAACCTAGATATATCCCCAAATCACATACAAGAAAAAATATGAAATGAATTAATAAAAAAATAAAAGCAAACAAAAACATACACATAACATGAGACACTAGAAATAGTGTGGTTCACCCAAAATGGGCTACACCTACCAAAATTATCTAGTATATTATTTTCAACAATATAAGGGAGAAAGAAAATCTTATAAAAAAAACCCTATTACATCTCCCTACCTTTTTACTCCTCCAATCTATGTTCTTTTTTCTCTAATTTTATCTTGGTCATATCTCAATATCTTTTAGGGAGAAAAAACACCTAAACATAACATCTACCATCAGATATGGAAACCTTTAATCAATGGCCTAGATTGACTACAAAACTATAATTTAATAATGCAATTTTAATAAAATTTCCCTCCTTGAAACCCCCCATGCCATCAGGGATACAAAGAATGGGATCCAAACCTAGCTAAAATAACATTAGAATTTTAACCTCTGAACCTAAAAGATAGTCATGTTCCACACCTAACATCTACCTTGTGGGTTTGATGGTTTTTGGAGGGTATAATGGTATAATAAAACCTTGGAAATTTGTATATATCATCTCCATCACTTGTATATTCTCTCCAAATAATCTATTTGCCTAGGACCATAGGGGAATTTACCTCTCTTTTGTCTTAGACATAGGGCACTCCCCAAGGGTGCAAACCTGCAAGTTTTGTAGAAAGGAGATGACAAGGTGATTTTTGGGATAGTGAGACATTTAAGAAACATTTTTAATTTGTATAAGATATGAAAAAACATGCATATAGTTGAGAAACGTGTTCAAGTTTTCTAAACATACAAATATGTAGACAAACTTATTAGGTCTAGTTTAGGCCTAAAGCCTAAGTGGGAGGTCAATATCATTCAAAACATTGGAGTAACATTAAAATCCATTGTAACATGTTTTTAGGGAGGCATAATTTGTGTTTAAATTTTTAGTGTGAAGGTAAATTCATAGATAAACCATGTTTGGATCCAAACTAACTCAAGCTTGTGTATAATGCGGAACAAAGCTCAAGATGCTAATTTTAAATGCACACATCCACTTGGAATATCTTCATGGGAGGATAAGGATTTTGGGGATGTTGAATGAGGTATTTAAAAATCACTTTGTGAATTTTTTTGGAGAATGGGATGTCAGACCTACATGAAACATCCTTAGATGGCAAAATGACTCTAAACCCTCTCAAATTGTGGTCAAAAGACCTAATTAGAAAGATGAATTAAGAGATTCATCTAGATGGAATAAAATGGATTTTTATATGATTTTAGGTTGTATAAGACTCTCTATGGCTCCTCCTCATCAACTTGAGCTCTACCTTACTTATACAAATAGGCAATAAAATAGATTTCTTTGATAGTTTTTGGTATTTTGCAGGATCAAGAAAGAGTCAAAGGATGCAAGTAAATTTGGGAGATATATTGAGACTTAATATAACTCACCATGTGTATTTATTACCTTAAATAATTATATAATTACCTCTTCAATTTACTTCACCTAAACCAGTCAAAACTAGCATAGTGCACAAGCTAGTGAGAGGATGAAAACTTCAAGTGAGAGGTCTTTTAAGGTATAACTAAGGAATATAAGGACATAAAGGGTCCTAATAGGTGTCATTAACTACTTTTAATGGATAATATTGGAAAATTGAAGGCAACCTTGGTGCCAAGTGTGCAAGGTGAGTGAAAGAGGAGTTATTTAGACTATAGGTAGTAATAGCTCATGTCTAGAAGAATTATAATTATTAGGGATGAAACCAATGCATGATGGAGTATGTATAAAAAACTCCCTATTATTAAAATCATAACATATATCCTTAGTTAGTTGTGGATGTTCAAGAAGGACAAATGATGTAGGCAATTTTTTGAGCAAGCAATGAGGAATCCTATGCCACATTTTAGGAGTTTCATGTTTTGAGGGACTTTTATCTAAGTAGAACATGTATGGTCTATTCCATATCCCTCTCTCCCACATGTGTAACTCATTTTATTATAATGGAACATGTCTTAATGAATCTTGTAATTCATTCTCTTCTCCTCTCTCTCAAATTCTATAAGTAGTAGCCATTTTGGCTGTTGTAGACTAATACCACACCATGTATGGAAAAAACCTACTAGTTTTGACATTTTAATTTGACTTATAACAATAAATGTAATTTTTTTAAAGTTCATATCTCATCTTTTCAAAGTGTGTGAAGATATGTATAGTGAATAGTTAAGAAATATCTATCTATCCTTACTTTCTCTCAATCCTTCCATGTTTGATGTAAGTGAATTCACTCTAGTAGGTCATATGAAGTGTTGTTAAGTGTATTTATTTATCTTCAAGTGTAAAATTATCCCTTAGTATTTGAAACTGATCTATTTTTCACTTACCTTAGATATTTTTCATGCACATCACCTTCATATTGAAATATTGATGCTAGAGCATTCTAGGACTTTTAAACTAGTGTTGTAGGCCTTGTCTCTTAGTGAAATAAGTATGATAGTCTTGTAAATCATTATTTTGTATCACCCCCTTATATTAGTTTCATTTCATGAAAAATTCTATCCCTTTCCCAAAAATAGTCAACTAGTTTAGGTGATAATCACTTCAAGGCATATTTAGGGAGCTATCCCTTAAACTCAGAGGTCTACTCCTACTAAAAGTACATCCACATACCTATACGTATTCCCATGTTTCCAAAATCTAGATTAGGATTGAAAACCCTTATCTAGGGTGGAATATTTGGTGATAAAAAGGATAGAGATGGATTTCCTAGGTTTAGAAACTAAGGATGAATCTTGAACAAACCCAGTTGGTTGATCCATATAGATCTCCTCCTCAAGGTCTTCATGAAGAAAGAAACTCTTCACATCCATTTGGTACACACCCAACCATGTGTTGTGGCTATATATAGTGTGTTTCAAATCAAATTCATCTTTGTAACATGTGAAATGGTCTATGAGTAGTCAATGTTGGCTACCTATGAAAAACCCTTGGTGACCAATCATGCCTTATACTTAACCACCAACCCATTCGCTATAAACTTGGTCTAATATATCCACCTACATAAAACCATCTTACTTCCCTCAAGAAGTGAAGTCAAATCCCAAGTGTGATTTTTTTATCAAGGAGAAAATTTTTTCCTACATAGCACTATCCCACTCAAGTATACCTAAACCTCTTGTAATGTTTGTGGATCTTAAACTGAAGCAAAGAAAGCATGTGCACCACTATAACAATATATCTAAGTACATCTATCATCTCCTAGATCCCCTACCTAAGTTCCTCCACTCTGAAGTATCTGTCTGGCCCAAAGGGGCACACATTTGGGTGATTCAAGTGCTAGCTCCTCATCCTATATGTATACACTAAATTTATTTCACCTTAATTAATCTAATTAATCCCATTAATTTATCCCATTTAATCCTAGTCATTTATCTAATATCCCCCTAAACATTTCTTCATTCACTAAAAATATTCCTACCCCACCAACCTATTAATTTTTTTAATCATCTCTTAATATTATTCTAATCCCACTTATCCATTATTTAGTAATTTTAAATTCCCATGACCCACTTACTCACATACACTAGCCTATTCCTAGGCTTTCCTACACCCCTAGTCCCTAATCACCTATCTAATCACCCATCTTAATCCTAATTAATCTTTAAGATGGTTCTAGAATCCTCCAATTCTATAATCCTCTCTAACTTGACCCCTCCTCTCTAGAAGCCTCTATTCTAGATGGTTCCAAGGAATTTATAATTCCTTGGAAATTCTTCCACCCTTGATCCTCATGGATTCAACTTTGAATGTGAGCCATAAATTTTATTTCTTTGGCTTGTTTATACAATCCAATCCTCCATGGATAAGCCACCTAAAAATTCAATGAATCCATGCCAATTAAACAACCATTGAATCCATATAATCTTCATGTCCACATGATCAACTGGTCTATCTAAGTCAAGGAATCAAACTACTAGAATGTTGTAAATCTAAGCCTAAGGTAATCTCAATCCAAATCCTTTTCTATTTTTATTGTTTAATCTTGTTTTGGAGAAGTTAGATTTTGGATTAGAGTGTTGTTTTGAATGTTTATTCATCTATTTTCATTTTAACCTAAAGGCTCTAGATATTAATTAGTGGATTGACATTATGGGTGTTTTTGATGTAAGTGTACAATCAAATACATATATCTCAAAATTTCATCTAAACTCTAAAACATGACTAGAGGTGGATGTATAAGACTCCCTATCACTTCCCTCAATATCAAAATTGTAAGAAAAAGAAGATCTTGTCTCAATAACCTACTCTAGATGATTTGAGTTGGAAGAGTCATCAAGTCTAAGAGAATCCAATGAAAAATAAGTGTTAAGTATTGAATCTTTGGGACTCTCTTAAAAGTGATCAATTTTATCTATGAACAACTCATGTGTGGTTATATGTAAAAGGTGATGCCCATTGACACCATTTGGATAACCTACAAATATGAAAGGCTTGGGTTGAGGTTCTATAGTTTTGTGTATCTTCTTCAATATGTGTGTCATTACTCAAGATCTAAAAACCCTAAGGTGCTCAACATAAATTTTTATTCCATGCCAAGATTCAAAGGGTGTTATTCCTTTCAAAGATTTATGAGGAATCATATTTTAAATATATAAATCATAATTAATTGATTCAACCGAATACTAAGGTTCCAAGGACTTTGAGTGAATCATATAGTTAGCCATATCTTTTAAGGACTTATTATGGCATTCTACAACTCCATTTTGTGAAGGACTGTAAGTAACTATCCACTAAAAATCAGTTCCCTACGTGGTGTAAAATTTCTCAAATATGTTACTAAAATATTAATCTTTATTGTGAGTTCAAATAACCTTGATGGATTTCTTAGATTGTTTCTCAACAAGTGCCTTGAAGTCTTGAAAATATTCAAACACTTCAGACTTTTGCTTAAGAAAGTATAACCATGTATATATCAATAAATCATCAATGAAAGTGAGAATGTACTTATCTCTTATAAAAGATATACTAGGGAAAGGCCCAGATACATCAGTGTGTAATAACTCCAATGCTTGTGAAGCCCCCCAAGCTTTAACTTTGTCAAATTTTGCTTCAGGATGATTTCCAAGAGAGTAACCCTCATAAATTCCCTTAGAGAATTTTATTGGAGGCAAGCCTATGACATGATGTCATTTTTGATAAGTTGTTCAAGGTAGCGATAGTTAAGATATCTTAACTCCTTATGCCATAATTTTCTCAATCCATCTATGTGAGTCAAAAATGTTGTTAGAGAATAATCAGGTGAAAAATGTGAGGTGTATAACCTAGCTTGGTGATAACCCTACCCACTACTACTTTAGAATCAATATGTAACTCCCTAATGATAATTAAATCTGGGAAAAACTCAACCCTCATGCCTTTTCTAATATGAGTGATTTGATACAATGATATGAGATTGGTTGAAAGATTAAGGAGACTTAGAAAATTATTGAATGTTCATCCTTCCATTTCAATAGACACTCTCCCTACAATAGGTACATGAGTTTCATCACCCAGACTAATAAAAGACATGCTACAAGGCTCTAAATAAGAAAACTCAACTAGTGAAAAGACCTTATGGTGAGAATTACACAATTCAATAACCTATGAAGATGTTGAAGATGCAACTAATAAAAGTTTTGGAAGCACAATCATTGAGAGGTGGGGGTGGGGGGTTAAACTTAGTGTCTTAAAACTTTATTTCATTTCCTTCTTATCATACATGAACCATCACATCAATATATAGATCAAGAAATGCATAATTATCAAGCATGAAACAAGATTACACAAGAAAACACATCATATATGTGGGAAATCCTTAAGGGGAAGAAAAACCATTGATCTCTGCAAATGGACTATAATCCTATAAGTCAAAAGATCACAATTTAATGAAGAACCAACTTCACATGGAGTACAAACCCCAACTAGCTAAGCACTAACTCAACTAGGCTTTAACAAGAACAAAATTGCAAGGAAGCAACAACCCCATAGATCAATCAATACCAACTTAGCCACATGATTGCTTTTATCACCTTTAGAACACTTTTTTTTCAACTAACTGATGATGAACACCTATTTATCTCTTCACACTCTTATCCCTCTCAAACTACCTTCTGGGTCTCTTTGCTCAATTAGGTCTCTTCAAGACTAATTAGGTCATATGGATTTGATATTAATATTCAAAAACACTTTTATATCTTCATTATAGATTTTATACACTCCTCTAATGGTCTACAAGACCTCATTCTACTCACAATGTGTTATCTCATTCGCATCTTCACTACACACATATCCCTCTTAGTTGAACATACATACTTGCACACTTTTATTATACTTTAAATAGGTATTATAACATGTTACATACATGAATAAAACTTTACAATAGGTTTTCCATAACTTGAAAGACCAAAACCTCTTTTAGGACTTAAGGAGACCTAATTCAATTAAGCCTTCATTAGCACATGTTACACTTTGAAATCCTTTGAAAATTTTCAAAATCAAAAAATAGAAGTATAAATTCATATTCCACTCAAATATACCCCTAATAATATCATCTTAGGTCCATGACACTTTTTAACTCCAACCACCACTTGAATCACACCATTAGTATTGTTCACAATTAGGCCTATGAACCTAAAGAAAGTTTGCCAAAAAAAAACTAAATCATGTATACAATTTAGTCAAATAACCATGTAAATAAATAAAATGGATAGAAATTAAATTAACTTAGGTTCATCACAATATTCTCTATACTTCACAACTTAGGGAAAAGGACTCAAACACTTCTCTACAAATAGCCCACTTAGAACTACCAAAACACATCAAAACCTAGTCATGAACAACTTGATCTTAAACACATAAAAGAACACTTACCTTGATTAATGATATTTAAAAAATATATTTTAAGATATATATACCACTCTAAAATATAAAAAACACAAGGTATAATGTCATATATTGTTCTTTCAGACCAATCTTTTGATCTCACTACACACAATCAACCCAGAACTAGACAAGCCATTTTAGATTCAAAAGTTAAATCACTTTAATTGATTATCAAACATTATAAAAAACTTTTATAGGAAATAAATTCCATAAAACAACATCATATTCATTATATATATCAAATTAGAACATATATCCTCAAACTCATCACTACAACTTGCTTACCACGAACAATCAATTTACCTTAAAGCACAGTCATGGTGACTCAGACCTTCAACACCTGTGTAGACATCTTCAATGAATTATAATTTATGTAGATGATCCTATGAGATAATTATACCATTAATGGATATAAATATAATATATTCAAATGAAAACTATTGGTCTTGCAAACTAATATTATAACCTTATATCTCATTGTCTCATCTGAACCAGACAGGTCAACTTGTGAGTAACTTTTTCACTATAACCACTGAAATTCAAAAATTATAAACAACATGAGAATTTATTAAAATTATTTAAAAAAATATTCATGAAATTTTTTTATCACTATTCCATGATAACACATTCCTAATCATCTTCTCGCCGCTACCTCGGTTTCTCACTATTTCCACCATTAGGCCTATTAGTGACTAACTAACTTGGATGATCAATTTATCACACTTGAGTGATATATTATATATATAATAATTTATGGACATGAAATATGAGTCTAAAACTTCATCCTCCATTCATTTTCATACTTTGACTTGGTCAACTCCGATTGGTACAAAAAATATCTGAGAAATGTGCACTTTCTTATAGGGTCTACTCACACACCTGACAACTCAATCACACCTAGAGGTGACCAGGAGAGTTTAGTACAACCTCCAATAGATTTTATCATTTTTTGAGACCATTTTAGATTATTTTGAACAAGATATTTCACATCGGGTCCTTTTTAGGGTTTTAGAGAGCTTTAACACAAGTTTTGGTGTTAATGATTATTCATAAAGGATTGGCCCTTAAATCCAAAACCAATTCCTATATATATTATATAGGAACATTTATCATATATAATTAATATATTAGGTTCCCATGCAAAGGTTATACATGCCAATGAATACCTAAAATTCCTTCTTATGTTTGCATGCCTTCATTTTGTGTACTTGAGAGACCTCAAAACCACTTCTCATGACTTTTATTGAAAACCATGACCTAAATATTTGTGAATATGATTAAAAAGCATATTATACCTCTCCCCATGCTCACATATTATAAATTGTCTTAAAAATTGATCATGACCCCTCATTATGCCACACACTCTCTCTTTTCTCTCTAGACCTTGACCTGTAAATCACATTAGACCTTGAAACTGACCTTCATGATTATTTTCATATGATATCCACCTCAATAACATACTCAAGAAACCTCTCTTGTGCTTAAATAGTTATATGCGTCCTTCGTATGCCTTGAAAATAGATCAGGATGTCTTATTAGGCCAAGCAGGGTCTATAAGTGGTCTAGTTACATACTTTATTTTTAGATCCTACCCATGTAAGATCACCCTTAGAATCTCATGAGTGATCCAATACCTCACATGCATGCTCAATAAACCTTATACATCCATTCATACCTATGTGCACTCATATCACTAAGCCATCATACTCATACCTTCTCATAAGGTCTCTTCATACTATGACTAGTGTCATGACTAAGATTCTTGAGCACTTGAAAATCTAAAACTAACCTTAAAACACTTCTAAAAGTATATACACTTTTTTTCATGATCATACAATTCTAAAAAACCTCTCACAGGCTTGATCACTTCACAATGTCTACACTAGGCTTCTCAAGACACCTCGTACTCAGGAACTAATACTCAAAAATGCTTTAATCCTCACTTGACCTAAACCTTGATATCAACCAATAGAGGAATAATTATGTTTCCTTAAATTATATCTCAATAGAGAGACATTAGTTTGCCTTCAAATTATCTCTTGTCACATATATTCCTTTTCACATCAAGCACACAAGCTCATACCTCAAAGACCACTCACCATGCATCTTCACCAGATGCACTTTGACATCAATGACATAAACCTTGAAATCAATGACAACACTTATCAACAAACTCCCTCTTTGTCATTGATGTTAAAAAATTCTTCAATTTTATCACTCTCATCTCACCCAATCTAGTTAATCTTCTTTCTTGAAATTTCTCTCCCTTTAACATAAATGATAAAGGGTCATGCATATTAAATTTTTTGGAACCACTCATTTTCCTTCTTTATTAAAAACACTCAAAAACTCTTCTATGATTGTCAACAACTACATTGGATCTTATGAACAATCTAAATATATCCACCTTAAGCCAAGCACCCACCATGCTTCTACTAATAGAATAATGTCTCCATGTATCCTAATGGAGTCACTCCTTTCATAGGGATCTAAAACAAAAAAAATGGAAGAGATTCCCAAATATTCATGCTCTCAAAATATTAAATATATTTGAGGATCTTGCTAGGCTTGATTTTCACCTTAGGCTTGACCTTTTCATCAATGATTTAATGAATAATATGAGCTGATATTAGACATTCCTAACTTGATTTCACATCTAAAGTGTGATTTATCATATCAAACAGTCCACTTAGATTTGTAGAATGATCATGACTCACCTTTACTATCTTTGGTTTTCACACATTCATTTACCTTATCTTTTTCACTCTAAGGGCTTCAGACTTCTGGTTTTGACTTGATAGCCTTCTCACTTTATTAAGACAAAATATTAAAATGTGTCCCATATTATGAAAACTATAAAAAAAAACCTCATTCATACTTATTGATTGATGATTCCTTTAATAATCCCATGCATATTCATATTAGAGGATCTTCTAAACTATCTTGCTCCATGATCAAATTGATAGCATGCATAACAGTAACCATTGAATGAATTAGCATACCTCATAGTAATAGGCTATCTAATTAGTCTTTTCATGTTGAAATTTTTATCTTCATTAGCCTTCTCCTTGACTTGAGTTTCCTCCTTTTGGTCCTATTTGAAACCAAGACTTATCATATCACTTTGAAACTTATGACTACTCAAGATGTTATCAAGAGAATCAGTACTCTTTTCAAACTTCATAAAGGTCTTCAACTTGCTATATGTTTGATCTAACTCAGCTTTCAAGTATTTTATTTTAGTTCCATCCCTAGTGCATTCTTCCTCTTTATATTTTAAGCTAGTAGTGACTATCTCCAACTTTGATTCAATTTGATTGATGATCTTATCATATTACTTGGATGTGTCACTCAGTCTCTCCTCAAATAAACCAATTTGATCCTCATAGTCCTTAACTAATGATCTTAGTTTGTGACTCTTTCTTATTTTAAACTTCAACTCCTTTAGATCACTCACCAATTCTATGTCAAGGTTTATTTCATCCTCTTCTTCATTTGATTATTTATCATCCATAAGGCCTTTCCCATTTGAGAAACCCTCATTAGCTATTTATATATCCATAAATAGGGTTTCATTATTTTCATGTTCATGTTCATTACTATATTCATCACTATTAGACGAACTTGTGTCACTTACATGAGTTATTATCTTATTTGGTATAGAAACTCCTCTTGTTCTTGAATGACCCTTTCCTACCTTCATACTTCTTGAAATATTTCTTATTTTTGTCAAGCTTATAAACTGTCTTATCATCTTGATGATGCTCATCATGTTATTCATCATGCTTAGTCTTATCCTCGTGAGGAAAATTGGATTCAAAGTTACCAATCTTACCATAGTTAAAACATTTTAAAGACAACTTACCCTTGTACTTACTAGATCCAAACCTCAATTTACTAGCAAATATGGATATCAATTCATCATCATCAACATCTAAACATGCCTCATCCTTGTCCTTCTTAACTTTTGACTTATTCTTAGCTTTTAATGGTACTTACTTCTTGAGAGGCCTTCCTTCATTTTTTTGCATCTCATAGGCACTCAAGATGCCATGAATCCCATCCATTTCTATCTTGTCCAAATCTTACATCTCTTCTACTATAGACACCTTAGAATCAAACTTAGGAGTTAGTGTTATAAATAATTTTTGAATAACTGTAGACTCTTTCACTTATTCTACCAATCATCTAATTCCATTGTCATCTTTATCAACTTTTAATAGGTAAAATGCAATGGTTTCATCTTCAAAATTTTAAGCTATCTCTAGTGCATCTGTAACTTGGCCATATTCATCTTGGTGTCTCATTCATAGATAGTCTTTAATTTTTCCCATATCACCTTGGCTGACTCATAGTGCATCACCTTCACAAAATGTTCCTTTGATAGGCCACATAGAATGGCATTCATTACCTTGAAATTGCTCTCACTTTCCTTCTTCCCTACTACATCTGTTGTGGTGTAGGAGGTAGAGTTTATCCATCCACAACCGACTAACATATGTCATGGCCCATTGACATTAGATATGTCCTCATTATAATTATCCAAAAATAATAATTATTTCCATTGAAAAAAAAATCCTTACTAGTAGAGAAACCACCTTGAGTTTGTTGATTAAGCATCCTTTCTTCTAGGATATCATTTAGGCTATTAGGCTTACATCAAAGGACCTACTCTGATACTAAATGTTAAAATCACAATAACTGTGGGGTGGATGAATTAGTGTCTTAAGACTTTATTTTAATTCATCATTAGCATACATGAACCATCACATCAACATATAAATCAAGTAATGCATAAATAGCAAGCATGAAACAAGATTACACAAGATAACACATCATATATGTGGGAAAAACACAAAGGGAATAAAAAAATTTCCCTACAAATGGAATACAGTCTTATAACTTAAAATATCACAATTTAATGAAGCAATAACTTCACATGGAACACCAAACCTAACTAGCTAAGCACCAATTTAGGTAGGATTTAACAAGAACCAACTTATAAGGAGGTAGTAATACCATAGATGAATTATCACCAACTTATCCAATTGATATATTTTATCACCTTCAAGACACCTTGTTTCTAAACCAATTGATGATGACCACGTATTCATCTCTTCACACTCTTATCCCTCTTAAACTATCTTCTATGTCTCTTTGCTCAATTAGGTCTCTTCAAGACTAGTTAGGTCATATGGTATTGATATTAATATTAAAAAAAAATGTTTATATATTAATTATATATTTTATACACTCCTATAATGGTCTACAAGACCTCCTTCTCACAATGTGCTATCTCATTCCCATCTTCACTACACACAAACATAGGCATAAATACCAACATCTTGCTCATATCCATATTTTTCAACCATATATACTTTCACATTTAAATAGGTAATATAACATGTTTCATAAATTAATAAATCATTACAATAGGTGATCCATAACTTAAAATACCAAAACCTCTTTTAGGCCTTAAGGAAACATAATTCAATTAGGCCTTCATTAGCACACGTTACCCTTTGATCTCCTTGGAACAATTTAAAGCTCAAAACATAGAAATAACACTTCATATTCCACTCAAATATACCCATACTAATATTATATTAGTTCCATGACACTTTTTATCTCCAAACACCACTTGAAGGACACCATTAGTAATGTGAACCTATAAAAAGTCTGCCAAACAAAAATGAAACATGTACATAATTTATTTACATAACCATGTCAAAATGTCACATGGAAATAAAATAAATGACCTTATGGTAATTACCACATGATTTATACTTCACAACTTAGTGCAAAAATACTCAAACACTTCTCTGTAAATAGCCCACTTAGAACTACTAGAACACATTGAAACTTAGTCATGAATAACTTGATCTTTCAACACCTGAAATAACACTTCCCATGACTAATGATACTTTAAAAATATATATTTGAAAATTTATATATCAATATTAAATAAAAAAAACACAAGTTATAATGTCAAATATTCTTCTTGCAGACCAATCTTTTGATCTCATGATCTCACTACACATAGTCAACCCATAACCAAATAAGAATTTTTAGATTCAACATTTCAACCACTTTCAATGATTAAAAAAATATAAAAATTATAATAAGAATGTATAGGACATAAAATTTCCAATACAAAACACCATGTGAATTATATATATCAACTCAGAGCATAGAACATGAAACTCATCACTACAACTTGCTTACCCAAAACTGCCAGTTTACCTTAAAGCACAGTCATGGTGACTCAAACATTCAATACATGTGTAAAAGTATTTAATGAGTTATGATGAATTTATATGATCATATTATATCATTATACCATTATTTTATATAAATATAATAAATTCAAATGGCAAATATTAGTCTTTTAGAATAATCTCATAACCTTATATCTCACTGTCTCATCTAAACCAGACAAGTCAACTTCTAAGTAATTTTTTCACTATAACCAATGACCTCTAAAACTTATAAAAAATATTATAATGCCTTAAAATTATTTAAAAACATCTCCATTCACTTTTTCTCATCATTATTCCATGATAATACATGCCTATCCATCTTCTCACTATTGCCTTAGTTTCTCATTATTTCCACCATTAGGCCTGTTAGTAATTGACTAACTTGGATAAATATTTTATCACACTTAAGGGATATATTAAATAAAAAAACATTAATGTACATGAAACATGAGTTTCAAACTTAATCCTCCATTTATTTTCATACTTTTACTTGGTCAAATCTAACTGCTACATCAAATCTCTAAGAAATGTGCATTTTTTATAGGGTATACTCACACACCTAACAACTCAATCACACCTAGACGTGACTACGAGATTTGAATAAAACATAAAATATAATTTATAGTCATTTGAGACCATTATAGTCTATTTTTAACAAGATCTTTCACATCAAGTCATTGTTATGGTTTTAGAGAGGTTTGACAGTTTTTCGTGTGAATGATTATTCATAAAGGATTACCCCTTAAATATAAAATAAATGCCTATAGATATTATATAAGAAATTTAACCATATCTCCTTAATATATTATGTTATAATGAATAGGTTACACATTCTAATGAACACTTGAAAGTCTTTCTCGAATTTGCATGCCTTCATTTTGTGTATGTGAGAGATTACAAAACCACTTATCATGCCTTTTCTTGCAAACCATGACCTAAAAATTTGTAAAAATACTTGAAAAACCATAAAATGCCTATTTCCATGATCATAAATTAAAAATTTTCTTGAAAACTAATCATAACCCCTCATTAGACCACACTCTCTCCTTTTCCTCTCTAGACCTTGACCTACAAATCATATAAGTCCTTACAACTGACCTTCATGCTTTTTTACATGTGCTCTCCACCTTAATAACATAATAAATAAACATATATTATGATTAAATATCTGTATACATCCTTCATATGCATTGAAAATAGATCATGATGCCTTATTAGGCCAAGCAGGGTCTAGAAGTGGTCTAGTTACATACTTGATCTATAGATCCTACCCCTATAAGTTCACCTTGAGACTCTCATGAGTGATCCAATACCTCACATGCATGCTCAATAAAACTTATAAATAAACTCATGAATATGTGCACTCATCTCACCAAGCCATAATACTCATACCTTATCACAGGGTCTCTTCATGTTATGACTAGTGTCATGACGAGGATTCTTAAGAACTTAAAACTTGACGGCTAACCTTGAAAAACTTCTAAAAGTATCTACACTTTTTTTCATAATAACACAATTCCAAACATACTCTCACAATCTTGTTTTTACTTACTTCACCATGCACAACTTCTCATAGGGTCCAAATTAGGCTTCTCAAGACACCTTATACTCAAGAACTAGTACTCAAACATGCTTTAATGATCACTTGACCTAAACCTTAACATCAACAAATAGAAGAATCATTAGGTTTCCTTAAAATTTAATCTTAATAAAGAGACATCAAGTTTCTTTTAAATTATATCTTATCACATGGTTTCTTTTTCACATCAAGCATACAATATCATACCTCAAATACCACTCATCATGCATCTTCACTAGATGAACTTTGACATCAATGACATCAACCTTGACATCAATGACAACACTTATCAATAACAAGAGCCTTGACATTTTTTTACTCTTTCCTCTTTAACTTTGCCTTAGTAGAATCTTGGGTAGATGAATTTTGCTTCATGGACTCAGGAACACCTATGTTATTCTTCTATAAGAGATGATTTAGCTGATCTATTTGCTTCTTCATGCACTTTATTTCATTATGACCATTTTTATTATAGGAGGCACACTTAACCTTATCCTTCTTGGGTTTTCCATTGGAAAAGGAGGCTTTAGTGTTTATTTTGGAAAAGGTTAATTCTTTCTTCTTCTCTTAAACCTTATTATTCTTATTCTTTTCTTTTTTGGAAGTCTTTGTTTTCCATTCCTAGCCCTTAGGGCTTGAGGTTATATGCACTTCAATGTTTCCATTTGAATCAACGTGTCTTGCTTCCTAGTTAAGTTAGTAATGAAAGCATCTAAAGAGGGCATTTTACATGTAATGACCAAAGAAATTTTAGTGTAATGGAAAGTAGAGACAAATACTGAATAGTCATGACCTAGTTTTGATAGTATAGAAAAAATAAGTTGGTCATCTTATTTATTTATCCCACATTCTTTCAACTGCAATCTCAAAGACTTGAACTTAATCAATAAATCTTGAAGGGTGTCAAAGTTTCAAGGACTTGGGATAATGAGTTCATTTTCAAGCTCATGACCTATCTTCACATCTTACTCCCCTAATAGTTTACCCAGAATGGTCCATACATCATGAGGTAATTTGGTAGGTTCTAAGTGTAATAAGAGATTAGGTGATAAAGAAAGACATAATAGCCCATAGGTTTCATCAATATGGTTATAAAACTTAACTATCTCTTCATCTATGTTAGGTTTAGTTTCATCAACCATGGTTATCCTATACTAAGCCTTACTCCTTAGAATGATTGTCATTTTGATTTTTCATGATAGTTAAAGGGAGTTGGTGGGTTGATTAAACATGAATCTAATAGTGCAGAAATGAGTTGTAGTAGTAGTGAAATTTAAAGTTGTTACATAAATGAAAGTGCAAGTAGAATTCAAAGAGTGACCCAAAAAAGCATAGTACACCAAAAGATGAGATTTTCCAAACCAAAAAGGATATCAGACTCAATTGATAAGTCATCTAAATAAGAAAGTATAATGTGAATAAGTGAATAACACTTTATTTTAAATATTTCCCACAATATATTATTTTATTAAAAAAAAAAAACTCCACTAACATTGCTAAACTTGACCAATCCTATTATGCATTACTTGTGCATTAAAAGAAAAGTAGTTGATTTGACCTTATTTTAAATCAATCTATTAAATAAAGAATTTGATGTGCTAAAAACATTAGGGAAAACTTGAATAGACTTGACTTGTTTTGGAGTAAAATTTCAAGCCTTTGAAATAGTAGGAGTATTTTATGTTACTTCTTGACTAACTCATGCATGAATCACATGCACTAAGCATAGCCGAAGGCCTAGATAGGGGAATGTAGTGGGGCAAGATGTAACCCCATACTATTATCATAGGTTATTTCTAGTGATGTTGTTAGTTTGAGTTGAGTGATTTTGGTGTAGAGGCTACATGGAATGGTAGTTTTGACTAGTCAACATTGAGAGTAGTCTCAATAGGGGAAAATTTTATAGCTGAGAGTCATCTAGAATAAATTCAAAATTATGGTCAAACATGTAGAACCAACTATGGCTGAACACATGCTGATACCAAATAGAGGAGACTAAAGTTGAAGCTATATGGAGACAAACAATAGTTTTTAGAAAAATGCACCAAGGCACATAAAATACACAGTCACAAAAAAACCACATAAACTATGGTAAAAGCTTCCAATGAACTAGTTGTGTTAAAAAGATGATTCCACCAAAGATGAAAGATATCCCACAAATGGATTATAAAAACTAGCTTTTATTTGTAAATAATAAATATCATGATTTCAAATGAAACTAACAATAAAAAAATAGATAATCAAATATCAGAGTGGCTATTATACCATATCAGAGTGGATGCCAAGACATTTGGATAAAACAAATGCATATGTTTGTTATAGGCATGAGTTAAGTATGTACATAACACAATAGCTATAAGAAAATGAAATCACATACATGAGAATATTTCATAAACAATATAATATCAAAACCAATCTTTTGTTGAACAATAACACACCAAGAGAGATGTACATATATGAGTGCACGAGTAACTCCCCCAAAAAAGGTGGTTAGAGAGCCAATAATAGAATAGTAACTCCCCAAGAAATGTGGCTAGAGAGATAATAATATAAGAGTAACTCCCATACCCAAAATATTGAATCAAGTAAGTTACTTCCTATTAATCCGATCAAAATGTAACTCCAAGTACACCTAAGGAATCTATTCCACAAAAGTAGGAAAAATCCAAGTGAGGGAAAAAATCCCATAATAAATAAATATGGGAAAAAATAAAACCCCTACTCTAACATTTATCTCTAAAATATTGGGCATAGGTATCCCATTGATTACTTGATACACTAGTGGGTAAATACACTCACACATATCCTAGATGAATTATCTAAATCTATGTGCATATAATTTTTAAAATTGAAAATGCATAATTACTCTAAAAATAGTGATCCAATAAATAATTTTATAAAAAATAACAATGGTAGAGGTGGAATCAACCAAATAAAACATCATATAAAAATTGTTGTTATTACTCACTTCTATTACATGTTATCTCAAATTAAATGAGATTATTTCCTCTAGGATAGGACATTGATTGTCATTGATTATCACTACCAAAATGGGCACCTAGACCTTGTATACATGTGAAATTTCAAGAAACCCATATAATAGATTATTCAAATCCATTCCAATATGCACTCAAAGATTGAATAATATGATAAGAATGTTATCTACGCCTTCTTTGTTAAACCATCTATTAGGGTCATCATAAATGTATTTCAAGACCTCTCTAAAATTGTGTTTATTAATCCATTCAGATACTACTAATTAATTATACAAGGTTGTAGGTTGAGGCATATGATAATAATCTTCAATGGTTAGGCCATCCAAGAATGTCATTTTATTTTTCTTCTTTAAAGACAATACCATGTCCACCAAATATTGTGTTCTAATACAAAACATTTCAAAAGTTTTTTTCACAAGGGAATACCTTTGGCTTGGTTATCACTTGGTGAATCCATGCCTTCTTTATGGTCATAAGGTCATCTCTATAGTCTACATCCTCTAAATAAGTATTTTATTCCTTTGTGATGGGCCTTACTATAACAACCTCATAAAAAATGGCATTGTAATGCTTGAATCTTAATACTAAAGTGTCACAAATGAACAAGGTGTTTTTGAACACATATGATCAAATAAAACAGAAAATATAGGTAGTCACTATTATTTTGTAGTCTATGTCTATCAAATTATATTATAATTTCTTATCTAAAATGGTCAAATATATTAGCTTTGAAATCATATGTGTTCTCTAAATGGATTATGGTCTCTGATGATCTATTTGAATGCAAAACAACAAGTAGATAAATTGATTTTTTTTGTATTTACCTTAAATATTATGATGGAAAGTTAAATTTTCTTGTTTGTGCATCTTAAATTCTAAATGTGACCTTCTATATTTATTGAGATGATTTTTTTTCATTTTATTTTTATTTTTGGATTTATTTTCATAGTTTCAAAAATAATGATCTTGAACCATTCATGTTTCCTAATCTCACTAGTTATGTAGGATTTATATTGATTAGGTCTTGCCAATAATAGTACGTAGATCTGATTTTTGTGCTTAGTTGATGTGTGAATGCCTCTAAATTGGACATGTGTCATTATATAATTGATTCAAAGTCTCCTAATGTTTTGGTTTATTGATGGTAGTTGATTGTGTACTACCGTAAGGTCCTTTAAATTGGACATGTTGCATATTTGGTTGGTTCACACTCTCATGGTCACTGATATTTGTGATATATTTAATGAATGTGAGGTGTGTGTAAAATAAAACACTAACATGTGTATTTATATCATTTATTCATAGTCATGCAACTATCAGTCCTCCTCAAGACCTTTTTGAATTTACATGTTGTGCATGTTAGTTAGACTATGTAAATGGCATGATGCCTTCTAATTGAATCATTTATAATTAGTTCTTGGATTTCATTCTCAACCATTTGGTGGGTTACAAGTATGTGAGGATATGAGATGTTTTTGATATTATAAGTGGAATTCTATGAATAACTTGGGCTCCTAATAATTTTTATCTTTACAATGTGAAGGTGTAAGTGATGGGAGGATACGAAGGTACAAAAACATGACACATAACAATATAGACATTGTACATGTTGTCCTTAAATATATTTCAATCATTCAACTAAAAACCTAAATAAAATAAATGTGAGGGTTATGTAATGCATAGAGAATACATTTGTGACACTTGGCATACCATGATAAGTTCTTAATCACACATTCTCAAAATTGATTGTACAAACGTACAAATACTATGTAGATCATGGAAGAAACTTGCATGCCATTATAACATAAGTTAGTATTGAATATCCATATTTTGACTAATTAAAATATCAAGGAATACTATGAGAAAATGAAAAAAATAAAATGTGTTTGTTATAAATCCTCATGAGTCTCATAGTGCGAGCTAGCTCTAATAGTGTGAATATGTGCCAAAAAATATCAAAACATAGCCAAAACTTGCATGGATAAGCTATGAAAAACTTGATTTATTCACACACATATAACTATAAAATCTTCATGAGACAATTATCATAATGAATTAGAATAAAACTTCAAATTGAAAGGAATTTTAGATCATATTATCAAAGATTTTTAAAATTATTTTCATAAGACCTTGAATGATTTGTAGTTTTTATTCTTGTAGATTATTTCACCCTATTCTTTATTGTAAAAAAAATAAAATTTTTCATTGATATAGTTGTAAAACTAGAGAATATCATAATGTTAATGATGTAAAATATTCAACAATTCTAATTTTGATAATTGACTAAATATGGAATATTGTTATTTTTGGAAAACACTAAGAACATATATACTTATCTTGCACAAATATTTATATTGATTATTTAAGATATTAAATATTGAAAAAAAAATAGAATAAATTACTATATATGCTTCGAATCATGAACATAATTAGGAATAAAATATAAACAAGTCCATTGTAAGTGGACTGCAATGTAGTGCATTCGAATCCATTGGTCATAGACTTGTTCTAATTAACCATAAGAAATGAATATCAATAAAGATAGAAATAAAAGAATTTAAAAAATGGAAAATCAAAGAAATAAACATATAATATTATTAGACATGATCGTTATAGGTGGATGGAAAATTTATGAATTTTATTTTGTTGATTATGGACATGTCCTAATTGACTATGACATAAAACTAATCATATCACTTTTTATGCCTATAATTGTTGAAAAATATGTGATATTAGACTTTTAATTATATTGTGAAGAAATAGACATTTTTCTTCTCTTATCTTTGAAACCCTAAGGGAAATTTGATAGCTTTAAGTTCTACAAAAAGTGGGAAGTATAATTGGTTGACTTGACCTTATTCATGCCCTTGGTGATTGATTATTGCCTATGTATTCAATACTCCAGGAATGAAATTCAAGCTCATGTAGTTATTCCACCTAGAGTGAATATGAAATTTAATCCTTTAACTATATTTATCTAATTATAAAATGTCTTTGGTACTAGACAATGATAGGACTTAAACTTTTTTGGAATGATATTGACTTGGCTTATGGCTAATCCTTGTGATTGATATTGAAATTTAAAATAAAAGGGAATATTTTTAAAATATGTAATAGTCAATAAACTTGCGAGTAATGGATGCCAAGAGGGTTTAAGGAATGACATTTGTTATGTATTTGTAGATGAATCTTTTGATAATTTCATTTATCTAACTATGTGAAACATGTAGGAAGACCCAAATAATGTTTTGAATTTAAGAAAGTAGTTATTTAGTGTAGGACATGACCTACCTAAGTGCACATGAGTGTAAATTTCTCCTATCCTTCTAGCATGATATTTTCTAGAAGGATCAGAGAAAATTGCCCTTAGAAAGGGGCAGTTTGAGGGTGATTTAAAGTAACTTTGAGAATTTTACATCAAACAGTCTACATAATGATAACAAAAAATAGAGGTTGAAACTTGTATATAAATAAAAGGCTTAGAGGAATGGAGAATAAGATTAATTAATTATGTGCAAGTCATGTTATTTGGAATGTGTCAATAAGCATCATTGTCAAGTACATGAGAAAGTAAATGAGAAAGAATTAAACGTAAGTGTGTACAACACACTTTTTATTTGATAAATTACTTCTATTGTGTAATACAATCAATTTAAGAAAAATTTTCAACAACACACAAATTATTCATCTATCCATTTTGAAATTTGAAAAATTTGGAACATTAAAATTTAAAATTGAAAAGAGATAAATGAATGAGTACACCTACATGGAGATGAAACTAAACTATTATGTAACCTATAAGTGATTATGGATAAATGTGCCCCATAAATAACTTGGAAAATTTGAACTGGTGGTGAATTGAGAGTGATCAAGTCCTAATTTGAATAACTAATAAATATATTGAGTTGGAAAGATGCATTATTCCAACACTTATGAATATTAGTACACAATGTACTAATACAAAAAGGTGGAACCACAATGGATTTACTAGAATTTATGCCAAGACTATTGAGTGTCATTAGACTAGAATTCATATCACCTTCATAGATTAAGATCAAAATATTACACAAAATTAGATTCTATTTTCATGATAAAAAAATAATGAAGAATATTCATGCCCTAATCATGACTGTATTGCTCATAGGTTTTCCTTTGAAATGATTATCTTGTTTTTCAATTTAAAAATTTGAATTTTTAAACTTTGAATTTTAAACTTTGAATATTTAAAATTTAAACTATAAATAAGCATGAGCATGAATAAGTATCATGCCACCTAAATCATGCCGAAATGATATAAAATGTTATGAACCTATATGCTCAATATAGACACTAGAATTTTAACATAAGTGTTTGAAGATGTTTAAATATTGACATCTTTACCTTACTTGGTCTATTCACCATTAATTTAACTTACATTTTCTATGAAATATTTTATTATTCCATTTATTATCTTGAAATTATTGTAAACATTATTTACGCATCTATATTTTGCTTACAATTTTATTTCAACTAAATATAAAGAGTCTATATACTTTTAGGATAAGACCACACTAGGTAGACCATGCCACAACTTGACCTTGTCCATTAGTGCAACCTTATCCTTTATGCTCCAATGATAACTTTTCAAATTTAAGATTTTAATATTATCTCTCCCACATTTTATCAGGGTTGGTTAATAGAAATATTTCATATATTTCCCTATATAATCAAATAAAAATCACTCAATAGATCACTTGATCATCTAGAAATCACTTAGAAATTCTACTATACATTGATAAAAACACTAAACTTTCTATATTTCAAGTTATAATTAATTATAACATTTAGAGGAAAAGTCTAAAGTTAATTTATTGTATCTCAAGAACATTCATTTTCAAACATTCGATTTAGTTTTCAAGTTGCACCCATATAAAAATATAAATATTCACACTCTCACTCTAGGAGGGAAAATTACATTGAACTTTTTAGGATATGTAGTCAACACTCAGATTACATAGGGTTTTATGAAGATATCTCAACTATACATAGGGTTGGATTTCATTATAGGATAAATGGTGATCATTTTAGTGGACACCATGGTGTGAGGTATACTTCCTCCATACTCAAACCATTTTATAATACTAAACATGTATTTTAGTTTCCCTATACCTCATGGTTTATGAAAAATGCCTAGGTTATCTTGTTTATACTATAGAAATCCTCTTCAACCATTTGATTTTTGGTGCACCTGAGAGAATTACATCTCCCATATAATTTATTCTCACCATACCCTTAGAGATGAGATAATGGCCTACAAGCATAATTTATTCTTTGTAATTAGTGTTGATTAATGTTTACCCCATGACAAAATGATCAACCCTTATAGTTCAAAACTTGATTTGTCATGTCTCCTAACTTTTTTGATATCCATCCTATTCTTTTAATGTTATCATAGTGCTCACTTAGAGCCTTGTTTATCATTGTTTAATGTATTAGCTTGCTCATGTGTTTCTAGATCCATCAAGGCTAGTTTAGAGGGTCTTAAGTCTGTATCATGATGTGTTAAGATGAAACATAGTGTCTCTCAAGTCATACCACCCTTTGACCATCTTGAATTAACACTACATATATGTTTGGATAATTTAAGGTTGTCTTGTAAAGTTTAAAAGGAAGGTACATATGGCCAAGTCTAACATATGTCTAGGTTTGTCAAGTCAATGTGAGAGATAAAAAAGATGAAAGGTAGATAAAATAAATTCTTTAAAATCCTATGAAAGAGTTTTATAATGTTATAAATTTAAGGTTTTGTTCATATTAAGGTTATAACCATGATTGCTTGTAGGTTCAACATATAAGAGAGAATAAAACACTCCAAGAGGTAGGTTTAGTCACTTGTATGAGCATGGAGGGTCCATATTCGGGTTTAAATTAATTTAGGGGTGTATATTAACCTCCCTTATGTTAATTTAATGCTCAAGAAGCTTATACAATTCTAAATAAGGCATAAAGTGCATCATCGAGCTCTTGACAATCTCATAATGGCCAATCTCATATGCTCATTCCATACAGATGAAAGAGAGAGGGAACCTAAAATTTTGGGTATATTAGGGGGTCATAATTCCATTTATATTCATAGTATTATTTCTTTTTTTTAATTCCCATCCTTTATTAAATCACTAAGATCGTATACAGGTCTAAAACACTATTTAGACCTTATAGGCTTGATTTTGGGCAATAAGTATGAAAATTTGATCTCATTGATGCAAAGTTAGAATGATGGAGATTTATAAAAATCTAAAAATCATTTTCACAATCTCTTTTATCACCATTAGAGCCAATTTAGGTTAGTGAATGAGGAAAAAGGCTTCATGAGGTGAATTTAAAGGTTTGACACCATAAGTTGGATATCTCCCTACGAAGGTAATCATATTCAATTTTTTTTTAATTCAGAGCATCATCAAACCTTATAAGCAACCTAAAAACTCTCTCATATGTTACCTCATGAATTTAATCTACCAAAGTTTAAGCATGCACTCATATTGTGAAGCTAGTCCCCATGTTGTAGGTTTGGAATGAAAGACTTTCAATATATTCAACTCTTGCATGGTGTGAGTAAAATTTAAAATAAATTGGAATACTTGTGAATAAGGTGATTTAAATTAATAAACAAAATTCATTATGTCTAGGTTTGTTCTAGGGTTCCAATAGAGTCAATAAGATTAATCATGTAATGAGAAGGAAGTGCTCTAGGTCTAAAGTAAACATCTATAGGCCTAAGTGAAAGAAAAATAGTTATATAGGTTTAAATGAATGTTTAATAAGGCTTAAAAGGTATAATATATATGTATACCATGATTAAAATTTATAATATCATCAAGATACCTCAACTTCAAGGCTTAACATTTAAGAGATTCATCCCATCATCTATAGGTCTATTTCTAAGCAGTATGCGTAAAGGGCCATATGGTAAAATAAAATGAAGTTGGGAGTTTTGGTCTAAGGTTAATGATAATTATGAGGAATATTTATAGTACTTATCAATATCACCTAATTTTTACTACCTAGTTAAAGGTGTATTCTTAGGTTGCAGTCAAAAGACTCAAATAGTGCCCCACATGCCCATTAGAAGATAGAGTTGAGGAAGGCATACTTGTGAGGTGGGGTAGAGTGTTAAGAGGTTGTAAAAGGTCAATGATATAGTATTTAATGTTTATATCCCTATCATAATATTTCATAATTTCAAATCTAATAAAATAATGCTCAATCTTAGGTAGACTTAATCAAGAGAGATAAATTATGCATCTACAACTATATACATGAACATGAAAAAAATATAGGTCTAAAGTGAATAAGTATGAGGAATATTGAGGATGTATAATATAATGGTATAAGTACCTATATATATTGTAATTATTGGAATATATAACCTCATTCTAAGAATAAATATTCTCAAACCCAATGTAGACTTAAATGCGTAATTGAAAGTTTTAAGTCTCCCTTCAAGGATGTGAAGTTAACATGTACTCTTTTATTTAGGGTTTGTTAAAATTGGTAAATAAGATCATAAATAATATTAGTGAGATTATTCATAAGGAATGTAACCTTGGGACATTGAAGGCAGACCTCAAACTAAGACATTATGGTCAAACTGGCCTAATGACCTACAAATTCTCTAAATATGAAAAATGGGTTAAAGAGCCTTTTAAAAGGAGGATAACCATTTGAGATAATTTAAAACCATGAAACAGGTTTATAAAAACCTATTTAGGGTAGTTTTAATAAAAAAATACAATTTTTAGGGTTTTTGGTCAAACAAACTCTCTCTCAGCCTCATACCTAGTCTGCCTGCTTAAGAAACTAATTTTTGATGATCAAAAATTAAATGAGGTTTTTCATGGTATAAAATGGAAATTGTATGTGGTAAGAGTGTTTTAATACCAAAAAAATATATAATCAATTCATTTATTAAATCCATGACTTATATAAACAATCAATTAGAAGATAAAATATTCATAATGCCTATTTTTACCTAAAGAGGAACCCAAGGAGCATTTTATTTTTCCCATAATTATAAAAATGAGTTACATGGGATCTAAATATAATAGGGGATGTTATTTACCTTGAATAATTTCATATTATATCATTTTTTATTGGATTAGGTCCCTGTACTTTATGAACCATAGTTAAGATGGTAAACACCTAAAAGTTAAACCTCTCTAGAATACCCAATGAGAGAGAAGATGAACTAAATGAATTAAAGTGGTTATTTTTTGTTGTTAATGTTTAAAATTATATTCATATCTCCCATTTTCACTTGATTAATACACTTTTTGGCATGTGTGAAGTAAAAATAGTGTGAAAATATGCTTAAAATGATAATTATAGACCTTTGTGTAATGATTTGAATGTATGAAAGCACCAATATCAATTGAAAACACTTGTAGAGAATTATAATAATTATAAGAGTCTTCTATAGGTCACATTAAAATCCTACATGAGGATGTAACAAGTTCTAATTGAAATTAATGAAAATAATACATTTCAAGTCAAGAGTTTAAAGCATTGATAACAAGAACATCACGATAAGCTTATAAATAAATGAAATGAAAAGACAAGGAAAATAAAATGATATTAAGAAAAACATATTTAATATAATAGAAAACCCTTGCATAAATAGGAAAGGAAATAACATAAACTAACCTAAATAACCAATGTAGGATAAATCCTCACATAGGACAAAACTAGGAAAAGAGAAATAACCTAGATAGAACCTAACAAGAATGAGAAATAACATACTATAAAAACCCATATCAAGTGAAGTTAAAGTATAAAAATAGCCAAAAAATATATAGTGGCATATCCATAGTATGAGTCCTAACAACTAGGCCTAATAAGGTACTCGTATACACTATATATCCATGAAGTGGATAAAGAGAGAAACCCCCCTCCCAAAAAAGAAGATGCGTTATAAGGAAGGAAGGACTTCATATGGAATACACCCAAGGACAACTATCATTGATACTAAATTTATTAATAATCTAAGTTAGAAGCATAAGATGATTAGTGTCAATGTTGAGATCCTTGGTTAGAAGACTTTAGAAGCTCCATTTGCATTGAATAATGTGTATTTTTTTGACAAAAGAAGAGCATGAATGGTGTACTAGAAGTCTTCCCATTCCACAACATAAGATGAAGGAGTAAATTGTAGAAGGATCTTTGAATCATGTCCAAATATGAAGTGTGGCATATGTCTGGAAAAATCATGCACTAGAACAGGATGTAATGACATGAAAATGAAACAATTAGAAGAAAGACAAAAAATTCATTGAAATAATGTCCTTGGAAAGTGGATCATAATGATCAACAAGTGTACCCTTATTAGAACTAGTAGATCCATCCAAAGTGATCACCTGTGGTGGCTCAACATGCTACATAAGAACATAGGGAGGTTTTATAAATATATGAAAAACTTCTAGCAAAAACTCGTCCCATAGAGGTGACTTAACAAAAATAAGAGAAATGTCCATCAAGAATGTGCCATCAAAAGAAACTATAGTAGGAGGAGACAGTACATCATCAGAATAAAAAACCTCACTAATAAGAGGAGAAAGAGATGGAGAAGCATCATACATATCACCATCAAAATATAAATCCTCATTAATAGGAGGAGAAGGGAATTGAATATGAGGTGGAGTAAGATAGGGTTTAGAAAACCCAAAAGGCTCAATATCCTCCTTAAATAAGGCTAAAATAACATCCCAATCTCCGTTTAGGGATGTGGCATCTATAAAATAAATGTGCAAGTTATATAAAACATTGAGGTGAATCAATCAAAAAGCCTCATCTTGCATAGATTCAATCCAAACAACATCTTCCTCAGCAATGAAGTTGGGAAGATTGCCAAGTAGCATTCTTCGTAAGCCTTTCAGCTAAAAGTGTATCTTCATTTTTATTTTACAAGTGGTGTAATTTGAGGTGTTGAGGGGATCCATTATCAAAATACAAATAAGTAGTCAAGAAGAATAAAGAATGATCCCTCCAATGTAATAAATATAGATGCAAAGAATGACAATGAATAAAATAAACCCCCCAAAAAGTGTAAACCCCCCTAAAATTTGGCATTTTATAAAAGTAGTTAATTTATACAAAGTGATGACACCAATGGATATATAATTAGAAACCATACACTTTTGAAAAAAAACTAAACTCAAATATGAGTTACGATTCAAAAGTTATAAGATTTATGAATTCTCATAAAATGGGTCAAAAACATAAAAAAATACACTACAAGCTGATTTTTGTGACAAAATAAAAAAGAACCTAACTTTCCAAACACTCATTAGAACCAAAAGTTTTCTAGAGATGCCCTCAAGCCAATAAAAGTAAAAAAAATAAGTCTAGCTAGTGACCCCTATGAGATGGCAAATGTAATTTGTTGAGGCAAAAAATATGTTAGTTAAAAAATAAATAATTAATATACAAATATTTTTAAGAGGATAGAAGGTTTATTTACTATTATCTATCACCTAACAAGTGGTTGAGGAATAAAATGGACTCTAAGCAAGGCTCCTTGAGCATAGACCTCATAATCTTATCCTCCAACACCTTGTCAAAATATGACGAGCCAAAGAAGGATGACACCTATAAAAGACAAGAAATCCACATAGACACCATGCCTTCCATAAGAAAGCACACACTAGATACTAGGTCTGCCAAAAAAAGAATTCAAGTCTTATCCTCCATATAATAGTTCTAAAACCCAAGGCTTTTAGAAATTTAACGCTATACCAAATCAAAGATTCCTTGAAAAAAAAATTAGGTGGTTTGGATCTTGGATAAGACATGGAGGTACATTGACCAAGATTTATACAAAGACTAGGGTGAGTAGTGGTAATGGGTCTGAGGAGGAATGATGAGGTATATTTATATAGATCTTTAATGGCTTGATGAACTTCTTTGAGTGTTCTATGACGTGAAAAAGGCTATTGAGGAGGTCATTAAAACTAAATAGAAAATGATATTGGATGATGACCTACTAAGGGAAATTATGGTCCTATAAATTCCCATACACCTCGTTAGTGGTGCATTGAATGTAATCCTTTGCTCTAACTTCTAACACGTTCTGATGAAGATACAAATATGCACTACACTAATATTCGTTGTCACATAGTCACAATAAGGATGCTTCCTTACAAAATTATAATGATCATTTTACTTATCCTAATGCACCAGACAAAGGATGTCTCAATTCCAATGCAAACCATATAAGCTCTAGTGCTTGGTAAAGATTAAGACCTTCAACCTGATCTCATGGAGTCATATGAAGGAAAAAAACCTCCAGCATAGATCTACTAAATCCCATTATTTGGATAAGTATATCATTCCAAACCACTAAAAATATAGTATTCTTCATTCTATTTAGAATTCCAAGGATCCACTTAGATCATCTTCCAACACCATCCACACCATGCATTAGAATACAATAGAACATAAAAAAGTTACGCTTTTAAGGAAAAAATGCCCAAAATAATAGATTAAAATGACCATAACTTTATTAATACTCATCATAATTTAAAACCATAAGATGTTATGTAAATATGTGTGAGAGGAGCTCATAACCAATAGATAGTTTCATAAAATTCATTATGAGTAAAGATAATTTGATCAAAACATATCAAACAATCTTGGCAAAAAATGTAGTCTGTCCAAAAATGGATTTCCTATAAATTACCATGCAACTTATTCTTAATAGAAACTTACCAAAAGATGGATGCAACCCTTTGTATAGCTTATACCATGAAAGGAATGAAAATAATATCATTCCAAGCTATGAGTTTGAAGCATTGACAACAAGAAAATCTCTATATGCTTGGAAACAAATGAAATGCAAAGACAAGGAAAATTAAATGATATTCAAAAAAACATGTTTAATACAATATAAATCCCTTACATAAGTAGGCAAGTAAAAAGAGGAAAATATACTCACTAAAAAATGTGGGATAAATTATAAAATAAGATAAAACTAGGAAAAGACAAATAACTGAGCTAGAACCTAACAAGAATGATAAATAACATACTCTAACACTAAGTCCTTAAGACAAGCTAATATGACTAGTGATCTCTTGTTGGCATGAGAGAAGCCTAGTTACAAACCTATGGTAGGTCATAGAGAGCTTAAGAGTCTCTTAGACACCACTAAGATTTCTTATTGATGTTTGTTAGAGCCTCATTAGACCATGGTCAAATCCAATCATGTGACTAAAAAAGGCTTGAGCAGGATATGTTAGTATATCATTGAAAGAACTTTGATTGATATAGTGTAATGAGGCTTATGAACTTCAAAACACCTAATGAAACATGATGATCACTATAACATTAATATGAAGAACACTTAAATAGATCTAAAGTGTCAAGAAGAGGTGTAGAAGGCAGCTCAAAGTGAGTGAGTAACCAAAAAATTCCACTTGTCACTCTTTAGTCAAGAAGGATATGGAAATTTTAAGAAAATAATATGAGGAGATTCTCCTTTGCCACCCCTCATGGTGAACTTAATTAACACATGGATTTGAAGGTTAAGAATAAACATGACAACCCACCTCTAGAAGGCCTAGTGGCACTTATTTTCTACATTGTAACTTACTTCATCATGAGAAGTCTCCTCAAACATTTTTCTCTCTCTCACACACAGAATTTCTCTATAATTATAGGATCCTCTACTAGAGTATGGTGAAGCCTTTCTCATTTATATGCCTTTGATTAATGAATACTATTGGTTTTACCTCCTATGGATGTACTTAGTGTGTATGCATGGATAATTGATCTTGTTAATTGATTTACTTAGTCTTCCTCGACATGTCCTATTCTAAAAACTATATGTAGTTTGAAATATTCTTTTGTAGTGTATGTGAAGTGTTCAAGTGAAGTGTAAGGGTTGAGTGACTTTTTCTATTCATTAGTGTCATTTTGGACCTCTTGTCTAGTCCTCCTAGCCTAATCATATTTCACAACCTTCACATGAAGTGATGATGTAAGAGATGTAGATTAGGAGTAGTGTATATTAAAACTAGTCTCATAGTTGATGTGCACATATAATTATTTGGTAGTGGTCAATTAGTTTTGATGTATCACCTCTTTAGTTATATTTATTTCATGTTATTCCTCTTCATTTTACTTTTTAAGTTAGTAGTGTAGTGTTTATGATCCTAATTGATACATCAAGGGGAGATAGCCCTAAAATAGAGAGATCTAATCCACCTATTAAGTCACCAATAACCTAGGATTTTATTCATGTTACCCCCAATTTGGAAGGTTTGAATAACCTTCTAAGGGTGAAAATATGGGCTATAACAGTTATGGTATGCCTAGTAGGACTAGGTCTAAAGTGGTTAAAATATTGTTGGTGTTGTCCTTCAATATATCATCCTTTAGAGGCATTTAAACAAACATCAATACTGACTCCAAGTGAATCTCAACTGTTATAATCAGCTCGGGTGTCTATAAAATCAAAAAATGGTATGTATCCTAATCATTCTTTTAGTCAATATGTATATTCTATGCCTTCATATTGTCCATATCAAGTTGACAATATTTATGGTTTCACCCCAAGTTTCCCTCAAATCATAGAATGTCAACCTCTCCAAGGATATCAAAAACCTTATATGCCCTCTCCCAATCACACTCAGCCTCCTTGGTAGCCTACTTATCCCTTTAGTCAACTTTATCAAATATCTGATAATCCTAATCAACTCCTAAAATAAAATCTATTGCAATATGAAATGTCAATGAGGGAGATTGATAAAGAAATGGAGTTGGATTAATTATCCCTATCCCTTTTAATCAAAGTGAGATCATTCAAATAGAAAGAAATTTCTTGGAGCTGATGTAGAACAAGTTGGTGGTTATTGAGAGTGAAAATAAGTATATACCTATAAATGATATGATAGAGATAAAAAGTCTGATTAAATGTTTATATATCAGATTGGTACTTGAAGAGAGTCAATAAATGCAATATTTTTAGTCTTGTATGCCTTCTACTCCAAAATAACTTTCTTTTCTCCAAACGTGGCCCAAGTTGAAATATAACATTAGGAGAGGTCTATACCAATGCAATATTCATCCATTATTCCTTAAGATCCTAAGGTCATCCCTTTTTAGAGGCATTATTAGACCATGAATATTGATTATGTCATGCCTACTCTTGATAATTAATCTCCTCCTATGCTCACCAAAGACCAAGAAGATGAAAGATCATTAAAATTCAAGCCAAGGGAGTTATCAATATTCTCAATTCCTTCATATATTCCTTAAGTCTTAGCTACCTATGATTCTAAAATCACATTTGAGGTTGATAATTTGATTATTAAGTGGAATAAATAAAATCAAAACCCCCTTTCCTTTCTCCAAGGTCTCTCAAAGAAACCCTTCAAGATCCCAAGTTGGAAGGGCACTCTCTCAATATTAAAAAAAACTAATGAACTTTCTTTCCCTCCCACCATCCCTATCCTTGAGGAAGAACCTGTTATATAGAGGGTAGTGTTGGAGGTTCTAGGTTTAACCCTAACTGAGCAAAGGATTGTTTAGGTCCTTTCCTAAACCTAATCCAACATGGGAATGACCCTAGGCTATGATTACTTAAAGTTGGGTTAGAACTCTAGGATTTTTTAATGAGGCTAGCTCCTCAGATATGATAATTTGAGTCTCTATTATTAAAACTTAATATATTTGGATGAAAAGGGGAGAAAATACATGAATTAAACCTAATTTAATAGTGGTGTGCACCAAATGTTCAATGATCCACTCTCAACTCAGACACTTTTATAATTACTAATGAATCTAATGGGGATAAGAATGGATAAAATTATATGATAGGGTTCCAAACTTGAGTAATTTGTATGAAGTTTGAAAAGAGATATGTAACTTAGAGGATTGAAAGAGATAGGTATATTTAAGACACTATGGATTTATGGCAATTCAAGAGAAACCTCAATAGCTAACACTTCACACAACCTATAAGAAACTATCTTAGAGAAAGGTACATGAAGGACCTATAGATGATGAATAGATAGCATACATTCTATAAATAAAAATTCAATAAAATACACTTAGAATTAAACTAGAATCTTAAATTGTCTTATATTACTTTAAAGAGTTTACAAAGTGATTTTAGCAAAAAAAAAATTACCCAGCCAAGGGATACAAATCAAGAGCTCAAGTTAGTACTTATAAGAAGAAAGAAAGTAAGAGAGAGAGAAGTTAGCACTGAATGGGTCATTAATGAGACCAAATCCACTTAGAATAACCACCACCACCATCCTTCTTGAACCTGTTGCTACATTAATGTCATTATATTTTCTCTAGGATGATGGAAAATGTAAAGATCATGACTAGTTGAAGGAATAAATCCCCATCATCGTATGAATCCTTCTCAAGATCCCCAACATTAATTGCATTCACTATCTTCTTCAATCATGCTTGATGTTCTTCATTTTATCAAGCAGTTACTCAAGTTTTCTTATTGGAATTCCTTACATAGTCACCATTTTACCATTTCTTCTAAATCCTAAATACAAATCTATTATGGATGAAAACCAATATCCTTTATTGGTTTTCATATAGTAATGATTGAAAATAGAGATCGATAGGCTAGGGCTTCTTAAGTTTGAATGAGACGTAAAACCTACATCTAGAATCTCTCAAAAAAATTTACAAGGATTTAATGACATTAGATGGCTTTGTTGAGTATGCTCCTTATTATCCAAATCATGTTTGATCTTGCATTTATGTCTTTTAATTATTTGGGGTGGTGAGACCCTTCATCCAATGTGTCTTCCTTCATATATTTCTTTTAGATTATTTGTTTTATTTTAACCTCAACCACATGTTTGACCTCTACTTGAGACCTCTTGTATTTGAATTTTGACATCAACCATCGATCTTGATATGAGATTATCAATATTGTGTCATTTATCTTTCCCTCATTCATTTTACAGGATCTTACTATCAACTCTTTGACTCTTTGACCTCATGTGTACTGTAGATCTCCCTTTATATGAATGAATATGAGCCATAGATATTCTACCAGTTTAACGTATTTGAGACACTTGTCACTTGCATATTTGTCTTCAAGATTCATTTACCCTTTGACCCATTACTTATAATTAATACACATTTGCATGATGAAATGCACACCATCGATCTTCTTGGACCCACTGAATCTATATTTTCTCAAGCACCATTAGATCTACTACAAGCTTGCAAGATCATGCCACTTGGTAGCCTCATGTTCATCCTTGGATAAACTAACCCCTTGACTTGATGCTTATGATTTATCTTCAATATATGATCAAATTCACTCCATTAGATCCTTGGTACCCAATAACACTATCAGGTTGCCTCCCATCATTAGATCTTGGTCTGATCGAATCTTGATAATTGATCTTGGGACATTTAAATTCAAATGGCTATTTATTTAAGCTTGAACTTGACATCCTTGTGCATGTTTCATTTTGTAAGTCTAACTTTAAATATTTATATTTTGAGATAACAAGCTCATAAAGACATCAAATTTTCATAGGATGATCTTGGCCTTAATAACTTTATGTCCATCTAATCTTTTGGCTTAAGAGGCTACCCAAGTGATTTTATTAAATGTGCAATCAGATTAACCTATTTATTTCTACATGACATGTTGATGATGGTCTAGATATCCTATTCTTGTGAAGGAACTTTAAAATCTCAAAATGGGTTTATGAGTGAGACCTATGAAAAATCATCCCATGATATTGACTACATTTATCACCATGAGAACTGCTTCCTCATAATTTTACAAAATACACTTTAAGTTTACTTAAAGTGTTTCAAAAGATTTTCAAGCTACATGTGACCTTTGGACCACTCATCCCATCCATAAATCTATCCATCTCATCTATTCAGGTAGAAGTTTTGGCATGTTGTCCAAATTAGGCAACAAGTAGACAGAGGGGTTTCATGTGAGAAGGGCTTGAATTAAGAAAACCAAGGTGTAGTTATAGGTGAGACTCAAGAAGGATATAAAGAAGACACTTCAAGTGAATATGATGAATAAATCACCATTAACACTCCTATTGGTGAATAAAATAACAAATAATTATTTATAAATAAAGAGA
This sequence comes from Torreya grandis, assembly GCA_037957365.1. Classification (NCBI taxonomy): domain Eukaryota; kingdom Viridiplantae; phylum Streptophyta; class Pinopsida; order Cupressales; family Taxaceae; genus Torreya; species Torreya grandis. The sequence continues at coordinate 1,705,431 of JARHVA010003344.1, read as the reverse complement.
GAGTTGATCTTGATGAAGTGGAAATATAATTTGAAGGAGAGAACATTCTTGAAGATGAAAATTCAGATGTGAAGGAGAGATTGTCAAGAAAGAATGATGAGGTGGTAATATTTGAACAACTTGAGAAGGTTGTAGTTGCCCATGAGGAGAGTGATAATATTGTTCTATTGGACAATTAATATGTTGATGAAGACTTGAAGGAGAAATCTATTAAAAGGAACATCATGGTAACTAATCTTGTTGAGTCTCATTAACATGTTTAAGGAGGCTTGAAGGACATGTGTAAGTACTACCTAGATATTTTTAAAGAGTTTTAATAGCATGGAAGGATGAAAAATATGAAGTTCTTATAAATCTAATATGTCTTGAAGATAATCACCAATATTTCCAATTTAATGGTGTAGTAAGGTATGATGAGTTTGACACTCTTCAATATGAGATAGAGATGGATTTCAAAGAACCAATAGGAGCTTAAATTGAAGCTACCTTCATGGATTAAGATGAGATGTGGAATTAATAATTGGAAATTTTTAAGGAATTTAAATACCTTAACAAGTCATCAATTTAGATGGGGTAGAATGAAGACACATGCCAAATAATATCAATTGATTTGCCAAGAGAGTTGCCTCAAATTGGCATGACTGATCAGAAACAACTTATTGATGAGGCAAAGATAGTATTATTTATGATAAATATCCAAGATTGGTATAGGTATTACATTTTTATTAACTCACATATCCAAACCATGAATAGGGTAATCAATCAATAAGGTTTTATTGCTAGTCAAGAATTCCATGAGTATACCAACATCTCAAAATGTAGGTGGAAACTCTCACTCTATAAGTAATACTTGATTAAACTTCATTCAACATATGACAATCTAATTTAATGAGATCATGGTAACCTAAATAAAATTCCATTTGATCTAGGAGGAATAATATATGCAAGTTAGTTGTGTTTTATAGTTGCTTATCTTGTTTCCCCTATGTTCTTGTTTGTAAAATTGTGTTGTGTTATCTTATTTTAGCCTTGTCATGTGTGTTATTCTTTTTATTTATGTGTTTAGTATGGTAAATCAGTTATCTTTTCTTATTATAGGGTATTTTAGCCAAGGTCAAGGTCCCATATCAGTTATTGGTTGAGTGCAAGTGACTCCATTTCCCAATGGAAGGACAAGGCTACTAGTCTACTAAGCATAACAAGCATGTTACCCCTGTGAATCACCAAAATGTTGACTATTTTTTTTCCCAGGACAAAATGGTCAACTCGTATATTTAAAAATATAACTTTTCATGCCTCATAACCTTGTTGATATCCATCCTAGTCTTGTAATGTTCTTCTAATGGTCACTTAAAGCCTTATTTAGCATTGTTTAAGGCATTGACTTCCTCATGTGTTTCTAGATCCATCAATGTCAATTTAGAGGGTTTTAGGTCTATGTAATGATGTGTCAAGATGAAAAATTATGTATCTCAAGTCATCCCACCCTTTGGCCACCTTGTATGAAAATTCTATATATGTTTTGAGAAGTTAAGGTTGTTTTGTAAAGTTTAAGGTAAATGTCATGTAAAAAGAAAGTGTATATTGTCAAGTCTAACATATGTTTAGGCTCGTCAAGTAAATGTGAGAGCTAAAAAAGTTGAAACGTACATAAAATAACATTTATCAAGGCCTATGAAATATTTTTATAACATGACAAATATTATAATTTGGTTAGAGAAAGGCCATAACCATGATTGCTTGCGGGTTCAATATACAAGAGAGAATAAATCACTCCAAGAGGCTGTTAGGAGGCCCCTTATCCAATGGTAGCACAATTGATTACTTATATATGAGTAATTGAACACAGAAATTATACCAGAATGATTAAGAAACTAGAAACATGAGACATCAAAGAATTTGAGAGACAATACACACAATTGTATTAGATAATACTAGAAGAAAATACAAATAAGGAAGATGCCACTTCTTCCTCCACCTCAAAGGCTTGCCACACCTCAAGACCTTCTTCCCTCTCTCTCTTGCTCAACACAAAACCAACTCTAAAACATGAGTTACAATTCCTCCTTGAATGCTATGGCTGATCTCCTTGACCTTACACCTGTAGATCTCCTTGACCTTGCTAGCTTCAATGCCTTTACTTGCCTTAGAATTACTTTACAACACATGCCATATGGGTCTATAAATAAGATCCCATGCTTACAAAAAATAGACATCTAACAACTAAAATTAGACATACAGCTCGCGACTTAAAATAGTCTCTTAACATGCAAACACTCGGTTTAACTAACTGACTGTTCGTAAACAGCAGTTCTGGACCGCACAGGCGACCGACGTCGGTCCCTGCTTGTCTGGTGTTGCCGACGTCGGTCGACTCCTCTACCGTCACCGGTCTCCTTCTCCACTGCATCTAGCTGACGTCGGTCATACTGCCGATGCCAGTGGCTCTGGTTCTTCAGCATCCTTTCTTCATGTGTGTGCAAATGGTTGAAGCTTTTAGCTCCACACCTTAACAATCTCCCACTTGGAGATAAACAGCTAAAACCTGTACCTGTACCTGTACACTATCTATTTTGTTCCTTAGGCTCTGTATCCCTCTTCAAAGTCACCCTTGAAGACCAACCACCACGCAAACCTGTGATGCTATCCCTGACACCCATGCCACAAGAATTTTGCTGCTTCCAAATTCTTCATGACATACTTCTGAACCAACTCTACCCTTAGCTCAGAAAACTCCCTGTATATGCAACCCTGCAAAAAGTAACACAATACAGTAACAGGATAATGTAGCTAATATTATCCAACCTGGTAAAGATAAAATACAATGGTCAAACCTCCATTGCCCAGCAGCTAACTCAAGACCATATACCATAGCCTTCTGTCTCAGATGTCCATCCACTCTCTTCTCTAAAACGGGAATCCATCCCTCTATCCAGCTGACAACTCCACTAACAAGTACCTGTCTGGTTCTAATCCAAGAACTCACACTCCTCATCCATGTCAAGCTCCCACTGTTTCTGGATTCTACCTGCATTGCTTCCTCCATCTTCCTAGTTCATGACTAACAGTAAGCAATATAAAGAAGGTGAACAACGAATATGAGGTTCACATACCTTTCCTGACCTCCTCATGGGTGTTTGAGACTTATTAATTCACCCACATCCGTTCCAATGACCAATCTAGGCCATCTCCCAGTCTGCTCCTGACCGATGTCGGTTCCCTGTACTGACCTTGACTGCCGACATCGTTACCCCTGGCCGACGTCGGTGTCCCTCCTGCCGACGTCAGTCCTGATGACCGACGTCGGACTTCTCCTGTCTAACCTACCGACCCTGCTGGTCTGCACATGACCGATGTCGGTATCTGGATGACTGACGTCGGTGCCAAGCTGCCGACATCGGTGTCTGTGTGTTCCTATAAGTGATGAATTTTTCATCCGCGAGCTCTTCTTGGATCAAATCTATGTCCATGATGCCCTGCTCAGATTTATTCAGCCCCTGTGACTGACCTCTGTCCTTCATCTCCTCCATAAACACCAAGGCTTCTTTGTTCCTATCAAAGGCATCAAATTTTCTCTTTCTGCAATGAATTGTATCTGTGCACATACCTTTTGAATCAAGAACTTCCATTCCCTCCCTGTTCTTGTGACCAAGCCTATTAGGCCACATCTTTGAATCTACACCAGAAGTGGAATCAGTAATACAAGTAGATAGATAAAGAGAACTTACTTTCTTACCTCTTGCTAGAACAAGTGCTCCCTTGGTAACCTTCCAAGAATCCGCTGTGAGGGTTATTGTGCATCCCTCATCTCCCAACCTTCCTACAGAAATCAGACTCTGCTTCAGAATTGGAACATGCATGACCTCCTTCAACACCCACGTGTTGTCAATCTGTAATCTCAGTTGCACTTTCCCTTTGCCAACTATCTGACAAGGCGTACCATCCCCTAAATAAAGAACTCCAAAATCTCCCTGTTCATACTCATGAAACAAATCTCTGTTTGGGGATGCATGAAAAGATGAACCAGAATCTAATATCCATGATCCTACATGACTATCCAAAGAAAGTATGAGAGCATCATGTACCACAATATTTGCATCTTTTGCTTCTTCCATACCTGTATGTTGATTCTCTTTATCTCTCAACCAACACTCCTTCTTTGTATGTCCTTTCTTTCCACAAAACCAGCAGGTAATACCTTTAGACTCGGATCTCCTTCCCAACCTTGATTTCCCTTGCTCAATCTTCTCCTTTTGCCTTCCTCTGCTTTCCACGCTTAGAGCGTTCCCTGATGATTCACCTGTGCTTCTCCTGCGTATTTCCTCATTCAAGATCACACTTACAACATCATCAACTTTTAGAATTTTAGAAGCAGATGCAGAGTTACTTACTGCCATAACCATACCGTCCCAACTTTCAGGCAAAGAACATAAAATCAAGAGAGCCTTTACCTCATCATCAAAAACAATGTTGACTGAAGCTAATTGGTTTACCAAACCATGGAAATCACTGAGATGAGTATGTACCGAACCTCCTTCCTGCATTTGCAAAGTAAATAGCTGCTTCATAAGGTATACCTTATTAGAAGCCGAGGGCTTTTCGTATAAATTTGCCAAGGACTTTATCAACTCTTCCGTTGTTTTGCACTGTGATAAGCTGGAAATCACAGAAGCTCCAAGACTCAACCTTATGGAACCAAGAGCCTTTCGATCAAGAACACTCCATTCTTCATCTTTCATATCTGTGGGCTTGCATGCAACCCCACCCAACGGTAAGTACAGATCCTTCTGATACAGATAGTCCTCAATCTGCATCCTCCAGTGTTGATAATTCTTTCCGTTAAACTTCTCCATTCGTAGCTTGCTTTCTTCTGCCATTGCTGAACTCCCACTCAATCAGAAAACCCTGTGAATGACCTGTAATCAAAAAACAATAACCTGCTTCCTGCAAACCATAGCTCTGATACCAACTGTTAGGAGGCCCCTTATCCAACGATAGCACAATTGATTACTTATATATGAGCAATTGAACACGAAAATTATACCAGAATGATTAAGAAACTAGAAACATGAGACATCAAAGAATTTGAGAGACAATACACACAATTGTATTAGATAATACTAGAAGAAAATACAAATAAGGAAGATGCCACTTCTTCCTCCACCTCAAAGGCTTGCCACACCTCAAGACCTTCTTCCCTCTCTCTCTTGCTCAACACAAAACCAACTCTAAAACATGAGTTACAATTCCTCCTTGAATGCTATGGCTGATCTCCTTGACCTTACACCTGTAGATCTCCTTGACCTTGCTAGCTTCAATGCCTTTACTTGCCTTAGAATTACTTTACAACACATGCCATATGGGTCTATAAATAAGATCCCATGCTTACACAAAATAGACATCTAACAACTAAAATTAGACATACAGCTCGCGACTTAAAATAGTCTCTTAACATGCAAACACTCGGTTTAACTAACTGACTGTTCGTAAACAGCAGTTCTGGACCGCACAGGCGACCGACGTCGGTCCCTGCTTGTCTGGTGCTGCCGACGTCGGCCGACTCCTCTGCCGTCGTCGGTCTCCTTCTCCACTGCATCTAGTTGACGTCGGTCATACTGCCGACGCCGGTGGCTCTGGTTCTTCAGCATCCTTTCTTCATGTGTGTGCAAACGGTTGAAGCTTTTAGCTCCACACCTTAACAGAGGCATTTTTAGTCACTTGTATGGGAATGAAGGGTCAATATTCAGGTGTAAATGCATTATGGGTATATATTCACCTCCCTCAAGTCAATTTCATGCTTTAAAATCTTATACCGGTTTAAATAAGGCAAGGAGTACACCAAAACCTCCATCAAGCTCTTCACAGACTCACAATGACTAGTTTGATATGTTGATTTTGTACAGAGGAGAGATAGGAAGCCTAATATTTATGGTATATGAGGGGTTCCTAATGGAATTAATATTCATGTAATTTGTTCTCAATTTTAACTCTCCTCCTTTATGAATAATCACTAAGATTGTATTCAATTCTAAAACCCCATCTAAACCCTGTAGGCTCAGTTTTGGGCAATAGGCATGCAAGTTACATCTCATTGATGAAAATTGAGAATTCTAGAGGATAAAAATGTATCTAAATATTGTTTTTACACTCTCATTTATCACCATCATATCACTTATATCTTATTGGATAAGTAAAAACTCTCCATGAGGTGAATTTATAGTTTTGACACCATAAGTTAGATATCTCCCTGAGAAGAGAAACAAATTTAGAGATATTTTTTATTCTTAAAAAATTCAAAAAACTTTAAAAACACCATAAAATTTATCTTATAGGTTTCATCATGAATTAAATATACCAAATTTTAAGCATTCATGCATATGGTGAAGCTATTCCCCATGTTATAGTTTTCGAATGGAAGACTTTCACTATCTTCAACTCTTGCATGGTGTGAGTAAAATTTCCAATAAATTGGAATACTTGTGCATAATTTGATTAAAATTAATAAAAACAATTCATGTGTTTTATGTTTATTTTATGGTGCTAATATAGTCAATAATACTAATCATGCAATGAGAAGGAAGTGCTCTAGGTCTAAAGCATGCATCTCTAGGCTTGAGTGGAAGAACACTAGTTGTGTGGATTTTAATGAATGTTTAATAAGTTTTAAAAGGTATAATATATATGTATAACATTATTAAAAATGTTAATATCACCAAGATCCCTCAAATTCAAGGCTTAACATTAAGAGACTCAACCCATCACCTACAAGCCTGTTTCTAGGTAGTATGAGTAAAGGGCCATATGGTGAAATAAAATGAAGTTGGGAGTTATAATATGAGGTAAGTTATAATTATGAGGAATATTTATAAAACTTTTCAATATAACCTAAGTTATAACCTAGTTAAATAAGGGTTATTCCTAGGTTGTAGTCAAAAGACTCAAATAGTGACTTGCAAACCTGTTAGAAAACATAGTTGAGGAAGGCATACTTGTGAGGTGGGTTGGAGTGCTAAGAGGTTGTAATATGTTGATGATATAGTATTTACTTTATCTATCCTTATCATAATATTCAATAATTTAAAATACAATAAAATAAAGCTCAATCTCATGTAGACTTAGTTAAGAAACCTAAATTATGTAGCTACAACTGAATACAAGAACATGAAGAAACATATAGGTCTGAGGTGAATGAGAAGTATGATGAATATTGATGGATGTATAATATAATTTAATAATTAATTATTTATAATGTATTTATTATAATATAAAACCTTATTATAATAATAAATTTCCTTAAACCCAACGGTAACCTACAAGCCTAATTGAAAGTTTTAAGTCTGCCTTTAAGGATGCGAAGATGACATGTGATATTATATTTATAATTGGTTCCAAGTGGTCAATAAGGTAATTAATAATATTATTTAGTATTTTAACCTTTAATTTAACCTTGGGACATTGAATTCAAACCTCAAAACTAGGCCATTAAGGTCAAACTAGCCTAATGGCTTATAAACTCTCCACATATGAAAAATAGGTTGTAGAGACTTTTATAAGGAGTATGCCCATTGGAAGTAATTTAAAACTATTAAATAGGTTTATATATACATATATATGGTAATTTTAATAAATAAAATACAATTCTTAGGGTTTTAGGTCAAATAAACTCTCTCTCATCCTCATACCTAGTTTGCTTGCCTGAGAGACTATTTTTTTATGCTCAAAACTTTTAGGAAGTTATTCATGATATAAAATGGAAATTGGAGGTGGTTAGATGGGTATCCTAAAAAAATTCTGGGAATTATTTAATTTATTATATCCCTGACCTATATTAACAATAGTTTAGAATACAAACTATTCAAAACCCCCATTTTTGCCTAAAGAAGAACCCAAGGAGCATTTTATTTTGCTCAAAATTATATGGAGGATTTGCATGGGATATAAATATCATAATGGATGTCAAGTAACTTTAAATAACTCCATATTTTATAAAATTTTATTTTTATAGACATATTTATGATACTTTTAAGAAATAAAATATAATTCTTAGGGTTTTAGGTTAAATAAACTCTCTCAGATTCATACCTAGTTTGCTTGCCCGAGAGACTAATTTTTGATGCTCAAAACTTCTAGGAAGTTTTTCATGGTATAAAATGTACATTGTAGGTTTTAAGATGGGTATCCTAAAAAACCTCTTGGAATTAGTTCATTGATTAGATCTCTGACCTATATGAAAAATAAGTTAGAATACAAACTATTCAAAACCCCCATTTTTGCCTAAAGAGGAGCCTGAGGAGCATTTTTTTGCTCAAAATTATATGGATGAGTTTCATGGGAGATAAATATCATAATATATGTTATTTAACCTTACATAACTCTATATTTTATAAAATTTTATTGTATTAGGCCCCTATAATTTATGAAGCATCGTTAAGATGGTAGACACTTAAAACCCTATCTAAACCTCTCTAAAAGAATTGATGCAAGAGAAGATGAATTTAGTGAATTCAAGTGGATTATTTTATATTATTAATGGTTATAATTATCTTAATATCTCTCATGGGCACCTGATAAATACACTTGGTGGCACGTGTGAAGTAAAAATAATACAAAAATGGGCTTAAAATGATAATTATAGATGTTTATGTAAGGATTTGACTATATTAAAGCACCAATATCAATTGAAAACACATGTGGATAATGAGAATAAGTATAAGAGTCTTATAAAAATCAAATCAAAGGTATACATGAGGATGTAACAAGTTATAAGTCCTTAAGATGAGCTAATATGACTAGTGCTCTCTTGTTGGCATGAGAGAAGCCTAGTCACAAAGCTATGGGAGGTCATAGAGATATTGAAAGTCTAATAAAAACCACTACAAGTGATTTTTAATGATTATTAGAGCCTAATTATACAATTTAAAACTCCAATCAAGGTACTAAAATAGGTTTGAGTAGGATATGTTAGCATTTCATTGAAAGAAATTTAAGGGAGATAGTGTAATGAGATTGATGAGCTTCAAGACACCTAATGAAACATTATTATCACTATAACATTAGTATAGATAACCCATAAATATATGTAAAGTGTCAAAAATATGATAATAATGTATTTCAATGTGAGTGGGTAACCAAAAATGCCACTGTGTCACTCTTCAAACTAGAAGGATATGGTAGTTTCAAGAGAAGAATATGAGGAGTTTCTCATATGTCACCCCTCATGATGAACTTCATCAAAAAATGGATTTGAGGGTTAATAAGAAACATGAAAAAAACCCTATATAAGGCTTGGTGGCACTTATTTTCTACATTTTAACTTGATTCATCATGATAAGACTCCTTTGATGTCCTTCTCTCTCTCACTCTTTCTCTATAAGTATGCCTAATTTTTATATTTGTAGAATCCTCCACTTGAGTATGGTGAAGCCCTACTCATTTTTATGACTTTTATCAATGAATACAACTATTTTTACCTCTTTTTATGACTATAATTAGTGTGTATGCATGGATAGTTGATCTTGTTTAGTGATTTACTTAGTCTTCCTTGACATGTTGTCCTATTCTAACACCTATATGCAGTTTGGAATCTTATTTTACAGGTCATGTGAAGTGTTTAATTAAAGTGAAAAGGTTGAGTGATTTTATATATTAATTGGTGTCATTTTTTACCTCTTGTCTATTCCTCCTATCCTAAGCATCTTTTATAACCTTCACATGAAGTGTTGATGTAGGCGATGCAAATCAGGAGTAGTGTATATTCAAACTAGTCTCATGGTTAATGTGCACATATATTTGGTTGGTATTGGTCAATTATTTTTTTAATATCACCTCCTTAGATTTATTTCATGTTATTACTATCCTTTTTCCTTTTTAAGTTATTAGTTTAGTGTTTATGATCCTAATTAATACATCAAAAGGAGCTATCCCTAAAACCTAGATATTCAATCCACCTATTAGGTCACCCACAACCTAGGATTATCTCCATGTTACCCCAAATTAGGAAGGTTTTAACAACCTTTCAAGGTTGAAAATTTAGTCTATAATAGTTAGTGCTATAAAATATTACTACGACACTAATCTATGGAATGATAAATTATAATTGACAGCCTACACAATCATTCAAACTCTTTCCTACATTTGAACTTATTATACCTTGATTTTTATTATATTGTATTCACAATGGGATCAATAAATGAATACTCCTTTTATATGTTACATTTGATTATGCAATTTCTTTTAAAATATTCTCTTACTTTCCAAGATGATATTCATTATATATGTACATGGTTAAGACTCAATAATATTTAAAAAATCACTTTAGAGAAATCACAATTAAATTGTACTTCATATTGTTATAACATTAAATATAAATTGCTCCCCATAACTAATAAGGACCAAAAGGCATGTATGCAAACTTTTTTTAGTAATCAACATCAAAACATTTATGTTGTAAATACTTGAGGTGAATTAATCAATCTAAAGGATTTGATATTATAGATAAATTAAATAATACTAGTGATGAGATCTCATTGATAGAGTTCTTCAAAATAACTTAAATATAGAAATATATCTCATATGAGACCTTACATAATACACTTTTACCTAAAAATGTTTTACCTCTTTACATAGCCTCAAATTTTAATACTATTTGATGAATATATCTTAATATTATATCTCCCCCCAAAACATATTATCTATCAATATTTACCCCTCTAAATTTAAGTCTTTGTATAAATGATCTGAATTTTTAGTTAATGCAAAACACTCGCTATTTACCAATTTCAAATACTCATGATAATTTTCTCAATTTCTATCTTTTTATGAGAAATTAACTTGTTTGGTTAAAAATAAGGTTCAATACTGATTAAAAATAATAATTAATTGATTATAAATATAGGAAATGTAAACCAAATTGATATCATAGTTCACTCTTTTGGGGGCTACATCTCTAGTTCTGAAAAGCACTCAAACTGATCTATTAAATGGTGCAAAATACACTATTGGTATAATTTTTACACCAAAATATGACTTTGATATGCAAAGATAACCTCTACTCTACCTCTAGTAAGTATCTACAATAATAATGTATGTAAGTTTTTCTTTCCTATGTAAAAAGATGCTTACTTATTTCTTATTTGCTCTCATTTAAGGGGCTAAAAAAAAAGTATTCATCTTTGCTCTTTTTCAAATATAATAATGAAATTTTATAATGTTTCCAACGCCCTTGATTTATGGGTTGAATCCTTATCTTTTTACCCAATACATTGGAACTCAAATCCCCCTTCCATTGTCTTGTTTTTAGGCTTAGATAAGGATTGCATGCATTTTAGGTGGGATTTATCCCACATTAATAGGCATTTTAATAATTATGTTTTAAAAGTTTCAACACCATATGAATTTTGCTTGAAACTCATATCATGTCTTAAGTCTATTTTGGGATGTTCCACATGTCAAAATACCATTTATACATGTTTTAAGGCCTAATTGAGCTACTTGTACATGTCCAGTCATCATCATCACTGTAATCTATGTATATTTTTCACATGTTTGAATTTTTCTTTAATAGACCATAAATTTTACATATAAAATTTGTTTAACTCCATTAAAATTACATTATAAATTGTAGACACCTAAAACTAGCCATAACTTTCTTCTAATTAGCCTTCAGGCCAATTCCTATCAACCATTACAAATTAAGCCTAGGAATCATTGAACATCATAAATTTACTTGCACATCATTCATCAAAACTCAGAATCACATTAAGGCATCCCTAATGGGGGTATCCTATCATATGTAATAATAACTTCTCAAATATTCATCCCTAGTCATCTTATGGCATCACAAAAATCAATTTGGCCTTTAGATGTATTAAGTGGGGCATTTGAGCGAATATGAAATCTTGAAAGAGAAAAATGGCTAATCAAAATTGATTAATCAACTAAACCAAATTAACAGCCTAATTAAATTATTCATGTGCAAGTAATGAATAACTAAAAAATGAAATTAAAAAATACAAATATCCCAACATTTCATCATGACCTTTGTGAGTTTTCAAGATCTTTGGAAATTTCCTAAAATATTTCATTTTGGAGACCCATGCCTATTCATTGCAAATCATGAGTAATTGACACATATTAACTCTACTAGGGTTAGTATTGACTCACTTAGCTATGTTTGAACCCATTCCATGTTTAAACTACACCTTAACTTACCTTGGTTTGGGGTTAGTTCCTAGTCCTATAAGTATAATGCCTTACCTATTGAATTTTAAGTTATTTTAGTGCAAATTTTTCATGCACAAATGACTTCAAAGCTCTTTTTATATAATGTTATAATGCCCATTTTGTTACAAAAAAGGTTATAATACCAAAATCTTGGGCCAATCATAAGCAACATCAAGCCACAATGGTGCCAAGGAGAGAGGGAGCTACATGGGCTCCATTTTCAAAGACTCTTTGAGCACAAACTAAGTAAGCCACATAGAAAATCATTTGGAGGTTTCAAGGAAGGTAAGAGATTGTTTGTATTTTGTATTTTAGTTGTGATTTTCATTTGTTTTTTTCATTGACCTCCCCCTGTGATCTAGGATAGAGATGTTAGCATGTTAGTGTTTTCATTTCATTATTTTTATGGACTAAGACAAGAATAACCTCCTCTCTTTGTCAAATTCCTTGATCACAAATGGCATGCCCGGTGGGACATGCACCCCACAAAGTTACTCTTAAAGCCTTTTAGAAAACTCCCCTCATGATCTTCATGTTAAAATTTGATCTTACTGACCAAAACAAGTGAAAATTTTAAGCTAATGGATTTTTTTTTGGAATCTATGAGGTTGCCCTATGTAATTATGACTTTGCTCTCAGGATTACAATATTTCAACTCACATAGTTGTGGTTTTGCCTCTGTTTTCATAGTTTTTGACCTAACTATTAATGTTATACTAATTTATTTATTTTTATAGATATCCATTTATGATATTACAATATCATGATTATGAAAGTCATGATATCAGAATATGATGATTTTGAGAATCATGATATCATAAAACCATAATTTCAAGAATTATGATATTGCATAACCATCAATGATTTTGCATCTTAGTTGCTAGAAATCACTACAATTTTTTTTGGTTAAGTTTCAATATCTCAACTTGTGAAATCATGATATTATCCTATTAGTTGTATTTTTACACTTCCAATTGCATTTTTACATTATGTGTATAATTGCGACTGATAGGCCATCTTTCAAATTTTCATTTGGGGTCATCTAGACTCCAGTTTTAATTTTTTTTATAACCATGTGTTTTCTCCTAAATTTTTAGAATATGCTATCAGTTTACCTTCAAATTGCATAAATATTTCACAAATATCAAAAACCCTATAATATTTATAGGTCATACATGGAAAGTGCCAAATTTGAACATGTTTAATTATTTAACACTTCATTTTGGTGCCTAAAAGGAATGGTTAAGTCTTGATATTTTCATTTTATTGCTTCAAAAGGAACCTAGGTGTTTATGTTAATCATTTTTTGAAATTTTTACAAATTCACAATTAAGCCAAGGGGCCAAAAACTTAATCAACACTTCATTTAGTTCATAAAATTAACATTCGCTTAAATTTCAAATTCTTAAAAGTATTTTTTTAATACTTATGTGTATTTTTTGCAAATGAAGAATGTGTGTATGGTCTCCCCCATCCCTTTTAGGGAACTTGGGTGACCAAAAGCACTTCTTCTTTTCATTTTGTGCCTTTATCCAAGGCATGAAAAGAATGTTGTTTAGGCTCTCCCAAAAATCTTATATGGTTTGGGTGATCTAAACATTACCTATAATGTCTTTTCACTTAGTCATTTCTTGTATAAAACTTGTCTTGTGAAGGGGAGTTCATATCTCCTTCAAAAGTTATTTAGGGAAGCTTTAACCTAGGGTTTTATTTCCTAACACTATTTCAACCCCATTCTACTATGGGGTATATGAATCAAGGAACATAAACTATGAGATCTAGGGGGTTAAGCAATTGGCCTATCCTTTCATAACAAAAACTTGGGTCAGGTTTGGTTAACCAAGGGATTTCACTAAAAAGTGCATGGATGAAATCACTATGTAAATGAATATACCCTTGCATAGTTAGTTAACTAGTATGAACTCAATTAATTGACATGAGGCATCTCTAGTATTAATCACACTTGGGACCATCTAGATGGTAAAAAATTTAAGTTTTAGAACAACCCTACTTGCCACAAACATATTATTGATGTAGGTTGAGTAGCCCAAAGTTCCATGTCATTGTAAAATCTCTTGGGAGAAGGGGGTGTAAAAACCCTACTACTTCATGCACTTTTTTTTTGGTATTCACACTTAAAATCTTCCTAAGAGCATGTATATAGACAAAAATTAATGATATGATGCAACCTTGTCAATTATAGGATCTAGGATGTTACATTAATATCTTTATGTCATTTATCCTTTATTACATGGTTTTTGAGTCTAAACTATCTATTTTATTTGTTATGTCATGTGAAAATGAGTTTTGTCTTCACATCACTCTGTTATTTGAGGAGGAATTATGTCATCCATTTGACACCATACATTTGCCTTTGAACTTTTTGTCAAAACCATTGTATGTGTCAATTGATTGAAATGGGTAACATTACATTGCACATTCCATTTCAAGCTTTGTGCCTTGGAGTCTTTGAACCAACCATTGATCATATATTTATATCACAATAACATCATTACATTGCTTGAATTATTTCATAGACTTGTTTGCCTTGTGCCAAATGCCAAATTTTGAAACTAATCCACGTGTGCCTTTTGGATCTTTGTCTAGTGTCATTATGTCATTCAATTTTGTCTAGATTATTTAGAGAGACTATTTTCCTAAGTTATGTTTTTAATTAACATTGACAAGTTCAAATCTAAACATTGATTGATTTTTGTTTATGCCTTGTGTAATTTGGGCTTAGACACCAATGTTTCCCTTTTGGGTTGTGTAACTTAGGTTAATTATTTACCCAATTGGAGAACTATTTGTTTTTATCTTTATTTGGGAGAAATAGCCTATCTTATTTACACCTTTTGTTTCATGCCTTATACCAATTGACCAACTCCATGTCTAAATTCAAATGCCTAGTCTATGCCAAAGTGTTTCAAATTTATTAGATTAAATTTCACCTTATTTCTAAGTCTAGATTTTGTGCTTGTTTTTCCAAAAGTCCTAGCACATACCTATTTTGAGCATAGATTTTGATGTCATATTTGGAAAAAAGACCTAGCAACTTTTTTTTTTCTTAGATTAGACTTATTTGTAAAACTTTGGACCTAGAGTTTGGCATGCTAGTTTTTATTCAACCACTTGACATTTTGTGTGTGAGTCATTTGACGTTATGCATATGACGTTAGGTTGTTTTATACCAATTTTAAACACAAAACATTTTGGATATATAGCTCCCCTTCGACCATGTTAGACCAAGTTTGAACCTTTTGTAATTTGGACATTATTTTTAAGAGTTTATAGAACTTTAGGCCTTTTACATAGATTTTACCATTGATTTGGATAAGTCTAAGTACACTTACAGTGGAAACAAGTATAATCCAAGTTATGATAGAATAGCCATATAAATTGACTTTTTTTTTTAGACTCTTATGGTGAAGAAGTGCTTTGTGAGATGAATTTTTATCCTCCTCACAATACTTAATTTAAGGAACAAAGCTAAACACAAAGTTTGATGGTACATTATTTGGGCCAATTGATGTATTATGTTTACCATATTACTGATCATGAAATTCAATCCTATGCATATACCGTTAACCCTCCTTTAGACTACATGAGACACCAAGATCTATAATGTCCAAGGAATACTATTTCTATACTAGGACCTCATCCTTTAGCTTGTGAGAGCAACCAAGATCCACAATGTCTTGACATTTCTATGTTAGGACCTCATCTATTAGCTTTTGAGAGTAACCAAGCTCCATAATGTCCTAACATTTATATTTTAGGACCTCATCCTTTGGCTTTCGTGAGAAACCAAGCTCCATAATGCCATACCATTTCTATGTAAGGACCTCATCCTTTGTCTTGTGAAAGTAACCAAGCTCCATAATGCCCTACCATTTCTATTCCAAGCCCTCATCTTTTGGCTTGTGAAAGAAACCAAACATGACAACTCCCTAACATTTATTTTATAAGACCTCATCCTTTGGCTTATGTGATCTACCCAGCTTTGTGATGCCCTACCATTACCATTCTAGGTCACTCCATGTATGGTAACTCATTATCCCAACAAAGTTGTCCAATCACAACTCGATGAGTAATAATTATTGTACTAAGACATAAACTAACCTTTGTTAAGTGGATAATTATCCAACCTCTAGCCATTGTTCATCCATTTCTAACCATTACCCACTTTAAAAAACCCTTACCAATTGTCCATCCTCAACCAAGCTAATCAAAACCTCTTCATCCAATCTAATCATTCAAAGATCAAGATGTATTAAAAATTGGTATTTTACAAATGATTTTAGACCAATTCCAAGAGAGACAACCCATTTGTGATGTTTTTTTTGAACCAACCATTTATGACAAATAAACCTGTGATAAGTCACCTTTTAATCCTATACCTATTATCGAAGAGTCTCACTCTAACAAGCCAATCTTGGCTGATTTAGTTCTTAATAATTATAACTACCTTTGGGAAAATAATTACCTCGACCATATGCCTATTTTAAAAGAGCCTCCCCTTAGTAATCTAGTGTCTAAGGAGTTGTCTCTTGACCTTTTTCCCATTATTAAGGAGTCTCACTTTGACAAACCAGTCTCTATGGAGCCCATTATGCCATCATAGGTTGTTACTTGTATAATACCAGACATTCAATAAGACATTATTATAGCAACATCCACATCAAATAAATAATCAAAATTTGAGTTAGGTTTTATTCTTGAATTGATATCAAATTTAACATTAGAAGTAGAATCAATGTTAGTCTCAACATCATATTCTGAGTTCCTCGAGTCAGATTCAGCTTAGAATAAAAATACATTCATGTATGTTATAATATTGGTTACACATACCTTGTAGATCAATTTGAATACATTTTCAATTCTTTCTTTAGTTTTTGAGGATGATTAATTCAACTTTGACACAAGTTCTCTTAGTATCTTCTATGAGGATTGTGTTTCCTCCTTCCATTCCATTACCATTCCAAAAACCATTACCCCTACCCAACCTAGCCATTATATTTACATTTTACCTCCTAAAAACATCGATTGGGACCAAAAAAATCACACCTTATTGAACTGCATCCATGATGACATATCAGTTATAGAATATCAAGGTCCAAGACCATAGTCATGTAGAATAAGAACAATCTCCTAGTGAAACCTTTTTAGAGGTGTTAGGGGACAATCAAAGTTCAAACTCTACGTCTTCTATTGAAACCTTCCCAAAGGCACTAGAAGACAATCAAAGTCAAAAGTTAGCATTCCTTAGTGAAACCTTTTTATAGGCACTATGGGACAATCAAGAAAACTTCATTAGTGAAAAACTCATCAAGGTGCCAGTAGCTGAGCACAATAATTCTTCAATGCTTTATGAATACATTATTAAAGATCAAATCAGTATAGCTTCCAATATATAGTCTAATAAAATGGTAACTACTCTCAAGCCCAAACAACAAAAACATCTAGTGGTCCTATCGAGAGCATATTCAAAAGTCTTAGACCCCACCACATTCAAAGTTATGTCGAAACCAAAATCATCAAAATTGTATGTGCTTAAAAATCCCAACCTTAATTTATCACCCAATCATTATTAATTCCATTATCATCTACCTTTACATCACCAAATCAAACCTATCAGCCAATACTTATCCATATTTACCATCTTTGGCCACACTTTCCTTTATAGAGGTTACAAAGATACCTTGTCTCGATGTCTGAAGGAAATAGAATAAATGAACAACAAAGATCATAACAAAATTATTGAAATCCAAATATGTAGTAGGTTCTTGACAAAGTATCTATTCAAAAGAGGTGTGGGATAGCAATTTACATGATTGATTATTTTGGTTGTGTCATACGCTAATCAGGATGTGTATCTCTACATAAGTAAGAAAGCCAAAATCATAAAACCATACCTATACCTTGTCAGAAACCATACCTTTTCCATTTTTCTTATACCTTGGACAACATCATTTAGCTTGACATTTTCATTTTTCCATTCTTCTTTCCATTATTTCATACCCTACCATTTACCTTACCTTCTCACTTGGGGGTAACCCTCCTACCATTATAGCCAATTAACATGCTATCATTTTTACTTATAACATACCCTATGCCTTCCTAACATGCCATCCTTATTAGACTAAAATATTGTTTTTATCCATCCTACACAACCCTTTTTTATCTTGGTTCCTTTGGTTCTTCCCATACCTTACACGAGGGGATTCTGATTTAGTTTCAATAGTTTTAGAATTTTATATTTAAATGATAGTCTATGAAAGTAGTGTGATAGTGGATTTGGCAAGTTATCTTTCACTTATGCTTGACTAGTGCCACTAATTATAACCACCTATGGGCAAATCAATATCTCGCCTTATGTTACTAGTTATAAATGTCTATGGTAAAATTAGTATCATAAATCTATGCCATTATTTTCTAATTATAACTACCTATGAGAAAATTAAGAACAACACCTCTACCACACATTCTTCATCAACTTGATATTATTATTTTCATTTACCTTGTCATTGACTTCATTTTTAGAACATGTTGTGACCTAGTCAGTTCTCACTACCTTTCATGTTGGTAAAACTACTATGACTTGAGGTCCTAATGGGACTATGTAGGTTGTGTTCAATTCATGTTGAGGTTAGCTCAGTCCCCCTTTTCCATATGATCTTACCATTTTGAGATAAACCTAGCCAATGTTCTCTCTATTTTGTGAGTGGTATCTTTTTGATCTCAATCAAGTTCATATATGCCAAGACTTCTAAAAACATTCAAAAATTTCTAGGTAAAATCCATTATTAAGATGCTTTCTTTTACTTTTACTTTAAATATTTTTATGTGTTTGTTTGATTAGTTATTTGTTTTTCTACTTGCTTATTTGTTTGCTTTTAGTATTATGCCTTGACTCGATCTATATGTGTTCATTGGGTGATTCCTTGTGCATTATTATTGAGTCCATCCATACTCAGATGTTAGCATTATCATCATGGTTTTTTATCATTGGTATATTATTTTCAATTGTTTATTATATTAGATGTTAGTCCTTATGCATATTTTGGTAAAGTTCTCATGGTGTTCTATCATGAGGCATACCGTCACGTGCTATAGCAAAACTTAGCTCGAGGAATTTTACAAGTAATGGAGCCACAAAAACATCACCTTGGTAACCTTAGAAAATCCTTCCACCCTTCTTGATCTAATCAACCCATTGACCATTCTAGTTATATTAATGATAATAAGGATGATCATCTCCACATTGGTAGGTATAATTGAATTATTTCCATTAATCAATTATTATTATTTTATTCATCTCTTTCATTACCTTTGTACATCCTCATATTCTTGGTTGTTTATGACTTCTTTAGTCATTAGACCATCACATCTATGTTTATGCTTATTCATCTTTAATCTATACAACAAATTATATCCTTGAGTGATGCTTTCCAATCTACCCTATTGGGGAACAATAAAAAATAATTTTTTAATCTAGGTCATCTTAATGATTATAATCACCTATGGGTAAATCATTATTTTGACTCATCCACCCTAACTAGGGCATATGTCATTACCACTGATTATAACCACCTTTGGGAAAATTAGTGTCTCAACCTTTGTTACTAATTATAATCAACTTTGGGAAAATTCATACTTTTAAAATCAATGCATGCAAGCATTTTCTCATTTATATTAACCTCACCCATTGCTTAATTTTATTTTTCTTCTTATTTATTTTTGAGGGACTATCCATAAAATATGTCAGCCACTCCCTTGAGGGGGCATCATTATAGGCTTCCCAGACATTATTTGGAGCTTCTTCTTCAATCCTTATCTTCTTTTTGGCATGTTTCATTATTTGAGAAGAAATTATTGTGCCTATAACTTGAAACATCTTCCCAAATAGGGGAAAACTATAGATACCTAAAACTGGCCACAACTAGCTTTTGATTGGACTTTAGACTGATTCTTACCAACCATTTCAAATTAAGCCTAAGAATCATTGAACATCCAAAATTTGCTTTTTCATCATTCATCAAAGCTTAGAATCATGTTGAAGAATCCCTAATTTGGGTATCCTATTGTATGAAACAATAACCTCTCACATATTCATCCCTAATCATCCTAACACATCACAATAGTCAATTTGGCCTTTGGACCTATTAAGTGGGGCACATGAGCAAATATCAAATATTGAAAGAGTTAAATGGCTATAAAAATTAATTAAAAATATAAAACAAATTAAGATCCTATTTGAATTCTCCATTTGAAATTAATGAATAATTAAAAAAGGAAATTAAAAAATGCAAATATCCTAGCCTTTCATCATGGCCTTTGTGAGTTATCAAGCTCTTTGGAAATATCCTAAAATATCTCATTTTGGAGACCCATGCCTATTCATTGCAAATCAAGAGTAATTAACACATATTAACTCTACTAGGGTCAGACTTGACTTACCTAGGTCAAGTTTGAACCCATTCCATGTTTAAACTACACCTCAACTCACCTTGGGTTGGGATTAGTTCCTAAGCCTATAAATACAATGCCTTGCCTATTAAATTTTAAGCTATTTTTGTGCAAAGTTATCATGCACAAATGAATTAAAAGATATTTTAATATAATGTTATAATGACTATTTTATTACAATCAAGGTTATATTTACAAAATATTGATCCAGACATAAGCCACATCAAGCTATAATGGTGCCAAGGACAATGGAAGCTACATAAACTCCATTGTCAAAAAATTTTTGAGTATAAACTGAGAAAGTCACATAATAAATCATTTAGAGGTTTTAATGAAGGTAAGATATTATTTTTCTTTTGCATTTTAGTTGTGATTTTTCATTTGGTTTTGTTCATTATCTTCCCCATATGATCTAGACTAGTTATGTTAGCATGTTAGTGTGTTAATTTCATTATTTTTATGAACTAACACAAGACTAACCTCCTATCTTTATCAAATTCCCTTATCACAAAATTATCTCAAGGAACTCTTTGATGTGCATGTAGTTTCATTTAAATTGTAAAAAAATCTAATTGGATCGGTGTAGGGATTCCTTTGTATCACTCCTCCCCAATAAAAATATTGTGTACCACCAAAAGTCTAGTTTTTTATTTTGAAAATAAGTTATATTATATCTGTCTTAATTTTATAATTTCCATCGACCTTGCCTTGCTTAGATTTTTTATTTTTAGGTCAACTCATAGGTATTCAACATCTCCTATTCATGATGTCCTTATATTCTTATCAAGAATCATGTCTTCCTATAAATCATCAATATATTTTGATGAAAACCATGTATAGAGGGAACTTTAATATTCTCACCTTGATCGATGATCATAGGTGGCTCATATAATTTCATTTTTTTAACATTTGCAACTAAATACATCTACATGTAAGGTGGTAGTTCTAATTGAAAATAATTATTACCACTATTCTCCAAAATTTTAAATGGGTGATACTTAATTTATTTGATATTTTTACCTTCTTCTTGAGGCATTATTTTCTTATATGAAGCCAAACTAGATCACCCATTTGAAAGTGGTGATCAATTTGATGCTTATCATGTCTAGACTTGCACTTGTCTTGGATTTTTTCTAATTGATTTTGGACAAATTGATGAATGGATTGCACCTTATGTATGAACCTCTTGGCTTTGTCTTCATCTTTACTTCCATTCATCATTGTTTCTTTATCCAAAAGTGTTGTCCAAGGGAGACTTAGGCAAATAACCAACAAAAATCTAAAAAGGACATTTACTTGTAGAATAATGTATGCCATGAATATAATCATGTTTCACATAACTCATGTGCTCATCCCAAAGCATGGGATGCTTTCTTAAAAATACTTAGATCAAATGAATCTCTATATAATGATTAATTATATTTGATTTTTAGTTGTGGATGAAATACAATTCTCTTCTTGGGTTTCATGTCCATCCAGTACAAAAATGTTGACCAAAATTTACCAATGCACCAATAGTCTTGATCATAAATAATATATGTGGTTATATAAAAATTAACCCAAATATTTTTGAATAATAAGTGTGTAGTCTCCTCCCCTGTGATAGTTTTTTATAGGGAAATAAAACACATATTTTGATAAATCTATCCATAATCACATAAAAATAGTCATTATTATTTATAGACATAGGAAATCCACCCACAAATCCCTTAGAAACACTCTCCCATGGATGGGTTGGCATGAGAAGTGGGGTATACAAGCCCAACTTCCTATTATTAGGTTTTTTAGTGGCATAATGAATACAACCTTTTACATATTTGGATATATTTTCATACATCCAAGGCCAATAAATCTTTGCTATTGTGAAACTATTTTTTTGATGACAAAAATGACTTGAAACAAGAGAAGTATATGTTTCTCTTATCACATGGACTCTATCATATTGTGAAATCCATAACTTACCAAGATAATACAATAATACACCATTCATATGATAGTTTAATTATTGTACTTAATTTTCATGAATTAGATATTCATATACATCCTTCAAATAAATATCTCTAGAAAATTGTTCCTTATAAATCTAATGCATAAAATAAATATGTTATAAAATAATAGATACTACAATAGGAGGTCTTGAAAGCATATCAGTTAACTTGTTTTGAGTACATTTTTATACCTAATTAAAGAATCAAACATGCCAATTTTAATCATCTAGCTAGAATAATAAATTAATTCAAAATGATAAAGGAATATCATCTATAATAAGAATTACAAAGATATATACCCTTATTTAAAAAACCCATCCATTGAAAGTGTCTTGATTATTGTAGCTTTGACTGTGATTAGAGATATTACAAAGGTTGGTGATCCATGTGGATGATTATCTCTTTACGCATTAATTAACGCTTCAAAATTTTCACACTTTGAACCAAAGAATAAAACTCTTTATCATAGGTATGATATCTCCTTACTACACTTTTAAAGGTTTTAGAATGGTAAAAACCAAGATTTTGTTTTTGCATCAAATCTACACCCATGGCATAATCACTTGCATTAATTTTAATCTTAAATGGATATTGTAAATATGGAAGTGATAATAATGGGTTAGTGCTTAAATTTTATTTTAGCATGTCAAAGGCTTTTTTATGTTTGCCTCCCCACTAGAATACCTATTTAGTACTTGTGAAATTAATCAAATAATATGTAATCAATCAAAAGTTATCATTAAACTTCCTTCAATATTGGACTATCCCTATGAATCTTCAAATTGTAGTTACATTATTAGGCTTAGGTCATTTCCTTATGGCTTAAAATTTGGAGGGATTAATTTTAGTTCATCACCACTACTACATAGCATAAGTATACTAAATATGTTTTGGCAAATTCACATTTATACATCTTTAGATACAATTTATCCCTTTGCAAAACTTATAAGACTTTCCTAATATGGTTTACATGATCTTCCCAAGTTTGACTAAGATCAAAATATCACATAAGTAGGCTATTATAAAATCATATGTGTATGGAATAAATACATCATTCATAATCCACATGAATGTGGCAAGTACATTACAAAGCCCAAAGGGAATAAAAATCCAATAAAAAATCCCTTAGTTTTAAAATTAGTTTTTAATATATCATCTTCACTAATTCCAACTTGGTGATAACCACTTCTTAAGTATATCTTAGTGAAATAAACAAAAAATTTCAACTGATCTAAAATATCATCAATTTGAAGAAGAGGATAACATTTTTTAACCATAATTTTATTCAATTCTTAGAAATCCATGCACATCTACCAAGTTCCATCTTTATTTGACATCAAAACAATTGGTGAACCACATGGAGAAGTGCTTAGATGAATGGCCCCTTTCTTAATCAATGCTTGAACTTTATTATTTATTTATTAATTATACATAATAGAAAACATGTACATGCTAATATTAGAAAGAGATGAATCTTATTTTATCTATATCTCATGTTTAATATTCCTTTTAGGAGGTAAGCCTTGTGGATATTCAAAAACATCATTAGACATAATCTTAACTATTTCATTTTCATGTTTAAGATCACATCCTTATAGAACCTTATATTTATCATCATCCTTGGATTTTACAATCATGAGTACAAATTTCTTTCTTTCATTGATAAGCCTTTTCATTTGTCCTATAAGTATAAGTGATGAGGTTGCCTTTATCTGATGGGATCTTATAATGTATTCAAACCAACATCTTACAAGAAAATATTTATTCTATTCCCTATATAAAATTGATTTTGTATCATAAAAATAAGGACTCACCAAAAAAATACAACATATATATCAAGTAGAACCACATCTAAATCTAACTCATCAATGAACTTAGAGGTGATCACAAATCTAAGCTTACATGTTTCATGACCTATAATTCAGCATCATCAGACACACATCCTAAAGAGTATGGATTAGGATGTGGTTTAGTTTAAATCCCTAATTTGTTCAAAAATTATTCCAAAATGATATTATCTTGAGATACATTATAAAAAAGTGTATCTATCTTAGTATGTTTAGAAATTACTCTAATGTTGAACAACTCATTTATTTTATTTCCATCATGCAGAGATTTATAATGTAAATAAGAATGAGGAGTATGAGATTTAGTAATAGAAGAGGAAGAAGATAAACCTTGCATGACCATGGTGGTGACTTTGGTCTCGTCACCATAATTAGAACCAATATCTTATTGTATTATTGCATTAGTCTTCTTACCTTTCTTGCTCTCAAATAATTTTGACCTATGTTCTGGGTGGAGCTTCTAACACTTAGTATCTTCATGGACTTATCTATTTTAATGAGATTAAAAATGATTCCCATCATCTTTCTTGATTTTGGAAGTATGTTTCATCTTACCCTTTCCTTTACCTTTGCTTTCAGGTGTTTAACTTGTCTTACTTGATTTTTTTGTAAATTTTTCCTTAGTCACCTTACCCCTTGATCCATTATGGGTAAATTGAACAAAAATTTCATAAAGATTAATGGGGTTAAACATGAGTTTTGTATGGCTAAATTAACTATGTAATTCACTAGTATATTTCAAAATAATCTCTTGAGTGTAAAGAGGAATGCCTAACATAAAATCCCTCTTTACAAACTCTTATGTGTAGTCTTATACACTTTTATCCTATTGTCATGAAATTTTACATTTCATAACAACACCTTCAATTATGATCATACAAGAAATTATAGGTTTTTTAAATATAGTAATGGTAATTTTTTTATAGAATGAGACATTGATTCCGTATCCTAATGGATAAGGCTTAGGTAGAATAATGAAATATAACTATCTTTCAAGCTTTCAAATAGTGTATTAGAAATATCTTGATAATTTATCTTTGGGTGAAACAAGATTATTGTCATCATGGAAAGTAGACTATGATAAAGAGAAGAAAGAAGTCATGAGTTCATTTCATCTTATTAGCACCAGAGTGAAAATTTAAGGTAAAATCAAACTTCTCTAAAAGTTCTTAATTTTTGTCCCAGTGTGGATACCAGATTTGAGAGATGAATTTTAACTATAAACACTTGGTATAAAAATTTCATCTTAAACTTCAAAATCAAGCAAGAGAATCAGAGTTGTAGGTTTCAAGTCATGAAAAAACACCAAAGCACTTTTACAAGTTGTGTAAATTTGTTTTTGCAAATCCTAGGTTTTGCAAAATGGCCCAATAATTTTCCAAGTTATGCAATTTAAAAATTCATTTTTCCACTTAGTACAATTTGAAAATTATTTTTTCCACTTAGTTCAATTTGTAAATTATTTATTCCACTCAGTGCAATTTGTAAATTCTGTTTTTCCACTCGGTGCAATTTGCAAATTCAAATTTCCACTCGATGCAATTTACAAATTCAAATTTCCACTCGATGAAATTTGTAATTTTGTTTTACATTTTCCCTTCCCATGCAAATTGAATTTTTATTTTTTGTGGTCGTGTAATTTCAAAATGCATTTTCCTTAGTCATGCAAATTAAAATTACATTGCCTTGAGTCGTGTGATTTTTTTTGCACTTCCCCAAATTCATGGTAAATGGATAATGATGGTGCTTTCAATAATAAATTCATGATATATTGAAAATGAAGTGGTTTTATCAATAAACCCCATGGGTTTGAGTGTTTAAAAGGTTGTTTTGGTCCCAAAACCCATGGTATTTTCTATAGAAGCATGGTATTGGCTGTAAATTTTTAGTTTTTACTTGTAGAAGGAAATTTTAATGAGATAAAGTTGTTTTGCATGGGCATCTAAAAAATTAATTCAAGTGTCAAATGATTATATGCTTTCATGTGTTGAGTAGTATATAGTGTTGGGTTTTTGGTTATGGGAATAAGTTGCCAATCTAAAATTTTGGAGGTCAAATGAAAATGGTAGGTGTAAATTAAAATTTATTAACCATTGCAATCACCCTCTCATCCCTTGAATCATGTCAGTGACTTGATGAGGTTAAATATTGCTATGGCAGGCTTTAAAAAAATATTAACATGAATATTGTGCTCTTATGAAGAAAATGTTTCCATGGTGAATATAAATGATGAATAGAAGACATTAGTGGTCATTAAAAACTATTGGTCAATTAAATTTAAGATTACTTAGATAGATGATAATATAAAATACAAGCATATGTAGGACAAAATTCCTTGACAAGTGCAGGTCAATGATCAAGATTCATCAAACTCTGGTCTTTTCATGTTAATGTTAGATCTCATTTTGTAATTTATAGTTTACAAATTTTATGTAATTTCAACATTGTAAATGCAATTCATGAAAATGCACTATGTCACTTTGTAATTCTTTAATTTTGTAATTTTGATTTACACATTTCAAGTGGTGTATAATCACCAAAGCATTTTTGAACCATTTAAGTGGTGCAATTTTATAATTTCACTTTTGCACAAAGTGTAATTTCACCAATGCATATTTATATCACTTAAGTGGTACAATGTTGTAATTTCACAATTGCACGTGGTGTAATTACACCAAATCACTTTTACACCATTTAAGACGTGTTTTTTTATAAACTCACTTTTGCACCATATGTAATGCAAAAAAGGTGATTATGCACCATAACCACTTTCCCACATTATATATATGAATGTTAGGCTCATTTTAAGGAGGGGAACTTTGGTAGTGAGATTCTATAGAGATTTTGTTTGAGGAGCTGAACTTTATTTTCAACTCAATAAAGATAGAGACTAGGAGATTTTACAATCTTTGTATTCAGTGTTTCTTCATGAGTTGTATATTTGTATGTGATTCACCTAGTTCTATGTATTTAATTTCAATTTATCTTTGTAATCACTACCAAATTTTTACAAAAATGAAATTTCACATTACTTATTTCTTTTAGAATCTTTTTGTGCTATTTCTATGAATGTGAAATGTTAGTGGGATTTAAACAATATTTTAATTGTATTTTATGGGTAAATATGATATAGTTGTGTTTCATTCTATTTTCAGTAGTAGATAATTATCTCAATGTATGTTTTATACTCCTAAGAGTGCATTATGTCTTTTCCACCCATTGAATCAGAGAGGTTTCCATGAATACAATGTTTTCCCCTTCTTGGGCTATTCTAGTAGGTTTTTGTATTTAGCTACTAAGAGTTGTCTTTCATTTTTCCTAAGATTATGATGGTAGATTTTGTATTTAACTAGATATAATAATCATGTTCCTCCTTTCATTTCTCACTTCCCCCTTCTTTTCTATCATTCCTCTAATTTTCATTTATATCTCCTTTCTATACTTTCTAGCTAAAATTATGAAACCCATAGTAGAAAATATTTTTGTTGTAAATAGTTGTGAATAACTTTTCCCCTAATTTTCCATTTTTGGATTTTGATAAAGGTAGATCCACCTGATAATAGGAGAAGGAATTTGTCCCTGCATTGCTAACTAATGTAAGGATTCATTTCCCACACTATTGACCTAAAGTCACCAATTTGTCCCCCTGACAATTTTTTGAGCCAATAATTTTTGGCATCTCGACTAGGGATCACTATGATTTGTGGGCATGATATTAAAACATTTAAAGGAAACCCCTATAATGGAGGTTGGCAACCCCATTGAAGAAAAGTACCTAGTCCATGCATCTTCCTAATTGAAAAATGGTGTTGGTTTACCCCAACCCCAATATTACCTATGTCCCATAGGGAAAACATTTTGGTCCATTGGATTTGGCCCAGTATAATGAATTACCATCAAGCTCAAGGAAGAAATTACCAAATTTTTCTAGAGAAAATGTTCAAGATGTAGATAACCATATCCTATCCTTCATAGTGCCGTATAACATCTTGGGAGTTATGCATGAGGATGTTATTGTCATGATTTTTATTGAAACCCTTACCAGATATATTACTGATTGATTTTGGCACCTAGAATATGGATATATTGTGAATTGAGAGTCCTTAAAGAACAAGTTCCTAAATAGATTCAAATCAGTTATGACATGTGTGCATTATTGTTAGATTTATTCCAATTTTAAAGGTAACATGATGAGTAGATGAGAAAATTCATAGCACATTTAAATAAATTGTTGAGACTAATCCCTTATACAAATCAACCAAGTATCAACAATTAACTCTACATATTCATTGGTTACCTTCACCTAGAGATAAATTTCATCTTGATAAAAAAATAAGGTAAATGACTTAGAGGTTCACAACAATAAGCTATTGAGATTGAAGATGATTTGATAATGTCTAGAATGTTAAATAAAGAGGTTTCAAAAGGTGCTACAACTATTAAAAATGGTGATGAAGAAATAGTGAAACCTAATACAATCAATAGTCTATAATATTCAAAAAAGAGACTTCAAAGGCAAATTCCTGATCAAACATGTCATAAGTCTAGTAGAGACAAATAAAAATTGATCCCTATCACATATTTGTTTTAGTTTCATAATTATGAAAGAAGGTGAACATTTGGAAGAACTAGTGATTGATTAGAGAATAGTTGAAGAATTTAACTTCCCCCTTAGAAAAAAGATAAAAAATTACATGTTTCACATGATTTCTCAAATATCACGATCCTAGGAGAAAATGAGTTATTTGAAGAACAACTAATTGAATCACAAACATAAAGGAAGAATAGTATAAAATATGATATTTTACCTTCTAAAGATGAAGACAGTATGGAACTAGTTTTGAGTAACTTAAAACGTCTTTCTTGTATCATAATGGAAGACTAAGTAGAGAAAAATTGAAGATTCCTCAGGTATTTCATTTTTAAGTTCTACCAAAGAAGAGTTCTCCACAAAACATGAATACAGAACAATCAACCCCAAATATATTGAAAATCATAAGCATGCCAAATTTGAAATCAAGAAATACATGAAGCCAAAACCAAATGAATGGTGCCCTATATTCATTACAAGTGAAATGGAAATTATCAATGTAGTTGAGATTCATAAAGATGATGAAAATGATTTATTCAATAATGAATTTGTCTTTATTATGGTAAGCAATGTGGCAAGGAATATTTTCACTCAATTCATTCTAGAAGATACTCCTATTGTTATTATAGCTCAGAAAATAACACGTAAAACACTTACCTCTAGTTTAGATCTTATATCTGGTACAAATACATTCAAAACCAACCAAGAAGACATTGAAAAGGTTAGATATTACTCAGGAGTTCTCATAGAAGATTGGAGAGTTCATAAATACTTCATTTCAAAATAGAAAAACATTTTTGATTTAATCATTCATAATCATCCATGTGTGAATAATAACTATAGGTTCCTCTTCCCACCTACTTGGTCAATGCTACTAAATGTGTTTGAAGTTCATAAGTTAAATTCATTGTTCAAAAATGGTGGGTACTTATCCCATCTAATGAATGGTATTGTATAGTATTTTTGTTTCCTTTTCCCCTCTATAAATAGTTTTGATTTCCCTATTTTGGCTTGTTTCCTTTTCCCATTTTGTTTTGGTGTGTGTGTGTGTGTGTGTGTTTCTTGTAATAAATAAAATAGGCTGTCTATTATTCCTTATTCTCCTTATTTTAGTCCTTCTTCTTGCACATGTTTTTATCCATGATCTATACTTACATTGAATCTGAATTATTCAAACATCTCAGATCCTCATTTGAGTTCTTTAGTGTAAAGCTTCTTCAGTTCTTGAATGACATGAAGAAATGGGTTATGAAGTATATTGGTGAAGTGAGTTTCCAAAATAGACATTTATAAATTTATCCATAAAATCATTGTTTTATTTATGAAAATGGTGATATGGATGCTCGTATCTCAAGAAAAAAATAAATAGGTTTATCATGGATCTCTTCAAGTGAATCTATAAATTTTTAAGAATATGTTATCTAACCCGATGGTGCATGTTCATTTCTCATGTGATTGAGATAGGAAAATTAGATATCAATTGGTCATATTAGGCCATGTAAATGTGATATACATATAATTATTCAACAATATTTGGCAACAAGGCACCAGTCATATAATATTTTGGAGTTATCTTTCATTCCCTTTGGAAATGTGGTCCCATAATTGGAACCAATTATTATCATGAAATTTTAAATTTCACAACAACCCCAATTGCATTCATATAGTCAATTAGATGTGTTTTAAAGACAATAATGGTAAAATATTTATATAATGAGACATTGACTTTGTAGCCCAATGAACAAGTCTTGGGTAGAATAATTAAATCTAACTATATTTTACGCTTTCAAATAGTGTGTTGAATATATCTCGACAATTTATCTTTTAGTAAAACAAGATTCTTGTCATCATGGAAATAATACTATGATAGAGATAAGAGACAAGTCATGAATACATTTTATCTTATTAGCACCAGCATGAAAATTGAAGGTAAAATCAAACTTATTTGAAAGTTTTTGGTTTTTATCCCAATGTAGATACTAGATCTGAGAGATAAATTTTTGATTATAAACACTTGGTATAAAAATTTCATATTGAACTTTAAAAATTAAGGGGGATAATCATAGTTGCATGTTTAAAGTTGTGAAAAAACACTAACACACTTTTAGAAGTTGTGCAAATTTGTTTTACCAAATTTGAAGTGGTGAAAAAATACCAACGCACTTTTATAAGTCATGTAAATTTGTTTTTACAAATCCCAACTTGTGAAATATTCCCCAACACTTTTCCAAGGCATGCAATTTGAAAATTCTTTTTTCCACTTGGTGCAATTTGTAAATTCACTTTTCCACTTGGTGAAATTTGAAAATTTATTTTGCATTTTCCCTTCCCATTCAAATTAAATTTTTCTTTTTCGTGGTCATGCAATTTCAAATTTCGTTTTCCCTAATCATGCAAATGGAAATTAAATTTTCCCAAATCATGAAATTTTGTTTTACACTTTCCAAAATTCATGATAAATGAAGATTGATAGTGGTTTCAAGAATAAACTCATGGTATTTTGAAGAAGAAGTGGTTTTATCAATAAAACCCATGGGATTGAGTGTTTAAAAGGTTGTTTTTGTCCCAAACCCCATGGTATTCACTACAAAAGCATGGTATTGGATATAATTTTGTAGTTTTCATTGGTACAAGGAAATTTTAATGAGACAATCATTTTTCATGGGAATACCCAACATTAATTCAAGTGTCAAATGGATATATGTTTGCATGTGCTGAGTAGTTTCTAGTGTTGGGTTTTTTGATGTGGGCATAAGTTACTAATCTAAAATTTTGGAGGCCAAATGAAAATGGTAGTTGTAAATTAAAATTTATTTACCATTGCAAGCACCCTTTTAACCCTTGAATCATGTCAGTGACTTGATAAGGTTAAATATTTCCATGTCAGGCTTCACAAAAATATTAACATGAATATTATTCTCTTATAAAGAAAACATATCTATGGTGAATAGAAAGCATGACTAGAAAACATTAGTGGTAATTAAAAATTCTCAATCAAGTAAATTTTAGACTACTTAGACAAATGTTGATATAAAATAGAAGCATATATAGGATGAAATTCCATAATGAGTACAAATCAATTACCAAGATTATCTTCAATAAAGGAGAAAGTGACTGAATTCTTCATCAAGATTTTATTCTTTTCATGATAATGTTGGATTTTATTTTTTTAATTTCTAGTTGTAAATTTTGTGTAATTTCAACCTTGTAAATGCAATTCATGAAAATACATTATGTCACTTTATAAGTCTTGAATTGTGTGATTTTGATTTACACATTTCAAGTGGTGTAAAATTACTAAAACATTTTTTCACCATTCAAGTGGTGTAATTTTATAATTTTACTTTTACACTAAGTGTAATTTCACCAATGCATCTTTATATCAATTAAGTGGTGCAATGTTGTAATTTCATATTTGCATGTGGTGTAATTACACCAACTCATTTTAAAAATAGTTAAGTGGTGCATTTTTATAAACTCACTTTTGTACCATCTATAATGTAAAAAGGTGGTTACATATCGTAACCACTTTATGACACTATAAATATGAGTGTTAGGCACATTTTAAGGAGGGGAATTTTTTTAGTGAGACTCAATAGATATTTTATCTTAGGAGTTGAAATTTGTTTTCAACTCAATAAAGATTGAGATTGGGAGATTTTGCAAGCTTTATATTCAATGTTTCTTCATGAATTGTATTTTTGTATATGATTCACCTATTTCTATGTTTTTTCTTTAGATTTATGTTCCTAATATCTACCAAATTGTCATAAAACTAAAATTTCACATTAATTATTTATTTTATAAATTTTTTGTGTTATTTATATGAATGTGAAATCTTAGTGGGGTTTAAGCAATATTTTAACTATATTTTATGGCTAAATATGATATAGTTATCTTTCATTTTGTTACTAGTAGTAGATAATTATCTCAATGTATGTGTTGTACTCCTAAGAGTGCATTATGTTTTTACCATCCATTAAATCAGAGAGGTTTCCATGAATACAATGTTTTCCCCTTCTTGGGCTATTCTGATAAGTTTTCATATTTAGCTATGCAAAGTTATCTTTCATTTTTATTGGGATTATCATGGTAGCTTCTATATTTAACTATATATAATAATAATGTTCAACCTTAATTTCTCATTTCCACCTTATTTTCTATCATTCCTCTCATTTTCATTTCTAACTCCTTTTTGTACTTTATGGCTAAAAGTACAAAAGCCTTGATAAAAACACTTTTATTGTAAATAGATATGAATATATTTTCCCATAATTTTCCCTTTTTGGATTTTAATAAAGGTATTTATACCTAATAATAGGAGAGGAAAATTTTCCCTACATTGTTAACTAACGTAAGGACTCAGTTCCCAACTGTTGACCCAAAGTCACCAATTTATCCCCCTGACAATGTTTTGAGCCAACAAACCCTTAGTTTGACTTAAAGTTTTATCAATCCATAGTAGCTTGTTACATATAACCCAAAGGATTTTTTTTCAATGCATAAAAAAAATCATCCCAAGAATAAATCACTTTACCATTTTTTAGAATATATTATTTTAGTTTACTCTCTCACCAAATAATTTTTGTACCACAAAACTGAAGAGTAATTAATGGAAGTTTTGCTTCCTCATCATCAATATTATGAACCCTAAAATATACTTCCATATAATTGATCAAATTATCCAATTTATTTTCACTAAGCTCCCTATTACAAATCTGTAAATCAAACATAATATCAAAATTTACTAAGGAAGAAACAAAATTATTAACTATATTTTATTTATCAAAGGAAGAACTAGAAGGTTTCGATGGAGATGGAGGATATTTTAGGAGGTTATTCTCCTTTACCCTTAGAAATGGTTGAGGGTTTTTCCACATGTTTACGTTCATTTTCACCTTCGATCCTCTTCTCTCTTTCAGAGTATAACTCTTCCACTATTATATTCATATCTACAAAATCTTGATAGAAGGTTACTTTTGAGTCTAGTTTTTCCCTAGGAGAATCCATGGCTTAGATTGCACATTTCACACCAATTTTAGGTTATAATCTTCAATTAATCCTTCACTGCACTTGATCTTGTTAGGAATAAAGTTCCTACTATGAAAGATATTTAAATGTGGAATACAAACTAATAAAAAATAGACAAGTAAGAGGACACATTAGAAAAAGATTACATGGAAACCTTGCAATGTGAAAGGAAAAATCATGAAAAAAATGGTAACTTACATACTTCATTAATAAGCTTAGCATTACTCTATTCTACAACAACTCCTCCATAACAACTCCTTTAGTGCTAACATATAAGCACTCAATGCTTCCACTTAAATTATTCAAGTTATGAACCAAGTATAATATAGCCTAAAAGTTCCAACCTCCAAGCATACAAGGTTGAGCTTGCATGGATCCTCTAATAGGATGAATTTAGAAATAAAATATCATGTTATTAAATAGATTTTATAGCATAGAGAGAAAATAGAGAGAGAGGAGAAAATTACATGATAATCCATTTGGGAGAACTATTCATGAATAGGTAATCATGTCCCCACATGTTCTAAGTCATGCCTTTGAATGGCATCTCATCATGCCCACTTGACCACTCCATGTGCACACCCATGTTCTTTCTCATGTGTTATGCCCCAATCCACATGTGACCTAAATCTAGAATAGTGATCCTTGTCTCCCATTTTCCCATGTTCACACATGTGTTAGTCAAAAGATTACCAATTTTGACCTCACCAAATAGGATCCCATAGATAATTATGCCCCACAAGCACATGCCTAAGTAGAAACATGTGATCAACTATAATTATGTCATCATATTCTTTCAACAAGCTAACCCATGTGACTTAGTGGATAAATGTACTCCACTTTCTCTCTCCTCTTATTTTGTCCCTTAAAGATGCTCCATGGGCCATACCACCCATCATGGGTCATTCCAAGACATCACTAGCCACATCACTAACCATCCACATCACCACTAAGCCACATCACCATGAATAATGACCATGAATAGTGCTTGTGAATAGTGTCTTCACATCCTAAAATTCTTCCACTTAAAGTCAATATACATAGGATTTTACCACACCTAAGTATTCTACAACCAACTACTCATCCATGCCCTCTATTTTCATAACACAAACCTGGAAGAAGTTTTCTTGCACCACCAAAACTTCTCTATCTTGATCGACTTTATCAATATCTACTCCTTCGTAGAAAATTATAGTACTGAAGTGACAAATCACTTCTCTACACATAGACCGATCCTCCAATTGGGATTTTGTGATGAATTGCTCATAGCTCCCATTACTTGGAAATATCTAATTTAGTGCTCACCATGGCATTATGAGGCTTCCTACTCCTAATGAATCCAATACATAAGACACATGTCTTCTCTTTCTCTAAGACACTCTTGGAAAGAAAACTCAAAAAATGAAAGTGGATTAATTTGTTGCTCTCTCATCATTTTACATCTCCATCCTTAGTTAGCTCCTCATATCACCTTAATTTCATGTGTCTTTACTAATCCATCAAAATATTGATCATAGTGGGGCTTGCTTCTAACATGTCATAACATATAGGCTCTCATGAAGGGACTAAAATTATTATACTAATTATGTGGTACTAAAATTGACTTATATAATGATTTCAATGTAAACCAATAACCCTTTTCCTCAAATCTTTTTCTTTATCTCTCCATAAGAGATATCACCATGTAGGAATCATGCTACTCCAACTCCTTAAACAATAACTATTCCACATAGCACTCTTGATAGTAGTAAAGAAAGAAGATGACATAGAAGTCAATACCAAACTCCTCCTCATAGCCTCTATCTATCATCATGATACAAGTGGACCAATCACATCTCTAGGTGAGTCATCCCACTAATTGGTGCATCACTACACCTACCACATTTTTAAGCCTCAAGAATTAATCTAAAATGCATTGTGATCTACCAAATTTTTCCAAAATACCAACTCATATGCTTCTAGTGTTAGTCCATGCATCAATTTACTTGGTCATTCACCACAATGGTATACATAACACACCAAAACCCTAAGTAATATTGTCAACACCATCCTTCTCCTTTTGGGAATAGTAGGTCTCACGTATTCATCTTCCTCTTCTTTAGCTACTTCAAAATAAGTACATCTTTAGGGTTGTCTATACCTCCTTCCTTCGCATGGATTTTTTCTTCGTAAACATCTTAGCTAATAACATGTGGTCAATAGATACCACATAAAAACCCCTTCTATTTATATCCAAGAACTACAACAAAGTCATGCCTTTTCCTCCACCTCCTTTAAAGGATAATAGCTTTCTCTTCAAGCTGTAGAGTTACTCTACCAAATTCAACAAGAATAATA
Organism: Torreya grandis; assembly: GCA_037957365.1. Classification (NCBI taxonomy): domain Eukaryota; kingdom Viridiplantae; phylum Streptophyta; class Pinopsida; order Cupressales; family Taxaceae; genus Torreya; species Torreya grandis. Next base: position 1,668,946 of record JARHVA010003344.1, on the reverse strand, counting down.
TGGAGGCTACTAACTTATTTAGTACAGTTTTTTAAGCTTTCTCCTCTACTCTCTTACATGCTTCTCCTTAGAAACATGAATAGATTAATATCTTTACTAAGAGATCCTCCACCATGCTCCATAGAGAGATACCTACCAAAAAACAAAACCTCTTTTTTTCTTCTTCTTTAATCTCCACTTGGTCTATCCTCCTACCATAGTATCTTCACCTTACACACATCTAACCAACAACAAAAAATATTCACAATATGGAGTTTTTCACCATGGGTTTGATACCAACTTTTAGAGCCATGCATTATGTTTTAGTATTTTTTTCACTTTTTTAATATGATCTAATTAACTACTAAAAACAAAGTAAATAAAGGGTTTTAAAGTTTACCTAGAGATGTAGATCAGTTGCACACCATTTTTCAAGCTTGTGGGAACTCTTCTTAGGTTGGGGAGGAATGACTTGCAAATCACACTAACTCACAAAAAATTGATTAATATAAAGATGAATGGGTTGCCTAGTAAGAAATCAATCCGAAGAAGTTATTTGCTTCCTTAGGTGGATGTTAGCCCATGTTTAACACTCAACTTTATAAATAAATATGAAATTACAAATATATATATATATATATATATATATATAAAGATAGGATGCAAATAGATAAAAACAAAGATGTCTAATCTATAATAGGATTAATGCGATCAAAGTAATTATCCCAAAATTCAGTAGCTATATCAACATCGTCTTGAATTACAACCAATTATTTATTAATTCTTTCCTAATTAGGTGTGAAAACCATAGTACAAAGACCTAATTTAATGCAATGTCAATTTGATCAGTGAATAAAGGTTGTGGGACAATTGGGAGATCAAATATGCTAATAATATCATGTACTAATCTAGGTAGAGTCATCTACGTGTGAAAGACATATTTTTAGAAAATAGCATGTAGGATTTAATAGGTTTTAGGACTATGAAGGTTATGAAAATAGACTTCAAGGCTATTTTAATATTTTATTAGGGATTGATGATGATCTTATAGGATTGATGTCGATTTAGATGGATCAACATCAATTCTGAGAAAAATGTTAAACTATGAAAATAGGTGATAATAATGACTTGTAAAATTGATAAAATGATGAAAATTGAATGGAAATGTTGACACAGAGGTACAAAAGATAGCAAGCTTTAAATATGAATGAATTAACATAAAATACTAACCTTGAATGGCTTGAAAACATGTAAATAAAGAAGACTATAAAAGTATGCTAAAAAACCTTCAAAATCCCTTGATAGTTACATGAATAGAGGTTCCACAAGATGGTAAAGTGTTGATAATGTTCATGCATAGGTTCTAATAAAAATCTAGTAGAGGTTCAATGTCAAAAAGTATTATGCATCTCCATTCGAGCTGAGGAAGCTCACTATATATTTATGGATAAATGTCGTTATGGGTCGATCAACGTCGATCATAGAGAATCAATGTCAATTTACCTAAAATGGGTGGAGGTGATATTTAGGCTATTCAAAAGGGTTTTTTATAGGGTAAAGATAGGTTTAAATGACTTTTAATTTGTTAGGTTATTTAAACCATAGAATGGGTTTGTTGGGAGGTTAGGAGGGTTTTTGTTTTTTATTTGTTCTTATGAATTTATGGTTAGGGGTAGTAAAATAGGATTAATTACCATTTGACTATAGTAATTAACTCTATTAACTCATGTGGTAAAGGTAAATGGGTGAGGTTAATGTAATTATTTCAAATACTTATTAATGGGGCTATTATGTTAGGGATGGAAGGGTAACACAATGATGCACCACATTAATACACAAAGGTGTATAAAAATAGCATCTATATTTACCCCTTTTTATGGAACAATATATAAAAACATGCTGTGAGACAAAAACTATAAGGTGCCTAATGTCCCAAGTTTATTGTGAGGAGGTACCCCACCTCAAATTAGGCATCAAGAAGTGAGATGGAATGGATGATAGGTTTGAAAAAGATGAAAGGTCAAAAAAAATGTGGATGAGTAGAAATGGATAAGTGGAAGATAGCAATGGACAAATAAAAGTGCAGATGGCTTAAAGAAGTTCAATGCTACACTTAATGGGATAAATAGTGATGCAAGAAATAATGCCCCAAATACCTAATCAAGTAACAAAATATTAGAGCTAAAATAGGTAGGCTTAATAAAAGGCTATCAAGAAAATAAAAGATAGGAATGGTAGACCATTACATCCGATGTGTGTATGGTGTATGTGTTACCTATAGATGAATATTCTTAGGACAAAATATACCCTTATGATCTTATAATGGAAAGATGCTGAAATAAAAGGGGTACACCTTAAGGAGACTAGAGAATTGACAAAGGGTCAAAATACTCAAATCTAAATGGTAATATGACATAAAAATGGGATAGAAGTGGAAAAGGTAACAAGATGGGGCTTGGGAGCTAGACTGGGAACATGTGAAATAGTCCATAAGTGCAAAAATTTCAATAAGACAAGACAATTGACATCGATCCATAAGGGATCAATGTAAATTTAGGAGATTGACATCGATTGGAGTAATCAATGTCAATCATGAGAAAGACTATAAATAGGCATCTGGCATGGCATAAGGCTCATTTAGCTATCAACTTGAACAAGTATTTGAGATTAGAATTTGATGTTTTTAGACCTTTCAAGCTTACATGAGAGATGATGGAGCTGAGTGGGAGTGGATGATGATGACTTCACTATGAGGTAGGCAAAATACACTTTTGGGGAAATTTATTATTTTAGTTATTTTGTTGTTGTTTGCTTAAGAATTTTTTTTTTGGTTATTTAGGAGCTTTTTTGTTTTGAAAATTTTATGGGTAGGGAAGGAGGGTATGTTGTGAATTTTTTTTAAGAATGTACATCCTAGGGGAGGATTATTTGGGGCAGAGAAATGACATTGATCCATATGGATCAACATTCCCCATGTAGATTGATCATGATCCATAAGGATCGATGCTGATTGGGTAAATTGTCATCAATCCTTATATGATCAATAGAAATTAGGAATGTTAGGCTCTTTATTAGTCAAAAATATGTTTTTGATAGGCACAAGAGCTATTGATGATGAGGGATAGGATCCCTCCACTATTGACATAGTTACAAGAGTTCATGGGTGATGAGAACTGGGACCATCTTGATGCTATTAGATTTGGAGGGATCCACCACTATCATTGTATTCATCAAGACATTGGCATGATGGTGGCTTTGATAGAGCAGTGGGATTATACCACCAACATATTTTGGCTATCGATCGGTGAGATGACCATCACCATAGAGGACATCCATCATATTCTATGAGTGTCAATTTAGGGATCCCTTATTTATACTATAGATGAGGCTGGGTGAATGATGGTGCTAGCATGATTGTATGGTAAGGATGCTCTAGATATCAGATTTTTTATTAATGGGTTCTCATTTTAGCCCTTGTATGACCAAGACCTTATCGAGAGACTAGTGCTAATTATGATGATGTTGGCACTAGCCTATTATGTTTTTCTTGATTCTATAAGAAGATGACTACCATAGAGATTTATTGGTGTCATAGAAGACATTATAGAGTTTAGGACTATTTTTGCTTGGGAACCCACACTATTGGGGTAGATCTATAGGGAGTTATCGGGATGGCATATTGAGCATATATCAAGACTCAACATCACTTTTATATTATATTGCTATGTATATGAGCACATTTATGTGATTCACACCATAGGGACCCCATAGATCGATTTCAAAGACATGGTTTATAGTGTAGGTTTCCTTCGATGGAAGAAAGACCTAGTGGTTCTATACTCAGATAGTATAGTGCATGATCTATAGGTTTTCAATGACTTAAAAATAAGAGACATTATCTAAAGGTCATATGTACACTTCCTAGTGTGTCCTAGTTTAGTTATGGAGATAGGGGATGTTGCTTGAG
>JARHVA010003344.1:1602500-1660000 GCA_037957365.1 Torreya grandis | reverse complement strand
ATGATCCTAAGACTAACTATCATGGGTGAAAAGGGATAGAGAGATACATTAAAAAAACATAAACTAGGACGTGATACACCAAGGATTTGGTTCCACATACCTTTGCAACTTGCCTAATGGACTAAGATAGTCAAACTAGACTCAACACCATTGATGGAGCTCTTAGCTTTAGTATTTCTCATGAAGGCAAAGATAGACACTTCAACAAATGAAGGTGAAAAATTAAAGAGCCTAATATAACAGCATAAAATTCATGATACTTGCTAAGAGAATCACTTTTCAATAACATATTCAAGGATTGTATGAAAGCAAGATGAACTAAATCTATACTTGAAATTCAAAAAGGTCACTTCAACACATGGATGCAAATAGAATTTGAGTAAAACAAGCTTGATTTTCATTGATATAAGTACAAATAAAGGTAAAATTTAGGTATGGATTTTCCATACCAAAGGTTGGAATCCTTTACAAAGCCAAAATGGCTTGCATTTATAGCATTTGCAGGAAGAGAGAGAGAAAGGGAAGTTGAAGGGGAACAAATACATGTGTCAGCATGATAATATCTGTTAAAATGAATGTGTATGAGGTGTAGGAAGACTCATTAAACTGATTTTGACCTGAAAAAATTCCAAATTTATCATCTTCCCTCCATGTGGCGTAAAAACCCTTCACAAGCATTTTTGAACTTTGAAACTCTTTCTTGACAAGTGGTGAAATGCAACAATTGGGTCATGAGACCTCTTAAGAAGTTATTTATACATCCAAAGGACACTTGGGGATCCTTTTAAATAATAATATACTATCACACCACCTAAAAATATCAGTTACCCTCATAGGTGTCACTAGGCCTCTTCATGTCACTAGGCCTAATTTGGACAAAATAGCTTAAATTGCGATTTATCTTCATTTATGACAATATTATTTATGGAAGGCCTAATATAATAATTTTGGACTGAAAAAACGCCACTTGGATCCATCAAACTCTCTCCAAGTCCCCAATTTGACCATAAAGCCTTCACTAGGCCTTATCTCCTTATAGCCCTATTTTGGCATAAATCCACCTACATATGAAAATTTACATACCTATAGGACTTAGTGAAAACACTTTTGAGGACCCATTTCCATACTTAATATTTTTGCCAGGTTTATAGGCCCAACTCCCAAGGAAAATATGCTTTTTAGACCATTAGCCTCCCCAATTAGGTCTCTTTAGCCTAGAAGGCAAAAAATGCATGTTTTGGGATTTTACCTATAAAACATAGGAGAAATGGCACATTATTAACTTTTTATACCCACTCATCATCCTTCATGTTCAATTTGAGCCTCTAATAGTCTGTATGGACCCCTGTTCTAGCATTAAATACCCTTCTTTGGCCTATTTTATACAACCCTATACCTATAAGTAAAGACCAATGGCATGAGATGATCACCAAGAGAGTTCTAAAGGTTTCCATGGTTTTTTTATAGCTTGAAACATCCATTTTGGTGCATAAAATTTCCTTTTCTTCCAATCAAGTTTCAAAATAATCATTTGGAGGGTTTAAAACAATTTAACCCTTTTTGGTTCATTCATACAATTCACACATTGGAGATCCCTAAAATTCACATTGAAAGCTTCTTAAGTAACCTTAATAATACCTTAAATTAGCTCAAGGTCCCACATAATAGTTCATGGGAGTTGTGAGCTTCAAACCTTGACATTCGTGCTCTTCCTTGCATTCTGTGAGGTTTATTAGAGGTTTCAAGCTTAAGATTATCAATCAAAGAACAAACCTATAATAAGATAGTTAAAACACCTCTTTAATCATCCTAAAAAATTGTTTTAACCACTATAATGGCCTCTTTGATCAAAAAATGAAAGATGACCCTGCCTTGCTCACTAGGCCAAATGCTTGCATAACTAGATACACCTACAACCTCAATAGTTTCAAATATTTAGCATGGATTAAACCTATGAAATAAAGTTTATTAAATGTTTATAGGCATGGTAAATCTCACCACAACATGTTATCAACCCTCCATTCACTGTGATGCATGATTTGATCAAGTTTTCCCATTTTACCATGACTGTGTAAGGGAAAAGTGACCCCTATCTGAGAGAAATAGGGGACACTTCCATTTTGGGCATCAATAAAACAAATATTTTTCATGGTATCAAGGGTTGTGAAAATTTTCTCCACCAAATTTCATCCCTCTATTCCAAGGAACATCCCACTAACTGACCTAAAACTCAAGATTGAGTTTTCTTGGGACAACCTACAGGGTTAAAAAGAAGGTGACTATGTTTTGCATTGAATGGAGGATTTTAAGTCAGACCTAGGCTGGGTTTTATGTTCATGTACTTCCTATATATTTTATATCAGGTATAAGAACCATCTCCATTCTTTAATTCACTCAAAGACCTCTCATACACACCAACTTGTTTTGGTCCTAAATTGACTATGTTGCTATTGTTTGTTGGCTGAGACAGTTATGATTATACCCTTGCCTTGCATTTATTGGGAAAGGTGTGGTAGTTTTATATTCTTTCCCTATTATTTCTTAGTCCACACACCACTTTCATGCCCTATATTTTCTTAGGATATCTCATACTACAACTTGTTCCTTAGTCCTTAGAGGACTATGTTTTCTCTACTGACTGTCTCAGTCTATCCCTATTCATGGGGTGTTTGGGAATTGTTTAGAGTTTGTGAGCCTCTCCTTCATGTTTTCTAGGTGATGCTACACTTCATAAATCCAAATTTACCTTTAAGGCTCAAAATATTAACCCCAAGCCCATATCTATCTCATGCCTATCAAGTTGATTGTCACTATTGACTGACTAAGACGGTTATCTTATTGGTTGAGTTTAAAGGTGTTTGGCATGGTTTAGTGTATTTGAGGATGGTTTGATGGTATTTTAATATTACTTGAGGTTTATTTATGTCAAATTATTCTTTAATATACCATAAATCCACCTTATAGACCTCAAATGATGCCCAAACCTCAAACTTTCTACCCCACTACCATAAATATTATAGATGGTTGTTTTTAAGCACTGTATGAACATGATCTTAGTATTAGAGGTCATTAATATGTTGAAACTTTGTTTGATGACCTTATCATGTCATGAATGTTCATTCCATTTATTTAAAACTATTCTAGTACTATGCCAAAGTGTATGACTCAATTGAGTGATAAAGGCTTGCTCATACTTCAAAGCCTATAGACAACACTTATCACATTTAGTGATTTTTAGTCAACTTTGCACTTGTCACAACTCATCCTCCTTCCCTCCATTTGACTTTAAATTTGGCATGTTGGTAGCTTGTGGATAGGGATGCAAGATCCAATCATCAAGGTGGCATAAGAACATTTTTTTCTATGAGTTATGACATCCACAAAAGTCACCTAGATCTCTGTTTGGGCAGTTTTGGGATTAAGACCCCAAAATTTGTAGTCAACTCCTTTTGCTTGGGAACTTGCCCATAGGCCACCTTGCTTGAACCTATGAACTTGGAATTTGGAGATCCATTGAAGGAGAGTGTGAATTATTGATAGTGAAGTATATGCATCCTCAACAAGTGATGAGACCCTAGAATGCCATGAAGTAAGCTGGGAACTCCACTTTGACTACAACTTTATAAATAAGGTAGTAACTGGTTTCTTCTTGGTATGAGAAAATAAAGGAGAGTTTTATGATGAAAAAATCATGTAAATTACCTCCATTATACCTCATACACATGTGATAAACCATTCCTTCCCACTCCTTTTTGAGCTACTACAACAGAGCAAACCTGGACCCCTCATAGATGAACAAGCCATAAAAAACACCTTGACTTCTTAACGATCATTCATAAAGCTTAGGGCATGTATTTATGAACTATTTCACTATTTTTCATCCCACTATACTTACTAACATCCCCCATAGCCATTCTTCTCAATTGTACCTACATGACCTGTAGTGAGTAAAAGACTTTGACTATTTTTATCTTGCTGAGTGATGGGGAAGAGGAGCTGAAAACCAAACTTTCTGAAGCCACCAAATCTATCTAAGCATGGAATTGAGTATGAGGAAGATCAAGTGATGTTTCAAAAGTGTTTTTAGCTGCAAGAGTCTATATAAATCTGTACAAGTGGCTTAAAACTACCATTTTCAAGTGATTTCTTGATTCTAACTAAAACCTATAGACTTTATCATCTAAGGACACCTATGATATGACATCACCCTTTTGAACTTTCACAAATCCCAAAAAACTAGTCTAAATCATTAAATACCCAATTTTGACCTTGGAAATGACTTAAAAAGACATGTAACATTAATATAAAAGGTGACCAAGGCTAATATGACCCTTATAGGCATAAAATGACCTATTAAACACTTTAAGACAAAGTTTTTTACCTATGGGGTTGACCCAATTTGACCAAGGGGTCAAATTGGTCAACATTCTTCATGATTTCTAGGGGTGGCATGCTTGCTATGCCTAAGACCGATTGCCTTACACTTCTATTGGGCATGGAGTTACACATATACACATTAAAACTAACCTTGAATAGACCTTAACTCAACAATAACAAGCTAGTTGACCCAAACACAAATCGAAAGACACACATAACAATAAAATAACAACATATGCTTCAAGAGCACTTATGGAACACAATAACAAGTTAAAGCAAACACGCTCTAAACACACACTAACCCTGGAAAAAATTTCCCTCCTAGATTAAAGGGAAAGCTTGAGAATATTCTTGTATTGTTGCATGAAGGAATGTAGGAAACATTTTGCTTTTGAAACATTAGTGTGGAAGCCATCATCTCCTTCATGATGTTGGCCAATATTCTTGGCATAGACTTGTATGCAGCTATGACAACTTCAAACACATCTCCTGTGAATATGAACTCCTCTTGTATTTCAACAATCTCAACCTCTTCATAGGACTCATTGATTGATACATGACCTAATGACAGTTCATCAAAGTATCTTCTTGGCTTTCCATCATGTTTTGAGAGTGGGCAAGTGACTTATCAACTACAAGTTCCTCAAGCTCATCAAGTAGATTAGTGTAATCTTCCCACTCTTGACCACTATCTTCCATGGAGATATCTTTTTTGACCCTCTCATGTACTTTGCCTTCAACCTTTCAAAGCTACTCAAGATCTCGAAAGAGCTCTATTTGTAGCTGCTAATCATCCTTGTGTTCCTTACCTTGGTCATCTAATACCACTACCTCTTCAACCTTGTAGTATTCATTCATCATATCATGCTCACATGTAGATTTTTCTTCTTACAGGTCTTGATTACCTCCTTAATGGGTATGCATATCTTCAAGCTTGGAAACAAGATTTTATGAGTTCTCTTCTCATTGATTAAGGAAATATTCTATGATAATTTCTTCCTCATAATCAGCTATGAAGTCATCTTAATAAGCTATGGGTTGAACTTGATCTTGCTCATTTTTACCTATCAAGTGATTCTCTTTAGGCTCTTCTTCTATAGGCCCATCAAGACAAATCTTGATAGGATGAGGGCTAGAGGAATTTTTTGGTGAAGGTGGGAAATGGAGCTCAAAATTAGATTGGGAATGAGGAGTGGGATGTTCTTTGAGAAGTTCATGGGGAAGAGGAGGTAATCTTTGGGATAAAACTAAATGATTCTATTTCTTCCACTTGGCCAAAACTTCATCCACATCAGATATAACTTGAAAAATCTCTTTAATATGTGTAGATAGGGTGTGTTTAAACATAGGATTTTAAATTGGGTCTAAACCTTCTATCACACCTTGACTAAGTAACCTCATCCTTGACTCTAGTTCTTCAATCTACTTGGATAAATTCTCATAGAAAAGTTTCTCTTGGAGATCATATGTATCATGATGATGAGGAGGGGTATGAGAGGTTTAGCATGGAATAGATGAGGTTTATTGAGGAAGGGTGGGAGGGTCTTGCAAAGGTTTAATTTCATCTTCAACTTGTACTTCTTTGACAATGTTTTCCTCTTCTTTCCCCCATGATTCCACCACCTTATTCCAACTTAAGGTCTTGGAACTAGAAATCTTCTCTTGATGTGGAGAAAGAAAGGTTTGAATAGGATCAACTTCATTCTCAACCTTATCTAAAATTTCATCTCCTTTGTCTAGACCTGGTTCCTCCTCTCCCCATGATTCCACAATTTGACTCCAGCTTGAGACTTTTGGACTAGAACTCTCTTTTTAAGGTGATGGAGAAGCAATCTGAGAGGGTAATGAAGGATTGAGATCCACTTATTTTATTTCCAACATGGAATATTTAAAATACATATTTTCAATTTCAATCTACCTATCAAGATGGGTCTCAAATACAAGGTTTCTTGTTCCAACTTTCTCCTCCAACTAATTTGAAGAAGGGAGGATTTGATAGACTTGGTTTGGCTCATGAGTATGGGCCATGAATGGATGATATGACACTTGTGGATGTGGATAAAAAGTTTGATGGGTTTGGTAGGGTTTCCTTTCATGAGTTCCCAATTTATCCTCTAATGAAGACACTAGGCCACTCACATCTAGCATCTCACTTGTGAGCCTTTGCTAATTAGCTCTCTTAATAGGTGCCCACTCCCTCTTGACTAACTCCAATGAATTTATCAATTGGTGGATATAATTACTGGGAATACTTTGACCACATCCCATTTGAGTATCAAGATCTATCATATATTTCTCATATCCCAAAAGAGTTTATTTGAAGGTAGAAATAGGTAGATTAGAAGAAGGACTAAGCTAACTCAGAACAAGACTTTGAGAGGGCTGATCATAAGGTTGATACAAATCATGACAAGGTTATATAAGGTCATATTGTAATTGATAAGGATCATATTGGATCTGATAAGGATCAAATCAAGGTTGGTGGGGATCAAAATCAAGTTGGCCAAGTACTTGCTCACTTTGAAGGGGAAGAGGCAAAGCTTGTAATGTCTTGACCACTTATAGAAGGAAAAAATCAACATCAAGACCAAACTTGAAAGTTTAATATGGAAAAAAATACATAGAAGAGATATGAACAATTTTGAAATGGAATATCTGGCTATTAAACCATCTGATTCATCTTTAGAGTCACCATTGGTGCTTGGAAAAAATGACTCTCGAGGCTAATATATTAAAGGATAACACTAAAAATCCTCCAAATATTGGAACAAGAGTCCCACTGAGCATGGTAGAATTGTTGTCTCCAAATATTTCACCCTAGAAGAGGATGTTCAGGTCTCTTCAAGATTTGGGCAACATGGGAATAACTCCAGGTGTGTGGGGCACCTATGGTAGAGGTATACATGTAGTATTATGATGGCTAGCTCCCTAGATATGACTTGATGTGCTTATGATCCTAAGACTACCTATCATGGGTGAAAAAGGAGAGAGAAATTCCTAAAACAAACCTACACTAGGAGGTGATACACCAAGGATTTGGTTCCACATACCCTTGCAACTTGCCTAATGGACTAAGATAGTCAAACTAGACTCAACACCATTGATGGAGCTCCTAACTTTAGTATTTATCATAAAGGCAAAGATAGCCACTTAAAAAAATTAAGGTGCATACTTAAAGATCATATTGTAGCAACATACACTTCATGAGACTTGCTAAGAAAAGCCATTTGCAACAACGTATTCAAGGATTGTATGAAAGCAAGATGAACTAAATCTATACTTGACATTCAAAAAGGTCACTTCAACACATGGATGAAAATAGAATTTGAGTAAAAACAGATTGATTATCATTAATCTAAGTACAAATCAAGGTATAATTTTGGTAGGGCTTCACCATACCAAATTTTGGAATCCTTTACAAAGCCAAAATGGCTTGCATTTATAGCATTTGGAGGAAGTGAGAGAGAGAGAGGGAAGTTGAAGGGGCACAAAGACATGCATCACCATGATAAGAGATATTAAAATGAATGTGTATGCTATGTAGGAAGAGTCATGAAACTTATCTGGACCTGAAAACATTCCAAATTGAGCATCTTCCCTCAATGTGGCATAATAACCCTTCATAAGCATATTTAAATTTTGAAACTCTTTCTTGACAAGTGTTGAAATTCAAGAATTGGATCATGAGACCTCTCAATAAGTTATTTTTACATCCCAAGGACACTTTTTGATCCTCTTGAAGCATCTTAGGCTATCACACCACCTACAAATATCAGTTGCCCTCATAGGTGTCACTAGGCCTCTTCACCTCACTAGGCCCAATTTGGCCAAAATAGATAAAATTGGTGTTTAGCTTTAGTTATGCCAAGATTATTCATGGAAGGCCTAATATAATCACTTTTTATTGGAAAAATTCCACCTGGATCCATAAAAATATCTCCAAGTCCCCAATTTGACCACAAAGCCTTCACTAGGCCTTATCTCTTTATATCCCTATTTTGGCATAAATCCACTTGCATAGGAAAATGTACAAACCTATAGGACTTAGTGAAAACAATTTTGAGGACAAATTTACATCATTAGTCTCTATTCCAAGTTTCTAAGTTCAAGTCCCAATGCAAGTATGCTTTTTAATCCATTAGCCTCCCTGATTAGGCCTAATTAGGCCTCTTTAGCCTAGAAGGCCAAAAATGCATGTAAACAAAACTTGTAGACAAAGATGCTTGCTCATAAATCAAATAATATAGAAAAAACCTCTTTATGGTTTCAAATTTCAAATATGTTTTCTCATACTTCAAATCCTGTAGACAACACTAAGCACATTTAGTGATTTTTAATCAACTTTGCACTTGTCATAACTCATCCTCCTTCCCTCCATTTGCCTTGAAATTTGGCATGTTGGTAGATTTTGGATAGGGATAAAAGGCCCAATAAATAATAAGTAATAATAAAATTTCTTTATATTATTTATTACATCCCCAAAAATCACTTAGATCTCTATTTGGGTAGTTTGTGTATTGAGACCCCAAAATTTGCAGTCAACTCCTTTTGCTTGGGAACTTGCCCATTAGGATACCTTGCTTGCACCTATGAACTTAGAATTTGTAGAGTAATTTTAGGAGAATTTTAATGTTTTATATTAATTATATTTATCCTCAACAAGTGATGAGACCTTGGAATGCCATGAAGTATGCTGGGAACTCCACTTTGACTGCAACTTGATAAACAAGGCAGTAACCAGTTTCTTATTGGTATGAGAAAATTAAGGATGGTTATATGATGAAAAAAGAATGGATAATACATAAATTATACCTCCTACACATATTCCAAACCATTCCTTCTCATTCCTTTTTGAGCTATTGCAACAAAAGCAAACTTGGACCCCTCTGGATGAACAAGCCATAAGAAGCACCTTAACTTATTAATGATCATGAATAAATCTCAGAGCATGGATTTGTGACCTATTTTCACTAATTTATATCCCACTAGACCTGATAACATCCACCATAGCCATTCCTCTCAATTGTACTTGTATGACCTGTAGTGAGTAAAAGACTTTGACTATTTTTACATTGCCAAGTAATGGGGAAGAGAAGCTGAAAACCAAAATTTTTGAAGCCACCAAAGCCATTTGAGAATGGAATTGAGTAGGAGGAAGATCAATGGATGCTATATAAGTTTTTTTAGTTGTAAGAGTCCATAAACATTCATACAAGTAGCTTAAACTACCCTTTTCAAGTGATTTCTTGATTCTAACTAAAACTTAAAGACTTTGATAGCTAACAGTAGTTACATACAACATCTTAGGACACCTATGACATGAAATAAACCTTTTAAACTTTCAAAAATCCCAAAAAACTAGTCTAAAGCATTAAATTCCCAAATTTGACCTTGGAAATGACTTAAAAAGACATGTAACATTAATATAAAAGGTGACCAAGGTTAATATAACCCTTATAGGCATAAAATGACCTATTGAACACTTTAAGACAATTTTTTTTACCTATGGGGTTGACCCAATTTGACCAAGGGGAAAATTGGTCAACACTAGGGATATGGGATGAGTTTTTATATAGCTAACATTTTAAACATCTCTTAATGTATGTGTAACAATATTGATTCAGAGTGGGCCAATAATAACCTAGACGTAAGATTTTTTTTAGAAGTTTTTAGGCCACTAAAGTGTCCACCACATGACCCCTTATGTAATTCCTGGATAGCTAAGGTATCTTCATTATTTTGGAGACAAGGAAGAAGAATGCCACCAAAACCATGTTTATAGAGAAGACCCCCCAGTATAGCATAGTGGGAAACTTTATATTGAAAGACACACCTGATACCTTGGATAGATGGGGAGGAGATAGTCATGTAGACAAATAAGTAAATATTTGTGCGTACCATGGCTCATTTGAGTTTTCCTCAATATTATTGATAGATAGAAGATAAGTTCTCATGTAGGAAAGATGATTAACTCGATGGATAAGGACACATAGCTTGGAATCCTGAGATGAGGATGGGATAAAAGAGGTAAGATATGTTATAGTATCAATGAAATTATTAGTTGATCTAGGAGTAGTTTGGATAGCGTAATGTTCAAAAGTATATCGAATCTAATTGGATAAAGTCTTATATCTTTGGAGGATATCATTCTTGCATTGATATATACTAGTAATTTAATTGATGACTAGCTAAGAATCATCATAGATATTAAGGGCTATAAATCCTAGTGCAAGGGTAGTTTGGAGGCCTATAATCAATGCTTCATATTCAACCATGTTATTGGTGAAATCAAAATCTAATTTAAAATATAAAAGTATGGGAATACCTTGAAGAAGGAATTAGTATAAATCATATACCACATCCTTGTTCACATTTGGATCCATCAAAGAATAGAGTCATTTGATATTATAGGACTAATTGGGAAGTGGATGTGATAGATTCATCAAGAAATTCATAATTAATTAGCTATTTATCACTAAGAGGTGATTTAACCAATTGATCAACAATAATCTATCCTTTAATAGACTTTTGATGGAGAAATTCTAGATCAAACTCAGATAGAAGCATGATCCATCTGGCCATTCATGAATTTTGATAAGGCTTACAATGCATAAAATTACGTATGTCTTCTGGTTAAGTTCGTAGTGATAAAGCTTAGAGGCTATAAGGACCAGTGTTAGGCATATTTTGTTAGTATGTAGATAACATGTTTCATATTTTATGAGGGTATGACTTATATAATAAATAGCATATTCCTTATGATGTTCATCTCGATGGGCAAGCATAACACCTAGAGCATGGTATTTATCTGAGATATAAAGGAATCAAGGTTTCCCCTCCTTAGGTGGAGTGAGGACTAGAGGAAATAGAAGATAGTCTTTAAGTATGTTAAATACTTCTTGATAATTAGAATCCCATACAAAGTGATTATCCTTCATTAATAAATGGTGGAAAGGTTGACACCAATCAAAAAGCTAGGATATAAAATGATGGATAGACTGGAGCTTACCTTGTAAACTATGAAGTTGATTAAGGTTGGATAGAAGAGGAGTTTATATAATGCCCTTAATTTTAGTGGGATCCACTTATATTCCTCAAATAGAAACAATGAAGCCCATAATTTTACCCATCAAGACACCAAAAATGCACTTTTTTGGATTTAGATACACATGATATTAGAACAGATGATTGAAAATAACCTTAAGTATGGATAATTGATCCTCATGGAATTTTGACTTCCCAAAGAGGTCATGTATATAGTCCTCAATAATTTTTTGGATTATGTCATGAAATATATAGTTCATGTCCTGTTAATAGGTGGTTCCTACGTTCTTTAGGCCAAAGGTCATAAAATGGTAGTAGAAGGTACCCTAAGGAGTAATAAATGTAGTTTTATGTTGATCTTTTGGTGTAATAAGTATTTGATTGTAA
Source organism: Torreya grandis (assembly GCA_037957365.1). Lineage (NCBI taxonomy): Eukaryota > Viridiplantae > Streptophyta > Pinopsida > Cupressales > Taxaceae > Torreya > Torreya grandis. The sequence continues at coordinate 1,648,192 of JARHVA010003344.1, read as the reverse complement.
CTAGAAAAACAATCCATAACAGATAAAATTTCATAGCTAGCTATCAAGTTCACTAATTGGTCAATGTTAGGGAGAGGGAAATAATCTTTTGGATAAGCAAGATTTAATTCATGAAATTTAGTACATATGTGAAGTCCCCCTATAGGCTTAGTGATTAGAATGATATTAGACATCCACTAAGGATAATCGATGGGTTGAATAAAGTTGGCAGATAAGAGGTGTTACAACTCCTATTTTACTAAGTGTGATGTGGGGATGCACTTTACAGAGCTTTTAATTTATCAGCTTAGCATTAGGAAAGGTGACAATATTATGGATAATAATGGTGGGGTCAATACCAGGCATATCACTATAAGACTTAGCAAATGCCTCGCTATGGTATGATAAAAAAGTGGTAAAATATTGGTTTTATTGAGGATCCAAGGATTTTCTAGATTTAACGATCCTTGAGGTTTCTTGAGACTCAATGTTAATATCAATAGTGGATTCATTTAATAAGCTAAATGATTTAGATGGAAGAGAATTGTATAGATAAGAGTTTTTAGCACCTAGATGAGTCAAGATTGACTCATCATCCTAACACTAAAGAATAGGGATGATTAGCATATCATGTCCTATTAACTTAGGATATACTAAAGGGATAATTTAGGTGTCACCACCATGGTGAAAGATGAGGTGTTTTATGGAGATTGAATTGATTAAGAAAAAGTCAAAAGGGATGGATATAGTGTCATTGGTCGAGGAAGAGGTATCAGATGATGAAGATTGCTCTTATTCTTCCAAAAATGGTAGAATATTGGGTTCAAGAGAGGATTTAGGATCTTTCTCAAATCCTATACCATGTTTTTCATGTGGTTTTCTAAAATCTCCTAATGTGATGTCATGAGGACTCTGATCATATCTACCCATGTTGAATCCCTTCCAAGTACAATGATAAAGGTAGGTTTGTGCAAACTAGGGTTTATCTAGAAATGAGAAATTAGATGTAAAAGGTTTAACATGGGTGTTTTTATCATGCCTTAGGGTGGTTTGATTGATTCCACCATATATCAAATGGATGTGTAAGAATGGTGGCCCAAATGGGATGAGATCACCTAGGTTGGGTAGATACATGGGTTGTTTATCTAGATGATCATATCCCCTAAGAGTGGGTAATGTGTTAAGGGTTAATATCTAGTATTCCCTCATTGAAAGATGCTACATCATAGAATCAATGGACTCATGAGCTAGTAATTTTGAAGTAGGAATAGTCATGCTAGTTGAGGCTTTATTAGAGGATGAAGATGGGATTATGTTAGGCAAGGGTATTATAACATGTCTTGGTTCAACAAGTATAGTTGCATGATTTGAATGGTGGAGGGGATGCATTACATTAAATGAATCCATGGATGTCTTAAGAAAATCTTATATTAGAATTTCCCTTCTATGACATAGAAGAGTTTGTGGAGGGTGCGAGGACCTATGCAAATGGGAAGGACAACCATCCTTATTGTGGGTTCTATTATGTCATTGAATGCATGGAGAATTGTTAGGGATTAGGAAACAATGGTTTTTGATAGTTTTAACTATTGGAAAGCATGTGAATAAATAATGTTGATACTAGCCCCATTATTGATCGTAGCTCTTTTAATTTGAGTTATGATGAAATGTGGGGGATCTTGGTCTTTAGGTGATAAGGGAATGACTTCAAAATTAGTAAAACTACCAACCAATACCATTTGGAGGGCCCCTATAAATGATAACAATGGTTTAGGCTCATTTAGATCAACCTCAATAGCCTGGAGAGGTTCTATCATTACTTGATGGTGTGGATAGTTTTTGATAAGTTCATACAATGACATTTTTATAGGTATTTGGTGGAGTTGTTTTAATATGGAGATTTGTACCAACTCCTTGTATTTGGTTAGGGTAGTTCATGTAATTGAGACTTAAGATTTTTTTCTAGATGATTTAGGTGTATTATGAGTAGAGGTACCTATAATTTAAACTTTAGATTTATTGGGGTTTTGATTTTGAGAGCGGGTGGCTACATGAACAACATGGATGTGTAATAATGGAGGGTTTGAAGAAGCCACTGACTCTTTATCACTTATATGACTAGCAGGATTATGGGTGGGTGGAATATTTGGGATGGTGACTTTTTGCTTAGGACTTTTATCATTTAGATCATTAATTAATAGATCAATATTATGGATTAGTTGTTGGATCACAACCTTAAGGGCATTATAATTTTTTATGTCATGTCCAATCACTCTATGATATGTGTTTATCTCCTAACTCCTATACCAATAAGGGCTTTAGAAGTGAGGGTTAATGGTTTGTATAGGTGGTAATATGATGAGGGATGTATCCAATAATTATTTTAATATTATAATGTAAGATCCTTTCAAAGGGTCATTTTGTGGTCTTATAATGGGTTGTACCATCTCTTTTGGTAGAGTATTGATCGTTTGGTTTTGACGTTTAACTTTCATGGTAGGGATGACCTTAGGCACCTTTTATTTAATTTTTTCTAATGGCCCTTTATCAAAATATGGTGGATATTAGGATGGAGGCATGGTTAATAATGGAGAGAGACTTTGTATTTTCCCATGTGTTTTAATGGAAGAACCTATGACAAGGATAGTCACTTTGGAAGATGGATGAGGACCTAAAATAGATGATGGATGATGAGGCCAAGATATGCCTGTTAAATGTATAATAAATGACCCCATCTTACTCTCTCTTTTTATTAAGTTTGAATACATTTTGTGACTTTTATTTTGATCTGATATGAGTTAGGATGTATCTTTTGTTGATTGTGATTCTAATGTTTAAAATATCTGTAATTCCTAACAAGTGTTTTGGAAAATTCAAAGTTTTGTAATAAAATAGGTCATCATCAAGCTAAAGAATAAATATGAAGTAGATTGCATATTTTTGGAAGCATTGGAATCAATATAACTTAGTTCTAAAACTCCACCATGCTATTACAAGTTTTGTCACATTTTTAGACTTAGTTCTGAAACTCTATATTTAGTTCTGGAATTATCTGAATTAGTTTTGGTACTCCTACAAATAAGCTCCAGAATTTTCATGGTTAGACATAGAATGATTTCCTTTAGTTTTGGAACTCTTCTAAAATTATGGAACTGATAAATATCTATTCCAAATGGCTAGTGATCTATCAAATCAATGATCCCATTAATCAAGAGCAAACTTATGATTTCCATACTTGAAAATCCAAGACACTTATCACATAGCTGGACATCTAGCCGCATTTTAATTTAGCATCTATTCTAGGCATGATTTAGTTCCATCATATCCATAAAATAGTTACGGCCATAAATGTATCACAAGAAGAAGAATATATATACAGACCTAAAGAATATAAGAATAATGGTGATAATTGAAGAATAGAGGGATAAGGATAGATTAGTACATTTTTGTAATATAGAACATTTTATCAATAAAATAGCCATTTTTGTTTTGAGAGAGAATTAAGTTGTTTAATCTTGTTTCTAGGCGGAGCAAGGGCCCACTCCTCCAAGAACTAAGATCTTCATTTTTGGTCGGTATTTATATTTTATTTTCAAAAGCAAATAGGTAGATATGTTAAATTTATAGATGCTTTAAATACCTGAAGTTAAAAATTTGTTGTAGATTTATCCCTACAGGTGTTCTAGATTAAGTTCTCATTTCTTTGCAATCATTTTCCAAGCATTCTAAATTGTGTGTTTATTTCCAGCAAATTCATTTCTACAAAGTGTGTTTATTTCTAGCAAATTCATTTCTGTAATGTGTGTTTATTTCTAGTAGTTTGATTCTAATAAGCTTTTAACCAAGAAGTCCTTAAGACATTAAAGATCCCCAAAAATTAAAAAAAATATAAATACCTACAATCAATTACTAAATCACTAAGATTCTTCTTGTTGCATATAGCTTTAGACACACCCCTAGTTGAATATGACATCAATAGAGAGTTGATTAAATAAAGGGAATAATGACACCCAACATTTTTGGTGTCATTGCTATGGAACCACTAGTTGAAATTTTCTAATTAGGTGTCAATAAGAGAAATAATCATACATTTAGTAATTGAAGAAATCTTCCCTAAGTTATCACAAAATTAATGAGTAGACCAAGAGACTCCAAGGGTATATTTCTCCCAAAAATATCTAAACAATAATTTCCATCATCCTCTAGTTTAAATAAGGAAGTTGACCAAGAATTGGAGGCACCATTATCTCCTACAAGACAAAAAGCAGAGTTGCCATCCTTGGAATTTTTGGATCAGTCACCAGAAGTAAGTATAACTTTAGGAAGGAGGATTATTTCTCAAGATCCATTGAGGGAAAGTTTTGATTCTCAATTGAGTAGTCAACCTCCTACTCCTGAATTTTCACCATCCCTAAAGCAGACCACATACCACATTGACTAGGAGAAGGGACTAGAAAATACTAGAGAGATGGAACGAAAAGATGGAAGAGAACCTGAGAGAAACTTTACCTATCCCATTCGATTAAAGGATGATGAAACCACTATGAAGAAAACTTCACCTACACATTTGCACACATTTAGAGGAATGTCATCTAAGGATCTTAAACAATTTTGTTTTGAGTTTAAAGTACTATGTCAGACTTATGATTATAAGATAGATAATCAAAAACTCAAGTTGTTTCCATCTACCCTAAAGGATGTAGCAATGAGGTGGTTTATGGGATTAACATCTAATTTTATTACCAATTGGGAACAAATGGAAACTGTCTTCCTAGACAAATATCAAGATTATTATAGAGGAAGAAATTGAAAGGAAGAATATTTCAAAATCAAATAGGAAGAGGATGAAAATATGGAATATTGTTTGGATAGATTCCTCTTTGTGAATAAAAGATGTGGATTTGTACTTCAATAAGAATTAAGTAAAACCATTTTTCTCAAAGGTTTAGATGATGAATCTAGGGAAACCCTTGATTTAATTGGCATTGGAAACATTGCTCAATTAAGAATGAACAAAATCATAGAAATTTATATAAACTATTCAAGGACAAGGGGTGGACCTAGAAAGGGAAAAATAGTTAAAAATTCAAATCTAGATATGAAAAAATGAATAGATGAATTGGAAAACTTTAAAATAGACATATTAGTTCAATTAACCTCCACTATGGATGGATTACAAGCTAAAGCAAATGCCCAAATTGAACCATTAGCTATGTATTGTCCTAGATACATGAAGAAGCATGCAATAAGGGAATGTCCTTTGGATAAAATAGAAGTATGTCTTGTCTGTGATTCTAAAGAGCATCATACTCATGCTTATTTTCTTCTTCCACTCATAAAAAATTAGCTCAAACAAACTAGTACATCATCCACCACAGAAGAATTAAATTTTGTTTAGAGACAACCTAGCCAAGGGAAGTTTACACCAATACCAGCTCTTAATCCTTGGATGATGCCATGGGTAGCTTAAACAGTACCACAAAGTTAGGGACAGCCACCTTGGGCCCCTCAACCAACATGGCATCCTTAGGATTAGGCAAGTAAATCTTGGTATACTCAGGGACATCAACAACCTTGGGCTAGTCAAGGGAATCCTTATGCTTGGCCACAACCTAGATGGGGCCCTAGTAATTATGTGCAAGGGAAAACATATCCAAATCAGAACCAATAAGCCATAATGGGATCTCCAGCATAAAATCCATAGGCTGAGAATGTAGTCTAAACACAAATGTTAGCACAACCAATAACAAACCCAAGAAATAAACAAACAACTCCTGTATACAAAATAGAACCAAAAAAATCAGATAATCTAAATGCAATGGATTGTAAAAACATTCAAACTAGATCTAGCAAAATAGTCAGTAGTCCACTAGTTATAATCACTAAGATGATAGAAGAAGTTGCAACCCCTAGTCTGGTTACACCTAAAGAAGATGAAAAAGAAGAAGATAAGGAACCAAAAAGAAACCCTACTGGGATTCTATTTCCATAAAGATTTAAAAAAGCCATAAAAATTAAGGAATCTGAATTGGTGCAGGGACTAAGAAGATTGAATATTGAAATACCATTATTACAAGAAATTAAGGATATTCCAAAGTTGAACAAGTTAATCAAACTATTATGTTTTAAAAATCTTGGAAGAAAGAAGCAGTACCCCAGGACTATTCAAGTCGAAGGGAAACTTGATGACTTATTAGCAGGAAAACTCTTACTTCCCAAATATGGATATCTTAGAAGCCCTGTTATTTTTGTCTCTATAGGGAATAAAGATATGCATAACATTTTAATTGATTTGGGAGCAGCTATCAATGTAATGATAGTGGACACATTGAAAACATTATCATTAATAGGCATACAACCTACTAACACCATATTGTAGATGGTAGATCAGTCTGTAGCAAAACTAGGAGTTATTAAAGATGTGACAGTAATGGTGGAGTCATGGGAATATCTAGTTGACTTCCTTATATTGTAGCCAAAAGGTAAAACACTTGGTTATCCCATTATTTTGGGTAGACCATGATTAGCTATAGTTGCTACTTTAATTGATTCTAGGTCAGGTGATATGACTATTTCAAATGGTAAGAATTCTAATCAAATTTAATTATATCCCTCTGCACGACCTTTTATTGATAATTAAGAGAAATTATGGGTTGATAATCTTGATATTAATGAGCAAAATCTATCTTCTTGGGCTATGATAACATTGAAAGATCATGTACAAGAAATAGAAGATATGGTTAATCCTCCATTGAATGTACACCAATTGTCATTAGAGTAGTCAAGATTAGTTCCAAAACTTGTAGAATCTATTCCAAAAACATCACAACTAGTTTTGAACCACACCAACAACAATTCTCTGTAAATGAAGCTAATTTCACTCCAGAGGAATGAGATTTCTCTGAGGGAGAGGAAGGATCTTTAGCTTTAGCTTTACAAATATTAGGAGATGATGAAAATTTTCTAGAAAATAGTAGTAACAAGGAGTTCGACCTATAACAAGATAAGTATCATAACTCTTCCTGCTATCCTTTGTTCAGTATTCTATATCAAGGAACTTTTGGAGATGTTGCTACATATCATATGTTGTTACCACATGCATGTCCACTAAACACCTTAATGGAACCCTTTCAACAATTCAGTTAATCATATACTAGACCCAAACATGTTGAGATTCAAACAAGTAAAATTTTGAATATTAATAGGTGGTTAAACAATGATGAAGAAACCAAATTTTTTGATGTTTTGAAAGATCATACTAGAGCTTTTTCTTGGGACTATAGAGACATGAAGGGAATTCATCCAAGTATATGCACCCATCACATTTATACTGAAAACATTAGACTAGTTAGGTAACCTCAAAGATAGATTAATCTAGCCTTAAGGGATATAGTCAAATAAGAAATTGAAAAATTATTACAAGTAGGTTTTATCTACCCTATCTCAGATAGCCAGTGGGTGTATCCTCATGTAATTGTCCCTAAAAAGAATGGAAAATAGAGAATTTGTGTTGACTATAGGGAAATAAACAAAGCCACCCTGAGAGATTATTTTCCCTTACCATTCATAAATCAAGTCTTAGACAACATTTTAGGTAAACAATACTTTTCCTTCTTGGATGGATTTAGTGGATACAATCAAATTAGAGTTGCTACTGAGGATCAGGACAAAACTACATTTACTTGTCCATGGGGTACCTTTGCTTACAGGGTATTGCCATTTGGACTATGTAATGCTTCAGTAACCTTTTAAAGAGTTGTATTAGCAATTTTTGTAGACCTAACAAATGACTATGTAGAGGTATACATGGATGAATTTACTATACATGTAGATATATTTGATGATGCCTTGAAATTTTGGACAAAGTATTAACAAGATGTGAACAACATCACTTGTCTCTTAGTAATGAGAAATGTTTGATGATGTTTGATGAAGGGATTGTATTAAGACACCATATTTCAAAAAGAGGAATTCAAGTTGATCAAAACAAAATAAAGATTATTTTAGACTTGCCTATTCCTAAAACCCCCATAGATATCAATTCATTTTTAAGACATGCTGGATACTATAGGCTCTTTATCAAGGATTTTAGTAAAATTGTTGTTCCCATGTTTAAGTTGCTTACCAAGGACTGTGAATTTTTTGGGATGAAAAGTGTCAACATGCTTTTGAATAAATTAAAGATAAATTAGTAATTGCCCCAATATTGAGAGGACCTAATTGGGAGAAACCTTTTCACATCGAAACTGATGCCTGAAATAACTTAATTGGTGCAATTTTGGGATAGAAAGATGAAGAAGTAAAAATGTATGCTCTTTACTATCTTAGTAAAAATATTACTCCCACTAAAAGAAATTAAAGTACCACTGAAAAAGAATTTTTGGTTGTGATCTATGCAATTAATAAATCTAGACATTACATTACAGGGTACAAAATATTTGTACATACAGACCACTTAGTAATTAAATATTTAATAAACAAACCAGTGGTTGGAGGTAGAATAATTAGATGGTTATTACTTATACAAGAATTTGGTATTACCATTGTGGACAATGCAGGTAAATCTAATGTGGTAGCTGATTTCTTGTCAAGACTAACCACTACAGGGGAGCAGGATCCAGTCAAGGACAACTTTCTAAATGAACAATTGTTTTTTATTTCAACTAATACACCATGGTTTAATGACATGGAAAATTATCTTACAACAAGGAAGTTTCATCCTTCTTTCACTAAAAAATAAATAAGTTAATCAAAACTAGTGCACAGTTCAAATGGTTAAATGGAATGCTATTTAAATGTGGTCTTGATTTGGTTTTATGCAGGTGTGTAAAAGAAGATGAAATCTTTGACATCCTCTAGGCATGTCATGATGAACCAAGTGGAGGACATTATTTAGTGAAAAGAATAGCTCACAAGATAGTTGGCACTAGTTACTATTGGCCATCTCTGTACAAAGATGTGAAGAGATATATCAGGTGGTGTGATCCTTGTCAAAGGATGGGATAACAAACCTTTACCAATGAAATGCCTCTGCAACCTCAAGTAGTGATTGAACCATTTGAGAGATAGGGATTGGATTTTTTTGGACCCTTTAATTCTCCTTCATAGGGAAAAACACACATACTTGTGTGTACTAATTATGTGACAAAGTGGGCAGAAGTGCAAGCTTTAACAAATGCCACTGAAGAAATAGTTGTTGATTTCCTTTGGCATAAAATTATGGTAAAGTTTGGAGTACTAAGAAGCTTAGTTTTAGACCAAGGACCCTAATTTATGTCTAATATGATCCAAGATTTCACACTTTATTATCAGATCAATCATAAGAAGTCATCTCCCTATCACCCATAAGCAAATCGACAAGTTAAAGTAACAAATAGAGAATTGGAAAATATCCTCACTAAAATAGTTGAAGTAGAAAGAAGAGATTGGGTAAAGACACTACCTGAAGCTGTCTAGGCTTATGATAAAACTTGGAAAACCACAATAGGGTTTTCACCATATGAGTTAGTCTATGGGAAAAAGCCCTTGTTGCATATTGAGTTTGAACTACAGACATTGAGGATAACAACTAAGGTGGGAATTGAATTAGATGGAGCTTAAAAAGAGAGAATCCTTCAACTCAATGAGTTGGATGAATTGGGAGTGGAATCACTTCACTAGACAGAGATAATCCAAGATCAAAGGAAGAAATGGCATGGTTCACATGTGAAGGAAAGGCAATTAAATGTATGAGACTAGGCATTACTATTTGATTCTAAGTACCAACAATTCAAAGGAAAATTAAGAACCAGATAGTTGGGACCTTATTAGATTGAGTAGATATTTGACAATGGTTTTATCCAGTTACTTCCCATTGATGGCAATAGAAGAATACTCTTGGTCAATGGAGATAGGGTAAAACTTTATAGGAAGCCTCCTACTAAGGACAAATTCTTGAAGCAGATTGAAGCAAACAAACAATTTGATCATATAGAAGAACCTAGTTCTTCCAAAATGATCAACTAATCAGATGAATAGATCTAATATAAAGGGAAGAGGATGAAAACTAGTAAATGGCATTCTCTTTCACCAAAAAAAAAAAAATCTCTAAAAGATATATTGAAAACTAGTGATGGTGGTTGATCTTCTCAAATAAATGGCTAATTCAAAATAAAAACTTCTTTGGAATTCTAACTATTTTCTAACCATTTTCTTTTTTTCACTTTTTAGGAATGATGAGTCATCATGATGGAGGAATTACATCATTAAGGATGGTAATTATGTTTTTAACTTGTTAAAGGTTAGATTGAAAGTTTGCATGTGTGATTAGACTTGATTTAAAAATATTAGTATGATGAGTCATCTATTGTACATCACGATTAAACATGAGAAATCATGAAAAGGATATTGATGATGGAATAAATTGGTGACATAGTTATAAATAATTATTACTATCATTAAATCAATAAAGTAAAAACTAGTTGCAAAAAAAATTCAAGAGAGATACAATGAATTAAATTCATCTGTTTCACAACTGAGTACAATAATTCCATAATCGAATTCGCTAGTTTTGCAACCAAAGCCATTAGTTCCACCAATAAGAGAAGCAATCTTTAGCTAAATTGAATAAGATTAAATAAGAACAAATCATAGGGATTAAAAAGAAGTCAGAACTAGAGGATGATATTCAGCTCCTTATGGATGAAGAAGTAGAAACTATCTTTCAATAGGCAGGATGGTTGGAGTTTCTAAGGAAATTCTCCAAATATAATGATGAATTGGTAAGATAATTTGTTATCAATTTAGAGAAAATAAGGACAAAGATTAGGAAGGTTTTCATTCCTTTTTATATGAATGTAATAAGTGAGATATTTGGAATACCAATGGTGCATGTCCCAAACCCTGTCAAAGGGACATTAAAAGACCTAGTTGAAATCCTGATGAAAGAGGGGGAAGCTGAACCCCAGTATATTTACAACACAAAGAAAATCATCAAAGGAGTTAGAAGGGCTAGCTTACCCAAACCCTTTGGTAGAGTAGCATTTTGGATAGTTAAGTATTTAACCTGTGATGGATAATTTGGGTCAGTAAGAAAAGAAGTCTTGAAAATCCTCATATACCTTAGATATGGAGCCAAAAAAATAAAATATATAGTAAATCTTTTAGGGTTTATTTTTGACTCCATCCATATAATGGCCCAGAGGTATTCTTATGGTGTAGGAATAATTAGACATCATGGGTTAGTGCATTTAGTATGCCAGCACCATTTCCTTTCAAAGAATAATGGGAAAAAATGTGGGAAAATTTTATTGGCAAGTTTGGGCAGAACCCTGGTATTTTTAGAAGAATAATAACAACTCCTCCTGCCCCTTCAATTCATTTGGAAATTGATACCACTACTAAGGAAAATAAAGAATTAGGGGAAGATGAAATACCAAAAATAAGGAGATATGGAAGAAGACCTAAAATTGTAGACCCTACTTTGCCTTCTCAAGAAATTCCTTCTTCTACAGAAGCTACAAGAGAACTAATACATGTCTTTGATAGTGACGATTCACCTAGGCTTGAATAAAAGGAGAAAATCATAAGAAGCTCTAAGAGGATACCCATTTTTACACATTTTAAGGCTCCTCAACAAAGGAGAAGTCATAAAAGGTCTATATAAATTCTAGAGGAGATGAAAGAACAAGAAAGGCTGGAGACTAAAGCTATTGATATTTTGGGCAACATGACCATGACTCCTAGACCAAGCCAAACAACAAAAGAAAAAAAAGATGAAAGATTTGAGGAGTAAGTTTTACAAGAAATGGGTGAGTCAACAACACCATCACATGTAGAAGATGAACAGGCTTCTTGGAAAAGGAAATGGAAATCCCCTTTGGTGGAAGAAGAATGCTTAATTCCCCAAGAAATTTCAAAAAAAGAGCAAAATTAGTAGGTTAAACAAGCTCCATTTTTGTCTAGAATAGAGCTTATTATCAAGGAAAAGGATGAGGAATTAAATTTTCTCAAAATCAAATTAAAATAGAGAGAAATGCTCCTTAAAGAATTAACAAACCAGTTCATAGCTAAGACTGAGGAATTAGTAGAGATTAAAATATAGTTGATAGAGAAAGAGGAAAAAAGTAAAATTTTCAAGAGATATACTGCTATGTCAATAGTCTCTGCATAGACTGAATTGACTTATCTACCACTCAATTAGTTATGGGATGATACATGTAGAGATCTTAGTGTATTCAAGACATCCAATAAGGACTTGAAAAGCAAAATGGAGGAAGAAAGAAAGCAAGGAAGGAATAGGAAGAAAAATTTTATAAGGAGGAAAAAGATAAATATAAATATCTTGTGAAAATACAAATAGTTTTCATGATGAGTGAGAAACTACTTACATTCAGAAGACCTTCTCCTGCATATAGTATGTTTTAAGAGGAATAATTCATTCATTGGTAGTTGGCAAAAATAGCATGTGGCCTTCCACATGAAATAAAAGATGAAGTTAATTTCTTAGCAGCCTACTCCTTAGCCAATGCAGAACAAAAAAATCTTCTCTGTGAATTTTACCTTTGCAATTTCATGCTAGAAAATAATTCAAGTTTTATGGTCAATTTATATGTAGGGGAAAGCCATCTTAATGTACTTGTCTCTATTCTTCAAAATCAGATTGCATGGAAAGAGAGGGAGTCAGAGCATATGTTAAAGGCTAGTTCATCTAGTCTCTATATGAGAATTCATTATGGCAACCCATTCGCCTTTGCTTCACATTTCCAATCCCATGTATTTAATGGAAGGTTCAAGGAACCTTATCTTGCCAATTTACAGAAAAGCATTAACACCTTCACCTCTTATGAAAAGGAAAATTTTGATAATATCTATTATGCATGTTTGAAAATATGGGAATTTCTCCTCGTGGCATTGAAAAAAAGTGAAGTAATATCCCCTTTAAATTTGATCTAGAGTCTATAAAGGGTAAAATCTTTATGCACAATAATTCCTCGAAACAATGAAACTCCCATGCGCATATAGATAGGAATGCAGACAAGGCCACCTCTACTTATCACCCCCATAACTCCTTGGAAAAATAGACAACCTCAAAATCCCACTCAATTTGAGGAATGGAAAAGAAAAGTAGAAGCAAGAGCAGGGTATAGTACATTTGAATCAAAGCATTTGGATATTTAGTTCTAGCTATTTGATCTAAGCAATCAAATGGAATGCTAAATATACAATCCCAAATTTGAAGATTAAAGTTTATAAAGGGACTTACAAACAAGTAAGTATGGCGGAAATGATGAGGCCAGGATATGCCCATTAAATGTACAATAAGTTACCTCATCTTACTTTCTCTTTCTATTAAGTTTGACTACATTTTTTGACTTTTATTTTGATCTGATATGAGTTAGGATGTAATTTTCCATCTTTTGTTGATTGTGATTCTAACATTTAAAATCTCTATAATTCCTAACAAGTGTTTTGGAAAATTCAAAGTTTTGTAATAAAATAGGTCATCATCAGGCTGAAGAATAAATATGAAGTGGATTGCATATTTTTGGAAGCATTAGAATCAATACAACTTAGTACCATAACTCCACCATGCTATTACAAGTTTTATCCCATTTTTAGACTTAGTTTTGGAACTTTATATTTAGTTCCAAAATTATCTAAATTAGTTCTTGTACTCCTATAGATAAGCTCTAGAACTTTTATGGTTAGACATGGAATGATTTCCTTTAGTTTCAAAACTCTTCTAAAATTTTAGAACTGATAAAGACCTATTCCAAAAGGCTGGTGATCTGTCAAATCAATGATCCCATTAATCAGGAGTAGACTTCTAATTTCCATACTTGCAGATCCAAGACACTTATCACATAGCTAGACATCTAACCACATTTTAATTTAGCATCTATTATGGGCATGATTCAGTTCCATCATATTTGTAAAATAGTTATGGCCATCAATGTACCACAAGATGAAAAACATATATACAAACCTAAAGAATATAGGAATAATGGTGATAATTGAAGAATAAAGGGATAAGGATAGATTAGTACATTTTTGTAATATATAACATTTTATCAATAAAATATCCATTTTTGTTTTGAGAGAGAATTAAGTTGTTTAATCCTATTTCTAGGTGGAGCAAGGGCCCACTCCTCCAAGAACCAGGAAATTCATTTTTGGTCAGTATTTATATTTTATTTTTAAAATCAAATAGGTAGATTTGTTAAATTTATATATGCTTTCAATACCTTAAGTTAAAATTTATCTTAGATTTGTCCTTGCAGGTGTTCTAGATTAAGTTCTCATTTCTTTGCAATCATTTTCCAAGCATTCTAAATTATGTGTTTATTTCCAGCAAATTCATTTCTACAAAGTGTGTTTATATCTAGAAAATTCATTTCTATAATGTGTTTATTTCTAGAAATTTGATTCTAATAAGGTTTTAACCAAGAAGTCCTTAAGACATTAAATATCCCCCAAAATAAAAAATATATACAAATACCTACAATCAATTACTAAATCACTAAGATTCTTCTTGTTTCATATAGCTTTAGACACACCCCTGGTTGAATATGACATCAATAGAGAGTTGATTAAATGAAGGGAATAATGACACCCAACAATGGAGATGATATAAAATGGGTTGGCCCTTTGTTCTTTTGTGTGTTGAGAATAAAGGGGGAATTTGGACTAAGATTTTTATCTTTTGATGTTTGAAAAAGATCGAACTTGACTTGAGGATAGGCTAAAGCTTTCTTTGGGGGAATACCAAGACAATTTTCCTAGTTATCAATGATATGATCTTTACCATTTCCTTTAGTAGTTTCAAGTTAAGGAGTTGTTATGATAGAGGATGATTTTGAAGGGTCTTGGTACCGAGTGAATTGATAGGATCCTGCTATATTACCATCTTGGTGTTTATTATGAATAGGTTCACCAGTGACCAAAGGGGTGGAATGTTTGATATTACAAGTATCAAGACGTTTATCTATGACATCCTGAGGAGGGGTTTCATTTTCCTTTTTAGAATATTTAGTTCAGGAAGATTAAGGGGATAGCTCATGCGAATGATCCCATGTAATGAGATAAGGGAGCTCTATATAGGTTTTGGGAGTTGTCTTGATAATTTTTGGTTGACTTACATTGAAATCATCTCTTGTGAGGAGATCCAAGACTGACAATTGCTCTAGAGTTTCTTTATACAAAAATTGGTCATAGATTGTATCATCATATGTGTAGCCTGATTTTGTGTTCCTCTAGGGTTAGCTTGGATTTTTTTTGATGTGGATGATGGTTTGGAAATGGCTATCTAAAAATATCTAAAGATTAGTTGGGATAAGCATTTAGATTGTCCAAATGAAGGTCCCCCTTGTTGATGAGGACTTGTACCAATCATTTAAAGGATTGGCATCAGTCTATGTCATGTGTTATTACCTTGCGATAGGCACAAAATTCATCCTCTTTATACTAAGTGGGTTTAGGACACGTATCATCAACTGGTCTAATTAGAGGGAGCTTAATAACATTTTTTTGTAGGAATTTATCTGATATAGTTGTGTAAGGTTATTCTAAAGGGGTATATTTCTTAGGGGGAAAATGAGTAAGGCTCCTAGGTGGCTGTGATTGAGACGTGGATGATCCTAATTGATTGGGTGTTGGAGGGGAATAAGTTTTTAGAATAATATCATTTACTGCCCCTTTTGGTTTGGAATTATTTTTATTGTTTTTTGAGGAGTCAGGTTTGAAGTTTTTATTACGTAACTTAATTTTTCCGTCTTTAATGCCACAAATTTTGAGTTTACGTGCCATGGTAAAGGCTTCATCAAAAGTTTTAAAGGATTGAATTTGTAACATGAACAAGATATGTTTTGCACAAGAGCATGAAAAAAATTCAATTAATTTAGGTTGTGGCAAGGAAAAGGTTAACTAGATTGATTAGGCTACACCAATGAGCTACAATGTTTGATATGGATTCATCTTCAAATTGTCAAATGGCATATAAATATGTGATACTCAATTTTTTAGAAATGTTGATCAAGAAGTGTTCTAAGAAAATTTGGGCCAATTTCCCAAAGGAAAAGAGTGAATGTTGAGGGATGGATTTGTACCAATCTAATGTAGCTCATGCTATCGATATAGAAAATGTCTTAAGTACTAATGCATCATCATGTGCTATAAGGTGACATATGTATCAAAAGGCTCTAAGATGTTTCTAGGGATCTTCCTTGTTCTAAAACTTGGTAAACTTGGGATGTTCCCATTTTGAGGGATATATTCAGATAGGAATAGATGGGTGGATAGGCTCATTATGAATTTGCTCATATATGAACATAGTATTATGTCTAGAGGTAGAGGCTTAAAAATTATCTATCATATTTCATAAGGACATTTATGAGGTCTACTTGGGGGTAATTCTAAGGTACATTCCCTAAGACACCTTATTAAAGAAGTTGATAACTTTGAAAGGGGGTAGATAAGGGTTGTGAAGAAGGATACCCAACCATAGTGAACATAATGGCTTGGGATGTTTCCACATACTATGGGACCTAAACCAAAATATTATGCTATGTGGAAGATTGAAAGTAAGTGGTCCCAAATGAATATGATGGAGCCATGTATTGAGTAGTTGTGGAGACATACTATTGGGGTGGTTTCATTAGAGGTTGCATGATTGGTTTTGTGCCTAGGTAGTTAGATTATATTTTCTTGAATTCACTAATCAATGAGTATAGAGGACATGGATGAGGAAGTAGCTTATGAAACATGTTTACATTATCAACAAACTCTTTTCTAGGAGGAATCAATCTTGCTAAAGAATAATGGAATGCATATAAGAAATGAGTTTGTTGTTGTTCTACCAATTTCTACACACTTTTCCAAATCAATCCATGATCATATGGTGAGGAAACAATATAAGTAGAAGTGGTAGCTTCATAATATTCTATCTAACCTAAGAATCCTAAACTGAGGCAGTCCATAATTTTTGGATTGGTAGAGTCCATAGGTTCTAAACTGGTAGAGTCCATAGCTTTCGAATTAGCAGACTCTGTATCTTTTAGACTGGGAGAATCTATAGATTCTAGGTATATGTCTCCATTCAATTCTTCCAAATTTTTTTAATTGTGATCATAGTTAAGGAGGAAATGTTGTTTGATGTGTTGTCTGATTCATCCACCCAAAGTTCTTGTATGTGATTTGTTGATGGTTTTGTGGGAGGATACAAAGAGATGCATTTAGATTTTAACCTATTAGAAATGGTCATGTCTCCTAACCTACAATCAATTAATGCTACTACAGTAGCCAACTATGGTCTATTTAGGATTATAGGATATCCTAGATTCTTTATTTTAGGTTGCAAGACCATGAAATCTACAAGATATTCCTAAGACTTTATTATTACTTCAACATTTTCTATAGTCCCTTCTAATATAGTTATAGATTGGTTCACCATTTGAATAATGGTAGTTGTGGGTTGAATTCTCATAAGAGATAATGTATGAAGAGTATTAGTTGTCATAACATTAATTGCTACTCCCAAATTTTCCAAGATGTTAGGAATTTCTTTACCTCTGATTGTGATTGTGATCACTAGGCTTCCTGGATCTGCATATTTTGAAACTAATAGTTTTCCTTCTAATAAATCAATAAATTTTCCATCAACATGAATGGTTCCTAGATATTTTTATTTCCTCCCAGGTGTCTTGCTACAAAGGTTTTTGATGATCTTGTTTAATTCAGGTATATCCCTAATAGCTTGTAGTAGGGGTACCTCAATATTGATCTTTTGCAATTCATGGACTAAGTTTGATTCTGGTTTAATATCAATTTCTCTTAATCTTTCAAGAAAAGGAATTACTCGTGTAGTAGTGTTTTTTTGGTTTGCTTTAGGGGTCATTTTTATTTTGGCTTCTCTAGTGTTTAATTGAGATGATTTTATTATTTCTTTTTCATCAGGTATCTCAGAAATGAGAACTGGAGGTTTTTGTATAGTTTTCCCTGATCTTAAATGTATGTCTAAATAATCAATAGCTCTAATGTTCATTGTCTCTTCTTGTTCATTAACATAAAGAGGTGTTGGTTATTTATTTTTTATATTTACTATTGGTTGTGCAGGCATTTGAGAGTTGATTGATTTATCCTTGTTGCTGAATAACTGGGGGTGGCATTATAGTTTGTTATTGAATTGGTCATCTTGGTTTGGTGAATTATTGATGTGGGTTTCACTACATATTCCATTATTGATATTGTTTTGGGATCCATTGGTGATGTGGTACCCATTGTTGTTGTGGCTATGGCACCATCCATAGTGGTGTTAGCATCCAATCTTATCATGCCCATGGATTTTGGATTGATAGAATTTGGGGTTGATTCCAAAAAGGTGAAGGAATTGAAACATTCCATGGTGCCATCCATGGATTAACTAAGTTCTTTGCATTAAACTGGCCTTGAGCCTAGTTTTGTGGGTCAAAGTTTTGTTTTTGGATATAATTTACTTCTTCAGTGGACTGGCCTTGTGTTTTCATTTGATTTTTTAAAATAGGCAAAAGGGTGAAATGTTTGGTATCATGATCTATTGCATCACATATCCCACATGATGAAACATTGGTTTTATCTAGGGGGAAGTCTCTAAGGGCATGTTTCTATCTGCACTTAGGATAATAAATTGCTAAGGGTTTTGTTATATTTGCCTTAGCTTGAAGTCTATCTAAAGTACTATTTAATGTAACTGGAATATCTATCTTTAGATTGGCAAATTCTTCCTTTAGCTTACCCACTTCATTAGATTTCATAAACCTTCCTCTCCTAATTCTAGGTTTTGTTCAAGAGTAGTTGGTAAAAAGATCATAAATCTGATAAAAAACCAACATATTTATATCTCCACCTCCCATCAGATTTAAGGCATCTCTAGTATCTTTGTCCAACCATTTTAAGAAAACCAATTTCTGAACTTCTTCAGTGAGTGGATAATTACTTCTTTTATGAGTGAATATGAATCTATCCAAATAATCCTCTAAAGATTCATCCTTATTCTATTTGATTTTGAAGAAATCCTCTTTTCTTTCTCACACTCAGCAATAATCTTGATACTTGTTTAAGAATTTTGTCTCCATTTCATTCCATGCTCTAATAGAATTGCCAGGTAAACCCATGAACAATCTCATAACTACATATTTAAGTGTAGAGGGAAATAGTTTTCATTTCTATATATCTGTTGTGTAATCATAGGTTTGACATAGCACCTTAAACTCAAATAGGAATTGATTAGGATATTCTATAGATCTTCCCCATAAATTATGTAGAGGGAAATAGTTTTCATTTCTATCTATTTGTTGTGTAATCATAGGTTCAACATAACACCTTAAACTCAAATAGGAATTGATCAGGATATTCTATAGATATTCCCCATAAATTTGGTATATTAAGATCTACAACAATAGGAAAGGAAAAAGTCCTTAGTTTTGAAAGTTGTTGATTTTGTGGATTCTATTGGACAGCCATATTTTCTTCTTCTGATGATGTTTCAAAGATGGGATGATCTTCTCACTAAATATTTGTGGTACCAGTTATGGGTTATTCAAAGTTCTCAAAATTTTCTTCAGCTATATATTTTTGAAATACTTCTTCTAAGTCCTTAGAAATTTCTAAATAATGTCTTCCTACAAGAGATTGATCATGAGGAATTTGTCCTATGGGGCTTGCTTGTGGCAATGGCCTAGTTTCTATCTAAGTTTTTGAAGATTATTGTAGATAGGTTTCAATCATAACTTCTAGTTCACTACTTAGAGATGTTGAAGGAATTTCAACTTGTGTTCTTGGTGGAAATTTTGGGATGAAGGATCCTTTAGAGTCTCTAGGATGGTACATCAATTTAATTAATTGTTTTGAGATTGTATGGTTTTTACAATTTTTTTTGTTTTTCACTCTAGACCAATAATTATTACCTTAATAACACCTTGTTTCCCTAGCAATGGTGCCAAAATGACTAGTGTCATTTAACTCTTCATTTAATCAATATTTAATTGATATCTTATCAACCAGGGTTGGTGTCCAAAGGTATTTATAGTAAGGTATAGGATGGTAGATCTAGAAGTCTGCTTTTGGGGGTGTTTAATAGTCTTATTCTAACTTTGACTAATGAAATAAATGTGTCCTAAACTACTTAATTCAATTTTTTGATGAAAAAGAAAAGATGTAACTATTTAATCAAATAAATACAGTCTTTTGCTTGAAAGTAAAATCACACTCTTATTTACATTTGCATGGAAAGTAAAATCACACTCCTAACTTAAAAATGAAATTTGCTTCACACATTTGTTGTAAAAGAAACACACTTTGCTTAGAAAGGAAATGACTTTGGAATAAGGAAATGCATTTTGAACTATGAATTTACTTTGATGTTTTATGAATGAATGTAAACATTAACAAGATTTTGATTAGTTATAATAGAAAGTTAATATAACATAATATAAGTAATGTACAAAGTTCCTAGTTTTAAGGAGAGTGGGCCCTTGCTCCTCTTAGACTTAGGAACAAAGATTAATCAATGCTGGAAATTGAAGTGATAATTTATAAAATTGAAATGATTATAATCTATCTAGAACCTGTAATATGCCTATACGTATCTTTCATCTATTATATATCTTTTTAATAACAAAAGTCTTACATTTCATACTAATATAACTAACTCAAACTACTATGCAAAGAGATAATATTCCTTGGTTGATCCACTCATCCAAAAATAGGAGATTAGATTTACAAGAGATCCAATTATTTTGATGAAATAGATATACTATCCTAAAAATAGTCCTAAGATTCAAATATATACAACTTTATCAAAAACAAATCTTAAAAAATAGTAGGTAGGTATTTTCCTCATTTGAATCTAGCTAGAATGATTCTCTCTCATCTTATCTGGCTGCTAGCTTCCCCATTTGTAGCTTTATCTTTACAAAATCCGTGAAATTGTCCCTACAGAGTCTATAGGAATGAGCCTATAGAGTCCATAGAAACAAGCCTAAGGATTCCATAGAAACAAGCCTATGGAGTCCATAGAAATAGGCCTATGGAATATGTACAAACAAGCCTATGGAGTCCATAGAACTGAACTATCTATGTGAGTTCATAGTTCTATTGGATGGAGATCAAAATTGAACTTTCACTATGCATCACCTGTGTCTTCTTCCTGAGCATTCTTCACAACAAAAATCACTAAAATATGATATGTATTAGACATTAATGACAAAGTAAAGGTTTAGTCTTTTGTTCAATATAAACAAGACAAATATATTCTTTCCATGTAATAGCTATCTAACAATTTATGGTTTGCATAAGATAATATCTTTAGAGAGATGAATTGAGAGAAATAACATGTCAATAATGAGCCATATTCTGAGTTCATCAACTTGTATGGACACGTGGACATATAGAACTTGAATGGTTCATCCCATATACTTATCACATGCACAAGTAACTCCTTAGATCAGATTTACAAGTGTCCTTGTGACCCTGGATTTATCTTCTTCTCTCTCTCTTAAACTCTATAAGAGTTGGTCATTTTGGCATTGTATTGGATTCTCCACCTTAGTATGGTGAAGCCCTGCTCAATTTTATACCTTTTAATCAATAAACTAAGTGTTACCTCTTCCATTACTATAGTTAGTGTGTGTACTTTAATGTTTGATCTTGCTTAAGTGACACTCTTGTTTCTTTAGCATGTTAGCTCATTATTGTAACCTATTTTCAGTTGAAAACTTATTATTTTAAGGCATGTGAAGTTTTATTGGGATATGTAAAGGATTAAGTGAGTTCATCTCTTCAACAGTGTCATTCAATGCCTCTTATCTATTCTTTCTATCCTATATATTCATCTTGACCTCACAATGTAACATTGATGTGAGAAGTTGTAGATTGGGAAAGTGTATGTTTGGTTTGTTTATTGATCTCAAGTTTAATATGCATATGGTTGGATGTCATTAATCAATTTGGAGTATCACCTCCATTAATATATCTTTACTTTTAGTTTCTTTCTCTCTTTTCACCCCCCAAGGCTAGTGTTAGTTACAATCCTAAGTGGTACACCAAGAGAACTAGCCCTATCTAGAGACTTGCCTCATTCTCTAGGTTTCCAACAAGCCTAGAGGTGATTCCATTGTGCCAATTGGATGAGGAGAGATTTGCATCTCTTCAGAGGGTGCAAATCTAAGTGACAACAATTATTTTTGGTCTACATGATTATGTTTTACTTTTAATTTTATAATTTGGTCATTATTAAGTTAATGTGGGTTTATCAAATCCTATTAGAATTATTGGCATGATTCTGGTAATGATGTTTGAATTATTTTATATTATTATTAGTTGACTTACAGGTGAAAATAATGATTGGTTGATTTTTATATTATTTTGATTGCATTATAACATTACACTTGATATTGAATCTTTTTCTATATTGGATAAAGTATATTTTAGTATAAATTTGAGCCATAGCTTTATGTAGGTGTTATGAATTCATGATATCTCTTCTATTTACTTTGTTAGTTTAGTAGTTGTTATGGATGCATATGCTTTGTAAGTCATCCTATGAGCATTTTTTTTATCCCACATTCATGGGAAGCAGTAGTTGCTTAGATTATACTTCATATATAAGTAGGTGTTGAGGCCATTGAAGGCATCCATGAATTATTTATACTGAGCTTTCTCAGAAGAGGTTGCCCCCTCAAAGTGGTCTATGATCAATATACTTTATTCAGTGCTTCTATTCATTTTATAATTCTATTATTTCATGCATTTTTATTGAATTGTTACAGAAGGATCCTCTCATTTGGCATCAGAGCACTTTCCAAGGCCAATTTTTTTCATAAAATTTTCACTTTATTTTTCTATATAATACATTTTTAGCAATACTCTATTCTAATACATAATTTATTTTATTAATTTCTTGTAACACAATAATCTATTTTGGATCAGAGTAAAAACTTGACCACATAAGTATGGGAAGTACTTGGGTGAAGGCCCTAAAACTCATTGTGAGAAGTACCATAGGAACCCCAAAGTAGCTAGCCCATTGAGAGGACTTGCAAGTGAAACAGGCAATGGCCCCTTCTTGATTGAGTAGTTCCTATCTGTGAGGAAAATTGAGAGCTATTGTAAAGAGATAATTCTATGGCCATAAAATTTTTGGAGAGTGGTACTCGCTTAGACAACATTGGTGGTTATAGTATAATTTTTAAAACCCTTAGGTAGCCATTAAAATTTAGGACCCATTTCTATCAATTTTTTAATATTTATAGCATACTCAAAATAATCAATTAACAAAGTATTCATATACTGTCAAAGGACTTGTAGGTAGATATTTTATAGAAACTAGAATCTACAAACTATCTGTAGAGTCTCAATAGACTTCTAGAGGACTTATCGGTAGACAAAAAACTAGAAAACTAAAAAACTAAAAAAAAATTATTATTTTTCAATATCTTTCCATTTATATCCCCATTTATCCTCAAACTTTATCCAAACACCTAAAATTTCATTCCCTACATTTTCTTCCTTGAGGTCCCATATCCCAATTCTACTCCTGGTTCTTGTAAATTACAAATTTTCCCTTTCTTGGGTTTTGTCATAACTTCTATTTTTTGTTTGTTGGCCTAAAAGAATTTCCACTGTGTTCATCATCTCTTTCTACTCATTTTTTTTTCTTTGACAATTTTTTTATTTTTTTCATTTTCACTCCTAAAATTTCCCTTGTCTTCATCAATCATATTCCCACTCTGTAAAAAATTTAAAATCCTCTTTACCCCTTCTATTTTCATCCAAATTCAAAACCTTCCTTACTAAAAATTTCTTAACTCTAGTTTTCCTATCCATTTCAAAAAAAATGTATTATTCAAGTCGTCATCATAAGATGAATAGGAGCAAAAAATATGGTGGATGAAATTGCCACCCTCAAGTCCCACATCAAAAATCTTGATAAAAAAATTCTCGGCCTCAGTCTTCAACATACCACCAGGAACAACATATGACATCCAGAGTATTCTTTAAACACTGCATTTTCTTCTTCCAATAATTATCATGGGTTTAAGCTTAATTTTCCTTGATTCAATGGTATAGATCCAACTGGATGGATATATCAAGTAGAACAATATTTTAGTTTACATAATACTTTTGATGCCAAAAAGGTTTGCATCCTTTCACTTAAAACTTGAAGCCCTTCAATGGTATTATTGGTATACCAAGTCTCATGATGAAACCATATAGACCAATATTTTCATTCTCATTTTTTAATAGTTTGGCCCTACTACTTTTGATGACTTCACTAGAGCACTCACTAAACTTTTCCAAATGGGAACAATGAGAGAATATCAAACAAAATTTGAAAAGCTAGCCAATCACATAGAGGGATTGTTTGAAGAATTCTTCAGGAGTTGCTTTGTCAATGGACTATTTTAGGCTATAATTACACCTTTGTGGGAGATTTTTTTAGGCTCTCTCACTCCCAACTATACTATTGGAACAACCTCAGGTTGTGGGTATCCTATAGTGAGGTTGAACCTCTAATCTTTTTAATGAGGCAAGCTCCTCATATTCTTCACTTCAACTTGTTTTTCACACTAGAATCTACTACTAACTAAGGAAAAGGGAGAGAAAGATAACATGAAAGGGGAATCTAAGCTAAGTATGGTAATGCACCAAAGATGAAATGATCCACTTTCAACCTAGAAGCCTTAATTACTACTAATTAATTTAATCAAGACACAGAATAATATGATCCTATCTCAAGGCCACAAGCATAAGTATTTTATGTAGAGGTCTAAGAAACACTCTACAATTTGAAGGACAAAAAGAAATAGGTCTATATGAAAAACTACAAGATCATGACACTTCAATAAGGCACCAATGTCTAACACTTCAACAACCTACAAGGAACCAAAAGGATTGAAGAAAGGTGCATGGAGGATTCACAAATGATGAAAAGAGACATATTTTTGGCAAGTTAAAACCCCAATAATGCACATTTCACTCCAAACTAGAATAAGAAAGTTTATCTTATTGTTTAAAAAGAGTGTTACAAGGTGATTTTGATAGATTAACTCTATCACCAATTGAGGGATCTATTTTAAGGCTCAAAAGCCTATATATATAGAAAAAAGGGAAGAGAGAAGAGGGGGCTCACATGAGAAGATAGAGAGGGGGTCATAATGATTGAGATCCTTGCTATTATCCTCAATCTCTTTTATATTCAAAGCATGCAACTACCTTGACCATGAGATAAACCATCTAAGATCACCATAAATCTCCTCGAGCCACTTGTGCATTCAAGTCTCCCCATTTAGAGCTAAGAGAACCATGTTAGAGGTAGCTACATGTCTCCACCAAGTGTGAATGATTTGATCCTTGAATTAAAAACTTGGCATGCTCCTTCACTTTGCATATCCTACATGTATATAGATGAACACCCCATATCTTTGAATTTAGATAGAGCCATGTTTATTTTGCATTGAGTAGCTATTTGGTAAAGATGATGGCCATGTCAAAGGATAAGGGATTCTCCATTAATTGTATATACCAACTCCTGATTTGAAACCTAGACCAAATCTTTCCAATAGATGGAAAATTAATCTAAATACATTAGTTTTCTTATATCCATTTATGTCGATGTAATTTTATAGATTGTGTGGCTTCTTTTGATCTTTATTAGGTCTAAAAGGCCTATTTTATGATATAAATGGCTACTTACAGGGGTTCAAATTTTGACATTTATGGGCCCATCATGGGATATTTGAATCATAATGGCTATTTTTTAAGCTTGAGATTTGACACTGGTGTGAATGTCATTAATCCTTTTAGGTCATTTCCTTCAGACACTTTCCTTCAAGATTTTTCTTTGGCCAATTTCCTTTGACATAATTCTTTCAGGCCTTTTATTTTGGACAATTTTCCCAAAATAATTAGGTCTTCAAAACTTTTAAAAATTCCCTTTTTCGAAGGGAGGGTACCTTTTAGAACTTTTTAAAATAACCCTTTGCTTTTTTGAAAAGGTCTTTTGCTTCGGGACAAAATGTATAAAAGAAATATGCCTTCATAAAAATTATCTTGAACAATTTCCTTGAAGGAAATATGTCCTTTAGAAAAATCCTTCAACCTTTTTGACTTTGGCCTAATTATTTGAGACCTTGTTTTTATCCTTTCCCTTCGGAAATGCCTTTCAAAAATCTACTTAATGCCTTTCATAACTTGGAAATGGGCCACCTGCTTGAGAAAATCCCCTTGGCTTTTCCATTTTGGATCATCGAAACTTTGTAATGGACCATTTCCCTAAGAAACAAATCCTTCAAAAAAAATGAACTAGGCCATCCCCCCCCCCAAAAAAAAAACCCTTTGGAGTTTTTAAAAGAACCTTTTTTCCTTTGGAAATGCCCTTTGAAAAAAATGCAAGTGGCCTTCAGCTTCAAAAAAGTGCCCTTCAGAAGAATTGAAAATGCCCTTCAACTTTGGAAAAGTGCCCTTCAGAAGAATTGAAAATGCCCTTCATATTTGAAAATAACCTTTTCCTTGAGAAAAGATATATTGTATAATTTTTTAAGTGTAATTTCCTTTTAGGAACTAAAAATTACTTTTCAAAAATTATTTCAGGTAAAATGTCCAAAATAATTTCTTGATATTTGAACAAAAAAGCTAAGGAAAAAAAACCTAAAGAAAGAACACTCAACCAAAAAAATAAAATATTCCTTCAAAAAATTGTGTGGATAATTTTCTTGAAAGGAAACTACAACTTAGCTTAAAATTAGGCCCAAAATAAAAGAAACACTTAGTCCCCATGAAGTTTGACAGAATGAACAAGTAAAGACTTAGCTGAATAAAAGATTTTGCACTTAGATTTTGGCTTTTAGGCTTATCCTTCAACACTATTGGTGGATCCTTGATAACCTTTCTTGGATCCTCTCTATTTACAAATTTTAGACCCATTTATAAGACTTTATATGTGGGCCAAAATTGGCCAACATTTCTTACAACTAGTAGGGAAACATGCCTACTATGCTTGAGAAACCAACTCATTTGCCTCATCTAATCCATTGGGCAAAGAGTCATTGATTTCTTTGACAAGGTTGATCCTATTTTAAAAATCCCCTTGAATTAATAAGGAAAATAATAAAAAAACAAACACTATGCCCAAGGCACTTAGGGAAGGGAAACACATAACTGAAAATATGTGCACACGATACTTAGGAGAAAACATGAAAAACTATACAAAATGTACAATATATACAATGGCTAAAAACTCTTCTAATATCAAGGCTTTAGATGAATCCCATTGAATAAGATGGATAGTACATCTCCATCTATTTGGGACAGCTAAAAAATCATTATGTTGGTTACATTCATGGATCAAATAAGGACCACTCCACAAGCTGTCAAATTTGGTATGGTTTCCTAGCTTAGCCTTATTTGAATCCCACTTGAGGACTAGAACCCCTTATTTGAAGTCCCTTAATATGGCTCTCTTGTCAAAGGCTTTCTTTAATTGAGCTTGATGTGACTAGTGTTTTCATTGCAAGGTCTCTCATTTCTTCAAGCTCCATGAGTTCTACCAGTCTCACATGCATGGGCTCATCTTCCATCAACTCCAACTGATGGGCTAGCTCTAATGTAGGTATCTCAATAGAAATTGGAAAATTAGCCTCCCTTAAATAGACTAAGACATATAGAGAATTACCAATGGCCACTTTAGGAGTCACCCTGTCAGCCCAAAAGGCTATCTTTAGTTTAGTGTGCCATGTCCTCTAATTCTTTTCCATAGTTCTCTTAATGATTCTTAGCAAACTTTTATTTGTGGACTCAGCTATTCTATTTCCTTGAGGATAATAGTTGTAAGAGGTGATGAAGTAGATGCCCATTGTGAGAGCCCATTCACTCATTTTTCAACTGAAGAATGCTAATGTATTGTCAAAAATGATAGTAGATGGAACACCAAACCTAGTCGCAATGTTGTCATAGAAGTCTAGGATTTCAACTTCATTAGCTTCTTTCAATGCAATGGCTTCCACCCACCTAGTGAAGTAGTTGGTTATAGTAAACACCCATCTAGGCCATGTACTTGATGGAGGGTTGATCATTCCTATGAAATCTAGCCCCCATTGCATGAAGGTTTGCTCCACTTGAATTGGGTTGAGTGGAAGTGATGCCAATATTTGCTTACCCACAAAGAAAGAACACTTATGACATTTTCTTACCCATGCATGAGAATATTTAAATATGTTGGGCCAATAATAACCAACCTTAATTATCTTTGATGTTATGGTTTTAGGTGCAAAATGAGCTCCTACAGGTCCATCATGGAATTGTTTTAAAAGTTTGGTCACATGGTTATTATCTATGCACCTAAAGAGTACCCCATTTAAGTCTCTTATAAAAATATTGCCATCTACTAATGCATAAGGTATGGACTAAAGTCTAAAATACCTTCTTTTTTCCTTATCTAGACCCTAAGGGCATTCTCTTATTAGTATAAAATGTGTCATATCATAGAGCTAGCTCTTATGAAGTAGAGGTTCCTCCACCTATGAGTTGTCTTGTATCACCATGGAAACTTCTCTATCCTCATGAAAGTCATCAACCATATGCTCACATGAGCCTTTACCTCTTACTTTCTTAGTGACTTTGATCTCCATGTCATACTCCATGACCTTGGTAATCCAATCATCTCTCTTTTTGTTCAAGTCTTTGTTAATAAGGAAGTCTCTCACTCCAGGATGAGACATGATAAGATAGATTTTTCTATTAAAGAACTTTGGCCTAAACTTTTTAAGGCTTCTTACCACTACAAGGACTTGATTTTATACAAAACTATAACCTACCTCATACCCCTCAAGCCCCTAACTAAAAAATGCTATTGGTTGCTCAAGTCCTTCACCATTCTTTTGCATCAGCATAGCTGATATGTTGTCAATATTGGCAAAGGCATAAAATGTGAAATCTCTTGAGAAATCAAGATTCATGAGTGTGGGTGCTTGGGCAATGACCTGCTTGATTTCATTCAATTAGCCAAGTGAACACTTGGTTCTTCTTAAGCATGTTAGTGATGGGTTTGACCATGTTTGTAAAAATAGGTATAAACCTTTTCACAAAGTTTATTTTCCCAAGGAAACTCTAGATTATTTTCTTATTCTTGGGTAAGGATAAGGCCAAGATGACACTTATTCTATCAGGATCAATAGACAACCCTTATTTTGAAATAATGTTACCCAACAACTTACCTTCATGTATGGTAAACACACACTTCTTGGGATTCAAATAGATCCCATACTCTCTGCATCTCTCAAATATTAACCTCAGGTGGTCCATGTGATCATTGGCATCATTAGAGAAAATTGTGATGTCATCTAAGAAGACCAACACCATTTGACTCAACAACCCTTAGAAATCCATGTCCATGGCTCTTTGGAAAGTTTCCCCAGCATTTGATAGGCCAAAAGGCATTTTTTAATAAGCATGTGTGCCCCACTTTGTGGTGAAGGTAGTCTTGTACTGATCGTCTTCTCTTCCTAACACCTGGTCATATCTTGAGAACCCATCCAAAAGAGAGAAGCATTCTAAATTAGAAACCATTTGAAGGAGTTACTCCATGGATGGTAAGGGTGAGTGATCTTTCAAAGAGACCCTATTTATGTCTCTAGAGTCAACACACAATTGAATCTCACCATTCTTCTTCCTCATAGGTACCAGATTAGCTATCTATGAGGAGTGTTTGATGAGAAAAATGATATTGGATTCAATAAATTTGGTCAATTCTTTCCTCATTAGCTCTTTAATTTTTAGATTTACAAGCCTTTGTTTCTACGTCATAGGCTTAGCATTGGCATCCACTTCTATAGTATGTTGGGCTAGCTTAGGATCAAAGCCTCTTATATTTCTATATTGCCAAGCAAAGATGTCTGAATATCCCTTACAAAGTTTAATGAAATCATGAATTTCTACCTTATTGCTTACCTTGCCAAGCTTGAGGAGCTTGTCTTTAAAAATAAAGACCCTTTCATATTTCTCCTCATCAGTTGACATCACTAACTTGTCTTGCCTCATTTGGTCTCCCTCATGAAAAAGACTTTCAAGGGTGACCAACCCTTTAGGAAGTTTGTTAGACTTTAGTTGAACAATTTGATCCTCATACTGATGTTGAAATTTACCTTGGTTCATTAAGGAAAAGTCTACTTCTTGATGTAAGAAACAATAAATTTGTTTGTCATTTTCAAAGACCTACCAGTGGGCTTCATTATTTGGTACTAATGGCCGCACTACCACCTTGACATGTGGTTGAACCTTGGCCTCTTTTAGCTTACTTAGAATATCAAACTAGGCTCTCACAGCTACCAACCTATCAGCATGTTGATTCTAGTTCCTTAACATAACTTAAATGTTAAAGGCTATGAAATCTTCAATTAGGTCCCATATTCTATTTTTGTAAGAACTCATCAAAGGATTATTCATAATATTCAAGCCTCTGACTTGGTTCACTATAATCTCATTATCTCCATATGCTTGCAACTACTTGATTCCCCTCTCACTAACCCATTGGAGGCCATGGATTAGGCCTTCATATTTTTCTGCATTGGAGGAGAAACTAAAATGGAACCTATAAGAAGAGAAATACTTATCATCTGAAGGGGAAACCAACATTGCTCCTACACGTACTCCATTTTTACTCCTTGAACCATTAAAGAACAACTTCCACATACCATTGAGGTCTTCTTTAGGTCCAATGAGGGAAGGCATGAGTTTATTTTCTTCATGTAATAGATAGACACCCATGTCTCTTTCTTCAACACCTTCCAAAGGGTTGAGAAATTGATTTTCCCCCCATAGCTCATTCAAGAATAAGTCTAGAATCTATTAAGGATAAGTATTCAATTCTTGACCAATTGTAAATTCATCCTCATAAAGGATAGTATAATTGAGGTTTATGATAGCTAGTTGATAAGGTTCAATGTGAAATTGTGTCATGGGATCAGCCTTGATTGATACCTTAGTCCCATACCTTGTTTTGAATGCCATGTATGACCAATCTATTGTGAGATATCCTCCTATCTTTGTTGTGAATTCTCTAGATAGGCATAGAGAAAAATGAGGAGGTACCTCTAGAATCAACACATCTTGAACCAATAAAATACTAGGACTAGCATGCAGGGCCAAGCTAAGACCTCTGATAATACTAGTTGGTTTGGTGGAAGATCCATCAAGTTGAAAAACTCCCTTAGATTGAGGTTCATACTTTAAACCAAGCTAGTCTACTATTGACTTTGGCATCACTAAAGTACTTGGTCCACTATCTATCATATAGTTATATACCAAGTAGTCACCATTGATTAATGAAATGTATAATAGAGGAGATTTGACCACCTTACTTGATCATTCTCCCATAGGACCTTGGGTTGCATTGGTGAGGACCTCAGTTTATTTTCTTGATTGTTTACATGTAGTTTTTGTAACACCTATCTTGGATAAACCTTCTTGAAAGGTATCCACATGATCAGGCATGGAAAGCATGTCCCACATTGGTACACTCACACTATATTTTTTCATTTGCTCAACAATGTTGATTGGTGGACAACCAACCTTCACCTATGCTTTGGGGGCCACTACTATTATTTGCTAAATTTATGAGTTTTGTGGATCAAAATGGGCCCCTTGATTCTAATTTTTAAGAGGTGTTGGGACCTTTGGAGTGACATCAGGCTCATTAGGCTTTGATAGTAATGGAGTAATAGTAGGAGGATCTTTGACCACCTCTTTATTACCATCCATATTCCTTATTTTGAACCTTTTTATTAGATGCCACTAGAATATATGCTTGGCTAGAGTTTGCCTATTGATTGGACACATAGAAATCTTATTGCTCACTGATGACCATTATACAATCTAGTTGGTTTAGTACCTAATCAGATCCTTGGTCTTGTGGGGACTATCTTGATTTTGTCATCATGGGGATCTCTATGTTTTCAACCTTAAGGCCTAATTGTATCCATAAGCAAAAATCTATTGCCATTGGTCATTGAAAGCTTGGTTAAAACCATTAGTTGGGATAATGGATTTCCAAAAAGATTGATCCCAAGGTATGGTCCCTTTATCTTCTTTATCTATATTATTTTGAAAAGGAACCAAGGATTTGTAAAATCCTATGATATTTGGGTTATAACTGCTCTACTTATTGTAGTTAGGTTGTACTTACCCTTGCTCATGGTTTTGGATTTGGAAAATTCTCTTAGAGGGTGGACTATTTACTTGATAAGACTACTATTGAGGATGATATGGAGCTTTATAAGGTTTATTTAATTGATCTTGCTACCTTTTAACATTTATGACATCATTTCCCAAGGATTGGAGTATGCTCTTAAGTTTTAAGTAGCTTTTCTACTCTTGGGAATCACCTAATCCGTTAGTGGAGGCCTTTTCCTATTTACG
This sequence comes from Torreya grandis, assembly GCA_037957365.1. Lineage (NCBI taxonomy): Eukaryota > Viridiplantae > Streptophyta > Pinopsida > Cupressales > Taxaceae > Torreya > Torreya grandis. The sequence continues at coordinate 1,615,789 of JARHVA010003344.1, read as the reverse complement.
TGAAGGTATAGAATTAATTATTAGAATTGGAAGAATAACATCACGTGGGGGACTAACTATAGGGGGTGTTCTAATTTCAAAGAAATGAGGCATTAGAGGTCTAGGAGTAAGCTTGTCAGCCTGAACTAGGCAATTTTTTACTTTAATAACCACCTCATAAGCATTTGGTAATATGTATCCTCCCATGGATTAGATCATTATAGCTATATCTCTATTTAGAACCTTTAAGTAATATAAGAACACAAAGTTAGGGGATGGTCTAATAGAGGCTAGAATTGTGTCCCAATATTTTTAGAATCTTGTGTTGAAGTCTTCCATGAATTCATGGGGGCTCCCTTGATTGTGGTGAGTTATTCTGCTAGTGATAAATGGTCATTCTTGTCTACAAATATATTACACAAGGCCACTCCTATTTGATTCCATGATTGAATAGAATTAGGATCTAAGCCTCTATACCAATATAAATATTTTTCCTTAAGGGATATAGCTAACAGTCTAATATCTATATTTTCTACAATGACATTATGGATATTATAAAAATTAGCTATGTCATTGATGTGTTTAGTAATGGTTATGGCTTGGTCTCCTATAAAATATGGTATGCTTTTGGTAGATAATACTAGCATAGGATCGTATTGTGGAAGTTTCAAAGGATTTTGGCCACTGAAGCCTACAAAATCTCTTTGGGGAATCATGGTAATAGGGGGAACTATCAAGAGGTTTCTTGCAAGGGTAAGCCTTGAGGCTAGGTTAGGAAAAGGTTTCCTTATGCATGGTAGAGTATTGGTGAACCTTAACCTTTTAGATAGATTTAAGGGGAGTTTAATAAACTCAAAATGAATACCTATAGAAGCTGATCTTGTAGTCACCTTTGGCATGAAAGATAGTTATTATTCTACCACTAGATTGTTGAGTGTTCTTTAGAATCACTAGATACTGAAAGATGAAAGCTATAACTACTATAAATTGATCAAACCAACATCAAAATCAACCAATCTTCCTCAAAATTGGTCCCATCAGGCATGCCAAAAATTATTGTAGGCTAGAATTTCACCCTTGTGGGAGATTTTTTTAGGCTCTCTCACTCCTAGCTATAATATTAGAACAACCTCAAGCTATGGGTATCCTATAGTGAGGTTGAACCTCTAGGATTTTTAATGAGGCTATATCCTCAAATGCTTCACTTAAGCTTGTTTCCCAAACTAGAATCTACTACTAGCTAAGGAAAAGGGAGAGAAAGATAACATGAAATGGGAATCTAAGCTAAGGATGGTGATGCACCAAAGATGAAATGATCTACTTTCAACATAAAATCATTAATGACTAATAATGAATTTAATCAATACATAGACTAATCTAATCCTATCTCAAGGTAACAAGCATAAGTATTTTGTGTGGAGGTTGAAGGGAAACCCTATAATTTGAAGGACATAAGAAAATAAGTCTATATGAGACACTACAAGCTTGTGACACTTTAAAAAGTCACCAATGTCTAACACTTCACACAATTTGTAAGGAACCAAAAGGATTGAATAAAGGTGCATGGAGGATTTGTAGATAATGAAAAGAGACACATTCTGTAAGTTAAAACACCAATAATGTGTTAAGTTATGGAGCTAAAAGCTTCATTGATGCAAATGGAGGAGGTTGTTGAGTTGCAGAGCAACCGACGTCAGTTTGATCAACTGACATCAGTCATCTTTAGTGCATGTATTAACTGACATTAGTTAAGGGTCAGCCGGCATCAGTCAGATAGGAACCGATGATGGCAACATGTGTGTGTATGTGTTGGCATGCACTTCCAGAATTGGTCTAATTTTAGACACATAGTTTGTATGTAAAAGACTAATTTTAGTCTTGAGTCTATGTTTCTAATTATTTTAATTAGAAAGTCTAATTATTATTTGTATGGGATCTATTTAAGAGACCCATGGTACTGTATTGTAATTAAGGATAAGGAAGAGATCCTTCCAATTGTAAGATTAGTTGATCTACATGTTGTGCAAGATCAAGGGAGATCTACATGGTAAGTAAGATTAGTTAGATCTACAGGTGTGTGTGTGTGTGTGTGTGTGTGTGTGTGTGTGTGTGTGTGTGTGTGTGTGTGTGTGTGTGTGTGTGTGTGTGTGTGTGTGTGTGTGTGTGTGTGTGTGTGTGTGTGCGTGCAAGGTCAAAGGAGATCTATGGGGTAGCAAGGTTAAAGGAGATCTACAACACAACAAGGTGCAAGATCAGGGAGATCTACTTGGAGTACTTCGAGTACTTGGTGTACTGACAGTATTGTTACTGACTGGTGGAGGGTACAACTCATTATTGAGTTGTGGTTGTAATTGGTTGAGTGAGAGAAATCTTGAGGGAGAATTACTGGTATGCCCAAGAGGTGTGGGAAGAGTGTGATTTCTTCATTGTATTTCCTTCTAGAAGAGTGTTAATATAAGATTGTATTGTCTCTCATATTTTGTGCTATTTATGAATTCTAGTTACATATTACTTCTAGTTTAATTTTGTGTTTAGTTGCTTATACAAGGTAATCAATTGTGCTCTTAATCCTAACAAGTGGTATCAGAGTTGTGTTTGCTCCAGATCCTGACAATTGGTATCAGAGCTAGGATCACCAAGTGATACCACTGATAAGTGGTATCAGAGCCTGGTTCAGAGCAGGTTAGTGTTTGTTGATTACAGGTCACTCTCAGGGGTTTCTAATTGAGTGGGAGTAAAGCAATGGTAGAAGAAAGTACACTAAGAATGGAAGAATTCAATGGCAAGAATTATCAATTACAGTATTATGGAAAGAAAGAGCAGGTAAAGAAAGATTGTTGGTTGGTAGAAGATCAGCATGAAGGAAATAAAGAAGCAGATGTTGCAGGTATTATTGCACATGATGCTCTTGCATGTTCCTTGGATAAAGTAGAATCTTGGGTTTTAGATTCTATTGCCTCTTTCCATGCAACCCAAAATAGAGTATTTTTCCATGATTATGTCCATGGAGAGTTTGGAAAGATTTATTTAGGGGTTGGTGAGCCTTGTCAAATTGTTGGCAAAAGAGAAGTGCAGCTAAAATTGCAGACAAGCAACACATGGGTGTTGAAGGATGTCATGCATGTCCTAGTCCTGAAGAGGAGTCTAATTTTTGCAAGAAAGTTGGGTGATGAGGGTTGCACAATAACTCTCATAGTGGAATCTTGGAAAGTTTCCAAGGGTGCACTTGAATTAGCATGTGGTAAGAAATTAGGTACTCTTTATCTATCTACTTGTATTACTGATTCTCTTTCAAATTTATCTACTTTAGATGTAGATGTAAAGATGTAGCTCTATAGGCTTGGTCACATGAGTAAAAAAGGAATCCATGTTATTAAGAGGAAGTCTGATGTCTTTGACAAACTTAAGAACTGGAAAGCCTTGGTTTTCATGGAGAAGATGATGGACAAAGATCAGCTCAAGGGGATAAATAACTCTGAGTAGGGAAATTTGGACAAGGTTATGATCCAAAGTGAGCTTGCGGGTAAAAATCATCACTCACAGGAAAACATAGTTATCGATGTCAATCAGGTGAGAACTGACATCGAACAGGCAGGTACCGATGTCAGTCATGTGCAGACCAGATTTGGTGGTGTCAGGCAAGTGGAGATCAACATCAGTCAGGGAACTAACATTGGTGACCAGGTGGACACTGATGTTGGTCAAGGAACCAACGTCAGTGATCAAGAGGAATTAACATCAGTTGGGTGCAGACCAGGGTCGACCAAAGAATGGATTTTGGGCAAACAGCAAGCTATCAAGGAGTCTCAAATGCCCATATGGAGGACTGAAAGGGTAAGTAAGCCTCAAATTAATTATTCCCCTTCTTTATACTACTTAAACTTTTTGCTCACTGATGGTTAAGAACCAAAAAGTTTTGAAGAGGCAATGTAGGTAAAATCTAGGAAACAGTGGGAACATGGCATGAATGAGGAAGTTGATTCCTTGGAAGAGAACCAAATGGGAGATTTGGTAGAGTTGATAGCCATAAATAAAGCACTAAAATATGAATGGGTTCCTACGTTAAATAAAGGAGATAATGGACACGTGAGATAGAAGGCCAGGTTATATGGTCTTGAGCAGGCTGCAGGACAATGGTGTTTAAGGTTTGATAGGTGTATGACAAAGCATGGCTTTAGTCAATGTCAATGTGACCATTGTGTTTACTTTACCAAGTTGGATAATATTAGCTACATTATCTTGTTACTATATGTGGTGTATATGCTTGTTACAGGGTCACACATGCAGGGAGTTGCTGAGCTAAAGGTAAAGTTAGTTCAGAGGTGTGCCATGAAGGATTTGGAAGCAGCAAATAAATTCTTTGGCATGAGTATTTCTAGAGATAGGGAAAATCATGGGTTGATGTTGTCTCAGGATGATTATGTGAATAAGGTAGTGGAGAGGTTCAATATGCAAGATGCAGAACCTGTTAGCACACCTATGGATGGACAATTCACAAAACAGTGTCCCAAATCACATGATGAGGTTGAGTACATGTGTACTAGACCTGACATTGCCCAAGCAATGGGAGTTGTCAGCAAGTTTGTGGCCAATCTAGGAAAGGAGCACTGGAAAGAAATTTAGTGGATTCTCAGGTATCTAAGAGGGACTAACAGTAGGTTAACATGCTATGCAGGGTCAAGCACTTCTCTACATGGGTATGTAGATTCGGATATGGTAGGTTACTTAGATGACAAGAGTAGCACTATAAGATATGTGCTAGTTGGTCTTCAAGATTGAACATGAAGAGGGATACAAGCTAGGAAACAAAATTAGATGATGTACAGGTACAGGTACAGGTGCAGCTATTTATCTCCAAGTGAGAGATTATTAAGTTGTGGAGCTAAAAGCTTCACTAATGCAAATGGAGGAGGTTGTTGAGTTGCAAAGCAACTGACGTCGGTCTAATCAACCAACATCAATCATCTTCAATGCACACATTAATGAACATCGATTAGGCATCGGCTGGCATCAGTCATATAGGAATCGACGTTGGCAACCTGTGTGTGTGTGCATTTGCATGCGCTTCCAGAACTGGTCTAATTTTAGACGAACAGTTAGTTTGCATGTAAAAGACTAATTTTAGTCTTGAGTCTACATTTATAATCATTTTAATTAGGAATTCTAATTATTGTTTCTATGGGATCTATTTAAGAGACCCATGGGCTATATTGTAATTAAGGACAAGGAAGAAATCCTTCCAATTGTAAGATCAATTGATATGTAGGTTGTACAAGATCAGGGTAGATCTACATGGTAAGTAAGATCAATTAGATATGTAGGTGTGTGTGTGTGTGTGAAAGGTCAAAGGAGATCTACGGGGTAGCAAGGTCAAAGGAGATCTGCAACACAACAAGGTGCAAGATTAGGGAGATCTACTTGGAGTACTTTGATTACTTGGTGTACTGGCAGTATTGTTACTGACTGGTGGAGGGTACAACTCATTGTTGAGTTGTGGTTGTAATTGGTTGAGTGATAGAACTCTTGAGGGATAATTATTGGCATGCCCAAGAGGTGTGGGAAGAGTGTGATTTCTTCATTGTATTTCCTTTTGGAAGAGTGTTAATACAAGATTGTATTATCTCTCATATTCTGTGTTGTTTCTGAATTCTAGTTACATATTACTTCTAGTTTAATTCTATGTTTAGTTGCTTATACAAGGTAATCAATTGTGCTCTTAATCCTAACAAGTGGTATCAGAGCTGTGTTTGCTCTAGATCCTCACATAATGCATAGCTCCAAACTAGAATCAAAAAGTTTATCTTATTGCTTCAAGAGAGTGTTACAAAGTGATTTTGATAAAGTAACTCTATCACTAGTCAAGGTATCTATTTTAAGGCTCAAAAGCCTGTATATATAGTGGAAAGGGATGAGAGAAGAGGGGACTCATGTGAGAGGATGGAGAGGGGGTCATAATGACTAAGATCCTTGTTATTGTCCTTGAGATCTTTTACATTCAAAGTATCCAATTGACTTGACCATGAGATAAACCATTTAAGATCATCATAAATCTCCTCGAGCCACTTATGCATTCAAATATCCCCCTTTGGAGCTGAGAGAGCCATGTCAAAGGTAGCTACATGTATTTATAAAGTGTGAATAATTTAATCCTTGCATTAAAAACTTGGCATGCTCCTTCACTTTACATGTCCTACATGTATAAGGATGAAAACCCCATATATTTGAGTCTAGACTGAACCATGTTGCTTCTACATCAAGTAGATATTTTTCAAAGATGATGACCATGTTGAAAGATGATGGTCTCTCCATTAATTACATATACCAACTCCTAATTTGAAACTTGGACCAGATCTTTCCTATAAATGGAAAACCAATCTAAATACAGTAGTTTTCCTATATCCATTTATCTTGATGTAAGTTTATAGATTGCATGGGTTATTTTGATCTTTATTAGGTCTAAAAGGCCTATTTTATGAGACCCAAATTTGACATTTGTGCAAACATCTTAGGCTTTTCAAATCTAAACAACTACTTGTAAGGGTTCATATTTTGAAATTTGTGAGCCCGTCATGGGATATTTGAATCCCAATGGCTATTTGATAAGCTTGAAATTTGACACTAGTGTGTACATCATTAATCCTTTTGGGTCATTTCCTTTGGATACTTTCATGTGGGCTTTTGCTTTGGCTAATTTCCTTCAGCCTAATTCTTTTGGGTCTTTTCTTTTGAATAATTTTCTCATAATAATTAGGTCTTTAGAACTTTGAAAAATGCCCTTTTTTAAAGGGAAAGTACCTTTCATAAGTTTGAAAAATAACCCTTTTATTTTTTGAAAAGGTCTTTTGCTTTGGGATAAAAGTTTTGAAATAAATATACCTTCAGAAAAATGGTCTCAAATAATTTTCTTAAAGGAAATGTGTCCTTTAGAAAATTCCTTTAGCCTTTTTGACTTTGGCCTAATTATTTAATACCTTTTTTTTGTCCTTTCCCTTTAGAAATGACTTTCATAAATCTAATTCCTTTTATAACCTAGAAATGGGTCATTTTCTTGAGAAAAAACCATTGGATTTTTTGTTTTGGACCATCAGAACTTTGTAATGGACCATTTCCCTAAGAAACAAATCCTTTAGAAAAAATGAACTGGGCCATTCCCCCAAGAAAAAAAACCATTCAAATTTTTTAAAATAACCTTTTTGCCTTTGTATATTCCCTTTCAAAAAATTCAAGTGGCCTTCAACTTTGAAAAAGTTCCCTTCAGAAGAATTGAAAATGCCCTTTGGCTTTGAAAAAGTGCCCTTCGAAAGAATTGAAAATGCCCTTTGACTTTGAAAAGAAAATTTTCCTCAAGAAAAGATATATTTCAAAATTTTGTAAGTGCCATTTCCTTTAGGGAACTAAAAAGTACCTTTCAAAAAAAAATTCAGACAAAATGTCTGAAATAATTTCTTGATATTTGAACAAAAAATCTAAGATAAAAAATCTTGAAGAAAGAACACTCAGCCAAAAAAAGAAAATATTCATTCAAAAAATTGAGTAGACAATTTTCTTGAAAGGAAATTGAAACTTATCTTAAAATTATGCCAAAAATAAAAGAAACACTTAGTCCCTATAAAGTTTGAAAGAATGAACAAGTAAAGACTTAGCTAAATAAAAGATTTTACACTTAGCTTTTGGCTTACAGTATTATCCTTGAACACTACTGCTAGATCCTTGAAAACCTTTCTTGGATCCTCTCTATTTAAAAATGTTAGATATATTTCTAAGCCTTGGTATGTGGGCCAAAAATGGCCAATATGGACTGAAGGATGTAATTCGATCTGAGGTAAAAATGTTCTGACCCAACACAATGATGGAAGCCTTAGGGTTGGCTAAGTTGGTAGAGGACAAGATCATAGCTCAACAATAATTCAAATATAATTTTTTTCTATTCAAAATAATAGCTCCACAATGCTCTCAAATAATGCTAACCCCCAAAATCACTCCTATCATGTGTTTTACTGAAGCAAAGATGCAAGCCCATAAAGAAAAAGGACTATGTTATAACTATGGTGATAAATTCACTTGAGGAAATTGTTGTGTCAAGTAAAATATCTACCTATTGGATGTGAACTCTCCACCTAAACCTAAAGATTAGGAAGATGTTCAAGATACAATAGATGATTGATAAGAAGCTCAGTTGATTATGGAACATACTTCTCAAGAATACCAACTAGAGATCTCTCTCCATGCCTTATCTAGAGTCACTACCCCAAAAACCATATGGGTTATGGGTTACTCCAAGAATATCCCTCTCATAATACTCATTGATTTAGGTACCACTCATAACTTCATTAACCCTTAGATCACCAAATAGGTTGATTATTTTATCCATCCTTATTCCAACTTTGAAGTCATGATTACCAATGGGGGCACATTACCTTGCAAAGGGAAGTGTCACAATGTGTGTATCTCTATTGGAGATTATAATTTTCACTCCAACATGTTTACCTTACCTTTATGTGGATGTTATTTTATTTTGGGATCCCAATGATTATACATACTTGGACCCATCTTATGGGATTTTGATGAACTTTGGATGCAATTTCTAGATAATGGGAAAAAATACACATTTAAAAGATTACAACTTGGATCTTTCAGCATCATAAGTTCACATCATATGGAAAAGCTTCTTAATAATAATTCACATGTTGTCATTTATTAGCTCCATTCCATTCAAATGCAATCATCAATAGTCTCCCCTACTCATTCTAACCTATAAACCATTCTACAATGGTATGCATGTGTCTTTGCCAAACTAGTGGGATTACCACCTTCACAGCTAGAGGACCACCATATTTAGCTTCTTTTGGGAAGCATTCCTCCCAACATCAAGCCTTATCTCTACCTATTTCAAAAAAATAATGAGATCAAGATGATCATTCAAGACCTAATACAACAAGGTATTACTCACCCCAGTACCAACCCATATTCTTCCCTAGTTCTCCTTATTTAAAAAAAAGATGAGTCATGGCATCTCCGCATTGATTTTCATGCACTTAATCACCTCATAATCAAGGATAAGTTCCTGATCTATATTATTGATGAGATTTTTGATGAGCTTCATGGAACTCATTTTTTCTCCAAATTAGATCTCCACTCTGGATATCACCAACTCCAGCTTCATGAGGATGATATCCCTAAGACAACTCTTTACACACATGATGGCCACTCTGAGTTCTTGGTCATGTTGTTTGGCATCACTAATGCTCCTTCAACATTCCAGGCATTGATGAATAAATTTTTTTGGCCCTACCTATGGAAATTCATTTTGGTCTTCTTTGATGATATCCTCATCTATAGTAAAACATGGTCTGAGCATCTCTAACATCTGAAACTCACATTACAACTTCTCTCTGGCCATCATCTTTGTGCAAAACAATCCAAATTTACTTTTGTCTAAGATGAATTAGAGCATCGTTGGCACATTATTTCAACCCAAGGGGTTGAGGTGGATCCTAAATAAATAGATATGGTGATAAATTGGCTACATCCTTAGACACTCAAGAGTCTCCATGGTTTTTGGGGGCTCACTAGATACTATTGCAAGTTTGTCAAGGATTATGGGAAGATTACAGCTCTGTTGATAGATATGTTGAAAAAATATGCTTTTACTTAGACAAAAGTTACTAAGTGTGCATTTAAATCATTAAAATAAGCTATGTGTACTACAACTATTCTAGCTATGCCAAATTTGTCCAAGACCTTCACTATCAAGAGTGATGCTTGCAGTAATGGACTAGGTGTTGTTCTCCTCCAAGAAGGATGCCCCATTTCATTCACCAGCAAAGCCCTTTCTAGCAAAAATTTAGTTCTCTCTATCTATGAGAAGGAAATGATGGCCATTTTACATGCAGTATAGAAGTGACAAACATACCTATTGCTTAATAATTTTTACATCAAAACTGATCACTAAAATCTAAAATATTTATTAGAATAATGGTATCTACCCCATCACAATAGAAATGGGTTAGCAAACTCATGGGTTATGACTATGCGATAACTTCTAATAAGGGTAAAGATAATATTGTGGTTGATGCTATATCTCACACATTTATGGATTAAGCTTCTCTTTTATCTATTTCCATGCCTAATCCACATTAGTTGGGCACTATAAAGCAAGGGTATGCCAATGAATCCTCATTATCTCAAATCATTCAATAGTTTTCCACTAACCCCTTGGTTGTACAACATTATTCTGAAGATGGTGCTTCTATATGATACAAGGGTTGTCTGGTGCTTCCCTAGAATATGGATCTATAGCAGGTTGTATTTTATAAACTCCATGCTTCTCCCTTCTTAGGCCATTCAAGGCTTCTCAAAACTTATGAGTAGGAATGATATAACTTATTTTGGAAGGGAATGAAAAGATAATTCAATATATGGTGATTGAATTTGATACATACCAATGTAACAAGGGTGAAACAACACTCATCCTTGGGTTGCTCGAACCCTTGTCCATCCTTACTAGGATTTAGATAGATGTAAAATAGTGATCTTGGTTGTGGTTGATTGCCTCTCCAAATATAGTCATTTTTATGCCTTAGTCACCCCTATACTACCTCCACAGTTATACAAATTTTCTTGGAGCAATTTTCCATCTTTATGGCATTCATTCATCTATTATCTCAGATCATGATGTAACATTCAATAGTGATTTTTGGATAGAATTATCTTGACAGACTGGTACTCAATTGAAGATGAGTTATGGGTATTATCCACAAATAGATGGCTAGATTGAAATTGTTAACAAATGCTTGGAAAATTTCCTCCATTGCTTCACCTTAGAACATCAGTGGGAAAAGTGGCTCCCTCTCACTGAATGGTGGTATAATACCTCCTATCACACTTCCAAAAAAAATGACTCCATATGAAGCATTCTATGGTCAAGCACCACTATTAATCCTTCCATACAACCCTAATAGTTCATAAGTTTAAGTGGTTGACATAATCCTCAAAACCTGGGATCAAATCCTCAGTACCCTATGGGAAAATATTCATATGGCACAAAATTAAATGAAACATTAGGTAGATCAACACCATTATAAGTGCACTTTTCAAGTAGGTGATATGGTTTTTATTCACTTGTATCCCTACAAAAAATCCTCTCTAAAAATAAAATGGCATCATAATCTAGTACCCAAGTTCTATGGGCCCTATAAGGTTCTTCATAAGATTGGGTCGATTGCTTATAAGTTAGAGCTCCCACCTTCTTCCCGAGTTCACCCTGTATTTCATGTCTCTTGTCTAAGGAAAGTTCTTAGCATAAATAACCAGAGTGTAGACTATTTTACCTAAACTTAATAATGAAGGATCCATTATTCTTGATTCATGGGTAATTTTGGATAGGCACACATGCCAAATTCACTCTCATTCCATCACTGAGGTTTTAATTCAGTGGCGCAGAATGCAACCAGAGGATGTAACATGGGAACCACTATTTTAGATTCAACACCAATTCCCACATTTGAAGCTTTGAGGACAAAGATCCTTTTAAGAGTTAGGGGGTGTTATGAACCCATGATATATTTTCTCTTTACTTTGTTAGTTTAGTAGTTTTTATGGATGCATATTCTTTGTAAGTCATCCCGTGAGCATTTTATTTTATCCCACATTCATGGGAAGTAGTATTTGCTTAGATTAGAATTCATGTTGAGGCCATTGAAGGAATTCACAAATTATTTGTATTGAGCTTGCTCAAAGGAAGTTTCCCCCTCGAAGTGGTTTGTAATCAATATAATATATTTAGTGCTTCAATTCATTTTAGAATTATCTTATTTCATGAATTTTTATCGAATTGTTGTAGGAGGATCCTCTCAGTAGGTTTTGATTTATCATTTCTTATTGGATGAAGTTGTTATATTCTTTTTATAAATATTAATTTTAACTCATTAATATAAATTAAATTATTATGTGAGGATGACTGGCTGATAAATGTCTAGCATAAGATTTACGAGCCATATTATAATCTATGAATAGAATATGGCTCATAAATAAAGAAGCTCAAGAAGATGATCGAAAGTTATAATCAGGTATTAAGTAAATTTATCTTGGTGAGATAGATTCAGGTGCTTCATTTCCTATCCATTATTCATTTGTTTATTTGTTGTCCAAATTTGTATGTTTCATTTGTCCTTTTTTCATTGTTTCTTTGTTACCCTAATTTGTATCCATCTAATAGTTGGGGTGGTCAAGGGCCACTTGCATTTGAACTCATTGGTACTGGTGAGGTGATTTTTAGCTTCATTGGTTGATGTACAAAATATTTTGATACACTTTTTCTTTATCTCAAGTTGTGATAGTTTCTTGTTAATAAACTAAAATATTTATGTAATCTATTTTATTCATTATAGTTGTATTTGAAACAAGTAATGTTATGTTTATCATGTAAGATTGGTCTATGATTATGATTGTAGTTGATCATTTTATTATCCATGTATTATTTATATTGTTAGGTATATTAAAAATCCCATTGGTTCGTTAAGATATTTAATAAGTCTCTTCTTTTGGAATAAGTAGTATATCATAAGATTAAAAAGTTGTGGCTTTCTAGTTGTTAAATTTTATTAGATACTAATTGACTTGTAATCTAAAAATATATTCATAGCTTTACTTATACTTGTTTATTATTAGGTTCATGGTATCAAAATAATTGGTTATTCAGGGACATAAATAGTTGCCTTAGAACCTAGTTATAATAGTTATTTGTGATTTTTACATGATTTTTATAATGCAAATGAGTGTATAAGAATTAGAAGTATTGTTAATATGTTATGATTTCATATCTAGAGTAAACTTGAAGGTTAAATTACCTTATATGATGTTTATGGAATTAACATTATGCTTATAAAAGTTAAGTGATGTTATTCATTAAATAAGTCAATTTACATTGTCGATTATAATAGATCATTATGATGTGATTTATAAGTTATGATTTTAAGGACTTTTTAAATTACCTTAATTTGTCAAAAGATTCATTGATAAAGGAATTAATTAATGAGATTTTAATTGAGACTTCATTTTAAGACCTTAAGATAATAACTTATATGGATTAATAAAATGAAATCCTTGTGTTATAATGTGGTGAATTAAAGAGATTATAATCATCATAAGACTTATGTAAGAGTTTGTAATTGTTGATGGAATTTATAATAAGGGTTAAGTAGAGGAATTTATCAAGTAAAATTGTATAAATTTTTTAAATTCCATTAGAAGACAATCATTCTAATTTGAAATTAATAAAGCACTATTTAATTGAAATGGATTGTTATGGA